>CM049379.1:8847317-9394817 GCA_026937815.1 Etheostoma perlongum
TACGATGATGGCTACTCACCTTCCCCCTTTTGAAGCCAGAGGCTACATAAGGGGGCAAAGTCATTGTTTGTGGACTCTATACATATCTGAACAAGTTTTTCACCAGTAGTACAAGTAACAAAGTCAATATCTAAGCAACGCATCATAGGCAACCCTGTCACCATTTCACACTGATTTTACACAAATTCTTTAAATCAGTATGGTTAAAAAACAAGAATTTTAAACAAGCCCAATTTAGGTTAGAGTTTAAAACAAAACCGTTAGAATTGAAAATAATCTTGGATCAACAAATCTTAGATTATCACTAAATTTAGTTTAATTTAGCTGTTCTTAGTCAACTCAAGTGTATCTCCTTAAAGTACGTGAAATCAGAGAAAAACTGGTCAAGATGTTAGAGCTCTGCTAAAGTGCAACTAAATATAAACAGACAGATGCCAATTGAGTGCTAAAATAGTGAGTGAACATGACTTTTATTTCTCCTTAGGTTTAACAAAGGATGGGGCGGTGCCGCTGGATGAAGGTATCCACACTGTCCAACCATGGAACAAAGGACTGACTCACAACATGTTATCAGAGAGGTCCTCTGACCCAGAGGTCAACACAAGAGGTGATCATTGGATGGAATTACAATTGTAAAAAGGTACCACAGCAATAACTCAGGGATAACCGAGAGTATGCATGATAAGAATCATTATAGCAACTAATCCAGCAATATGGACAATTAAAAGTTAGACTTAAATAAGAAGGCAACAAACTAACACTTCTACAAAACAAACATACCAGCGTACAGATGGCATCTTCTTATTTACTACTGTTGAGGTGGTTCAATGCTGATATATCGAGTGAAAATTCAATTGCAAATTTTAACTTGGTCAAAACATGCCAGCTCTTGGGGGAAAGCAGGTCACATCAGGTTCAAACCCTTAACCCCCTTGCTGCTAAGCCACAATGTTGACCACTTTGCTGCTGGCATGACGGATACTGAATATCATTACCAGCTTTATGCTGATCAAGCAAGTTCATGGTACAGTCACTCAGTCTGTGGCCAAGTTTTTCTTTTTCATAAGACCCTTTCGTTCTGCTCTGTCCATATAAAAAAAGTAGCAGTCTTTCATTGCTGAGAACTGAGGTAATCCATCCTTATAACCGCAAATTACTAAAGAAAGCTCATTAAGATGACTGTGTGGTATTTTAATG
Source organism: Etheostoma perlongum (assembly GCA_026937815.1). NCBI lineage: Eukaryota > Metazoa > Chordata > Actinopteri > Perciformes > Percidae > Etheostoma > Etheostoma perlongum. The sequence goes on from CM049379.1 coordinate 8,848,515, forward strand.
TGCACTGTAACAGCCTAAGTGTTACAATGTTTCCATTTAAACCAATGTACTTTTTTTCCTTATTATGTAACAATATCTTCCTTTTCCATACAGGACTAACCAGCTGACTAATGACAAAATACTTAATAAACTTATAACAAACAGTAAAACTATATAAAAAAGGACATTCTCAATGTATACATGCCTGCATGACCAAACCAAGGCTTTTTATACACTACAGAACATAACAGGACACGCTTACTTTGAACCACGCAGCACGGAGTGCCAAAAGTGTAAATTTTATATTCCAATTAAATACTACACCAAGTCATTTCGCTGATTACTTCCTGCTCCCTGTCTGACTGAAGGTGGACATATTTCACCAACACTGCAGGTCTGCATTAAACAACTTACTAAGAATTTACCATAAAAATGTGTTTTTACGACAGTACTGACAGCAACGGAAAGATCCTTTAATATCTGCAAGCTAATCCGTGAACTATATATTCCCCATTTCATGTCTGCTGGCATTAAAAAATATCACACAGGCATAACAAACTTGAAAAAAAAAGTGACAAGGCCGAGCAATAAAACCAAGATGATGAGTACACACTGTCCAAACTCTCCAACATCATTCATGCCCAGAAGCTCAACCATGGCACTGATGACAGGCTCACTCCCTCTCCACACAAAGAGAGAAGGAGAGAGAGAGAGACACACACAGCGCCTGATGCTGGGCTGATTCAGCACGATGCTAAATCAAACACAAGAGCATTAATTACACAGAGCATTATCAATCAGGGCAAAGTGTGTGCAGGGTTATAAGGTTTGAGATTGATCAGACTGACGATCCATCAAAACCCTGTGATGGCTATTGTTGGCTTTCTGCTGATCAGCTAAAGCTCTGCACCACAGATGGAGAGCGGGTTAGGGTGTGGTATGGAGAGGGGATTGGGGTTAAATGGGTTGTAGAGAAGGGGGGTGGAGTGTATTTGTCATTTGCTCACTGCTGTGATTTGTTTGTTTGGGAGAGGGAGGGCTCGAGGGGGATTTGGGAGGAGGTGGGGTACAGAGCTAAAACATACTATAGTAGGGCTTAATGGTCAGCTAATCCCCCCCTCCTCTACTGAGTGGGCAGTATATAACACAGGGCAGCCTGCTGCTCTGACATCATTTAGACCGCAAGGCAGTCTAGGTTATAGGCTGAGGGAGAGAAAGGAGGTACAAAGTAGAGGCAAGCAAGAGCAGTGCAACACTGTTAGAAAATATTCCACAATCCAGGATTGGACAAGAAAGTCACAATGAAGCCGTTTTGCCTGTTGCTGCTGCTAGCTAGTTCCATTGCTGCCGTCCCTCTGGAGTCCTCAGGTAGAGATGAGTACCCCACTCTGCCCTCCCAACCTTTTACCACAGCACCAAGCCCAACTGAGGCAAAGTCTCGCTTTGCCATGCTGGATGATGTTCGTCTACTCGCAAACGGCCTCCTTCAACTAGGCCAGAGTTTACGGGAGTTTGTCCACAAGACCAAGGGCCAAATCAACGACATCTTCCAAAAGTTGAACATTTTTGACCGCTCTTTCTACCAGCTCACGGTGGTCACATCTGAGATCAAGGAGGAAGAGGAGGAGCTGAAGAAAACCACCAATTTCTTGAAGGCCAACAACGAGGAGATCAGGAACCTGTCGCTGGAAATCAACTCTAAGATCAACGGCATTCTTCAGGAGCGTACACAGCTGCAGAGCAAGGTTGGGAACCTCGAGGAGCGGCTGAAGGGACTGTCACAGAGCATTTTCCCTGCTGATCAGCTTAGCGAAATTACAACGCTCAAGGTAAGAAGCGCTGGAGCAATTCCTTTGGGTTCCTTTTCAAGTTTGCGTCAGTTAGTTGATGATATGTGCACATCAATATAGGCGAAAGGTTCCCCAAAAGTGCACTTAATGTATTTCAAATTCCATTTTGCTACTGAAAATGATCAATACTAATTTAAAAAAAGAAATACTGAAGACAAACATCAATTCAACCTGTAGTTTTCAGTTTGTACAATTAATGTAACTCAAATGGTGCTCTTTAAGACGCTGTAAAATACAACACATGTCGTATGGACAAATAATGCTTTTATTATGGTATTTTCAGGAAGTGATTGAATCTCAAGAAAAAACAATCATCAATCTGCTGAAAGCTGTGCAGGAGCAGCATGATCAGCTCGACAACCAGAAATCCAAGATTAAAAACCTGGAGGACAAGGTAACAGCTGTTAACTGTGATTACCTAGTTTGGTACTTCAAGCTATTCATGCAAAGTCTGTTTTATATGGGAATGGAATATTAATATATGGGGAGGAAAACCTTGTTTTTTCAGGGGCTGACAACATAATTTAACACCGCAGATTAATTTCCATTCTCTTGCAGCTAAACTATGACAGCTTTCAAGATACAGTCGATAAGCCAATGGGTTCCGACCCTGCAGCCCCTGATATGTTTGAATATCTGACAGGAAATACAACTGACCTGGACGTGAATGGTAAAATTATTGTAATTATTTTAAAAGTATTATAAGTTGTAATAAAATGTTGACAAACAAATATGAGGTGTCTTAAAATAAAGGAGAAAAACAAAGGTTTGGGAAAATGTGGATACAATCATTTTGATTTTATTAATTGTGTTTCAGGCCTTCCCATGGATTGCAGTGAGTTGTTTAACAAAGGAGAGGAAAACAGTGGAATCTATGTTATCAAGCCAAACCAATCTGAGCCATTCAACGTTTACTGTGAAATGAGTTCAGGTGGGTGAGACTACAGCAATCTTAGCTCTAAGTGAGAGCATCAAAATACCGTCTCTGTATTCTGAAGCACTTACATTTATACGATATATAAAATTAAGTATTGTCATTTATGCATGTTTCCAATCAACAAGCAAGGAACAACAAACAATAGGTTATCAAGCTAGAGAGCCATAGGAACAGGTTATTCTAAAGGGTAGACAATGGGGTGCCTGCCCTTTTACATTCCCATTCCCGTTCTCTACGATAAGGAGGCTTCCTGATCCTTATGTAACCTTTTGTGTGGCCTTCCCAACGGCAAAGTCACTTGAAATATATTTCTAATCCGTTCTATAGATGGGGGTTCGACTGTCATCCAACGCAGGGTCGATGATTCCGATTTTGACCAGACATGGGACAAGTATGAGAAAGGCTTTGGAGATCTGGAAAGTGAGTATTTTTTAACTCTTTTCATTCAAAATATGCCACTTTTAAAATGTGCCAAAACTATACACATTTGATTTCGACTTTCTCCTTTCTTGTAATAAATAAAAATTAGTTAACAACCATTAAAGGAGATATTGTGTATAAATGTGAAGTTAAATATGTAGTTCAAAAGGTACATATCCAGAATTTGAGTTTATTTTGGTGTAGATTAAAAGTTGAAAAAATATATATTATTATCACAAAATAAAAGCATCTAAAATAGCGCTACAGCACTGGAACATTTAAAGTGAATACCACCTTAACTTGCACAGACTTTTTGGTGAGGGCGGGAACATTTGCCGATTTGGCCTGGAGATAGGAAATGGTAAGTGTTGTAAATCAGCCCTGAACTGACAAGTGACTTCCTGTAATATATGATTACACAGGAAGTTTTTGGCAGCTTTTCAGATGCAGCAGTCATTCCACATTTCAAAGCAATGGCTCCTGCAGCCATGCATTTTAGTTGCTACTACCTACCTACCTACCTAATGATTATTCCTTACAGTTTAGTGTAGCAATCCACTGCAGACCAAAGGAAAGTGTCTTACAGGGGACAAAGTAAAAAAAAAAAAAAGGTTAAATAACTGAATAAAAAAAGAAACTCAATACTAGAAAAACGGGGGACCCCAGGAACTTCTGTGGATGGTACCAAAGAGACAGACACTATCAATTATAATTTCTTACTTATCCTACAAACAATATATCCATATAAATAAATCTATAACCTTTGAAGATTTTCTGCTAACAGACAAAAACATCGTTTTCACAAAAGAGTTATACTAACAAGAAAAAAACTGACTGATGTGTTATGCAGAAGACTTCTGGTTGGGCTTGAAGAAGATCCAGAGCTTTACACAGCAGGGAGATTACATCCTGCGTATTGAGTTGGAGGACTGGAAGAATGTGAAGCACTGGGCTGAGTATAGCTTCTCACTGGAGGGTGCCTCCAAGGGCTACACCCTTCATGTCAGCCACTTATCTGGTGACCTGCCAGATGCCATGGCCAACAGCACCGGCATGAGATTCTCCACAAAAGACAGAAATGATGACAACCACCGAAACACCAACTGTGCTCGCAGTTTCACAGGTAAACAGTTTTACAAGCTGATTCAGCAGCGTTTTTTAGTAGGTTAAAAGCACATATAGAACAAAGTAATTTTGTTAAGACCAAATTCTGTTTTTTAATAACTTATGTATGTTGTCCTGACCCTTTGACAGGTGGTTGGTGGTTCAATGCCTGTGGAGAGACCAACCTCAATGGAAGGTATTTGTGGTCGAGGGCAAAAGGACGCTCTATGAGAAGGAAGGGCATTCATTGGAAGCCTGGCACTGGGCCCTCATATTCCCTTAAGATGACCAAAATCACAGTACGACCAGCTCTGACTGCTGAAAGCTTCAACTGAAGCTGAACAAGTCACACATTTTCTTCCAAAACTACTGGGATTTTTCACAAACAGTAATAATATATAATGCTCAGCCAATACGTTCTATAGAAGTGGAAAGTGAAGTAACAGACAAATTCTTATTTTATCTGCACCATAAAGCTGATTGCTTCCTACCAGCGCTTGTCAGAGGCTGGTGCTGAACAGATAATAGGTCAAAAAAGTCACTAGTCTGAAAACGTTAAACTGTCGCAATGATGCAACCATGCCACACAGGCCATTAACCTATTGGGTGTGATCCAGCAAGGACAGTAGACTTGTAATTATGCAACATCTCCATTTGCATCACATTTATTGATCCACATCAGCAACCTGATTCAGTGCTGGCTGCAAAATGCCACAGTACTGCAGTTGGAAAGAAGACTATAAGCAGAGATTTCAAAGTGATTTTAACAACTGAGATTGCTAGGCTATCTGTTTAGTGAACTTAAATGTATTTGACAACTTCTATATATTCTATATATTTAAAATGTATTATCTTTGTGATGTGAAACTGTTGCAAGTTTTCCAGGGGTCACAAATACTAACAAGTTATTATATAAGGCATGCATATTATAAAGTCAATGTTCAAGAGAAACACTGCTTCTCCAACATCACAAAAAGTGTCCATAATGGTAAATTGTTGGTTTGTATTATTATAAAGGTATTGGTGCCCTGGCATTTTACACAGTTATATGAAAAACTATCTACAGTGGGGGCAATATCAGCAGTCGAGTACAGTACAAAAATTGAAGATACAAAGCTTTGGCAGCATAATGAGGTTTTTCCCTTTGTTTGTTCTATGTTTTTTTACTCTGTAAAATATTTAAACCATGTTCATGCTTTATATGATCTATGCTGGTATTGTTAGAAAAACATGTCCTATGTTATTGAGTCATATTGACTCCTGTCCAATATCACAACATATCTAATTGTATTGTAAATGTGCATCATGCTAACACGTCACCATGACAAGTAGCGATGTGCTCTTACAAATCATATTTATAAAGACAAAATAAAAATCTTGATTAAATGACTATCTAACATGACTACATTTTTTATAGTGATGATATACTGTACAACCAAATAAAAGTTTAGAAGGAAAATAAACACAAGCCAAGAAATGGCCTTGAACCCTAGTATTACATGTAAAATGAAGTAAGAAATGTAAAAGTAACACAACTTTAAAATGATTGCTAAAACAATATACTAATTCAAAATGTGGATGCTCCCATTTGAATGCGTCCATATTGCTATAATCAGCAAATATACAGTAATTATATGTGGTCATACAAAGTATACATCCTCCTGCTTACAGATTATGAAAACAGGGTTGTTTGATAAATTTTAGAAACCTAGTAGCACTGTTCAGGTTTAATGACCTCATACAGTATAGTTGACATTTATATTATACATGTATACTAGGAATGTATCAAAATAGCATAAAGAATTCCCTTCACCCAGTTTTACTGACTCTCAATTAGGTCAGGCATTAGGTAATCTGTACTGACTAAATTATCACTGAAGTGAGTTTGCAACCGGCTCAGGGAGCATGTGGCATTATGCCTATTTTTACCTATATTGTCTAACAGGCAATCTATATAACGCTCCAAAAAAAAGAAGCTGGTGGTGGTAATAGTCCTTGGATAAGTACATACAGTGAAGAAAATAAGTATTTGAACACCCTGCTATTTTGCAAGTTCTCCCACTTAGAAATCATGGAGGGGTCTGAAATTGTCATCGTAGATGCATGTCCACTGTGAGAGACATAATCAAAAAAAAAAAACTATATCCAGAAATCACAATGTATGATTTTGTAGCTATTTATTTGTATGATACAGCTTCAAATAAGTATTTGAACACCTGAGAAAATCAATGTTAAGATTTTGGTACAGTAGCCATTGTTTGGAATTACAGAGGTCAAACGTTTCCTGTATTTTTCACCCGGTTTGCACACACTGCAGAAAGGATTTTGGCCCACTCCTCCACACAGATCTTCTCTAGATCAGTCAGGTTTGTGGGCTGTTGCTAAGAAACACGGAGTTTGAGCTCCCTCCAAAGGTTATCTATTGGGTTTAGGTCTGGAGACTGGCTAGGCCACGCCAGAACCTTGATATGCTTCTCACAGAGCCACTCCTTGGTTATCCTGGCTGTGTGCTTCGGGTCATTGTCATGTTGGAAGACCCAGCCTCGACCCATCTTCAATGCTCTAATTGAGGGAAGGAGGTTGTTCCCCAAAATCTCGCAACACATGGCCCGGTCATCCTCTCATTAATACAGTGCAGTTGCCCTATCCCATGTGCAGAAAAACACCCCCAAAGCATGATGCTACCGCCCCCATGCTTCACAGTAGGGATGGTGTTCTTGGGATGGTACTCATCATTCTTCTTCCTCCAAACACGGTAGTGGAATTATGACCAAAAAGTTCTACTTTGGTCTCATCTGACCACATGACTTTCTCCCATGACTCCTCTGGATCTGGCAAACTTAAGACGGGCCTTGACATGTGCTGGTTTTAGCAGGGGAACCTTCCATGCCATGCATGATTTCAAACCATGACGTCTTAGTGTATTACCAACAGTAACCTTGGAAACGGTGGTCCCAGCTCTTTTCAGGTCATTGACCAGCTCCTCCCGTGTAGTTCTGGGCTGATTTCTCACCTTTCTTAGGATCATTGAGACCCCACGAGGTGAGATCTTGCATGGAGCCCCAGTCCGAGGGAGAGTGACAGTCATGTTTAGCTTCTTCTATTTTCTAATGATTGCTCCAACAGAGGACCTTTTTTCACCAAGCTGCTTGCACATTTCCCCGTAGCCCTTTCCAGCCTTGTGGAGGTGTACAATTTTGTCTCTAGTGTCTTTGGACAGCTCTTTGGTCTTGGCCATGTTAGTAGATGGATTCTTACTGATTGTATGGGGTGGACAGGTGTTTTTATGCAGCTAACAACCTCAAACAGGTGCATCTAATTTAGGATAATAAATGGAGTGGAGGTGGACATTTTGAAGGCAAACTAACAGGTCTTTGAGGGTCAGAATTGTAGCTGATAGACAGGTGTTCAAATACTTATTTGCAGCTGTATCATACAAATAAATAGTTAAAAAATCATACATTGTGATTTCTGGATTTTTTTTGTAGATTATGTCTCTCACAGTGGACATGCACCTACGATGACAATTTCAGACCCCTCCATGATTTCTAAGTGGAAGAACTTGCAAAATAGCAGGGTGTTCAAATACTTATTTTCCTCACTGTATCTCCCAAAAAAAGCAGTTAGAGAATTACTATTGAAATTCTATATTTGTACAGATGTTAATCAACATGTAAGCCACCAGAGCCTGAATGACATGAAGGGCTTTGTTTAAATACATTTAAACAAAGAAATTTATTAATTTCAATAGATTCATTCAACCTATTGCAAAAACACTTTATCTTGACAAATCAAAATACTCTCCAGGCAAAGTTGACTAAACTGAAAGATAAAAAACTTCAGCTCAGGTTTGCACACTCTGGTGTGCAAAAACAAAAAAAAGGTTTTTACCTGTATGTGGTGTTTGGCACATAGACGTCCCTGGCAGGGAACTCCAGGATCTCCCTGGTGGGACGTACCCTGCTGTCTGGGTAAGGTTTGACCTGTAGAAGGTCAGGGGTCAAGCAATAGTGGGGATTCTCTGGAGCTGGAGAAATGTCCAACTTCAACTGGGCTGTGGTGACAGTCACAGAGGACAGAATTGGAAGTGAGTGAATATACAGGGAGGTAAAGAGAAAAAAGTACATATTATTTTAAAACACAAGTCAACTCCAATTAGAGATGAGCATCGGGCGAACAACTTCTAACGGGAAAAAGAAACGACTCAATCAACATGTTTGTACCTGTGATGGGTCTGAGTCTCCTCAGCACTGAAGAAGGCCTTCTCATGTCTGCTAGGAACTTATACAAGTCCTCATCACTCAATCTGTCCCCCTCCTAAAATATATGGATAGTATTTAATTTAGGAATTACAAAGAAAAAGCAGAACAGTGTATGATAAGCTAGAGGACAAGTGAACAAAATATATATAAATTATTTCAGACTTGTGTTTTTGTGTGTCATATATGTGGTTGTGGAGACCTGTTTGAAGAAGTTGGTGATGGTAAGTGTTGCAGGTCTAAAGCCTGTCAGACTGCATGACTCGTCTCCAGTGGTGGTCCTCTCCAGCGAACGCCTTCCCATGATGCTTGAGTTCCTCCGTTCTGACCATGAGCCTTTTCTCTCTACATGCAGGGGAAAAAATTGAATTATTTATATTGACAGCTTTTTTTTTTTTACGAGATGCTACAACAGGCTTAAGATTTAGCCCATGACGGTGTGACAGAACGTAAACATGTCTGTGATCTGCCACCTCATTCAGCATTAAAGATACCACTTGTCATGTATTTAGACTAATAGTTTCATAAGTTATTTTTCACAGAGGTGTAACAAAAATATTGACAGAAACCTTATATTATACACTTTCCAATGTGTCCACTGCCAAATAATGTGATTTTTTAAATTACGTAAATTAGAACAGAACAACTCCTTTTGCATGTTCAGTGAAAACAGCCATTACTCCTCCAAGTGTCAACTTTTGGTCACAAAACAATTTACATACATGTTTGTGCATGTTACATACCTAAGCCTTAACAGAATCACCTCAAGTGACCCAAGCAAATTGTCACAATAAGTAAGGTAATGGTGGTTGATTTTCTTTTACAAATCCCGTTTCCCGCTTGTTTACCAGTTTTTTATTTTTTAAATGTAAAAAAAGTACAATAATAAAATACATTTATTGTTGCTGAGCTTGTGCCAAATACCAAAAATGGTCTTGGTAGTTTGAAAAATAATGCTTACATTTGGTTAAATTTCACAACAGTATCAGAGCATGCCAAAATCACATGCGTCTGAAAATACCCTCAGACCCCAGAGGGTTAAAGGTTAGACAAACAATCACCAAGGTCAAACTCAAAATAACACACCAAGGATCAATATGGCTTAATGTTTTGTTTAGATGGTTTGCTCTGTTTGAATTTCCCCTGCTTACTATTTACTGATGGAAACTTGTTTTAGATAAAAGATTTTACAGTGTGGTAATGTATTGACTGTTGCAGTCTCTGCAACCTGATAACTATGTGACATTGAGGCCATTGGGGGGTGGGGGGTGGGGGATGCATACAAATATTAACCAAGTTTTTTGTGTCTCCACACTTTTTCTGTTAAAAAATTGATACTGAGATAATGTATGCTTACATTTACAATCCAAAGGGTTGTGTTAAAAGGTAATGTCAGACCTGAGAGACTCATCTCCAGCTCGGTATCTCTCTCGAGACTGCCAGCACTGTTCACAATGTTCATCAGGTGGATGGCAGTCCAGGCGAAGGGCATGCGGTAGCGACCAAGACGTTGGCAGAACTGCTCTGACTGGCCACGAAGCTTTTCCAGCTTCTCTTTATTCTATAACAAAAACACATGGTTACTTATGTTAGTTGTACTTGTGATTTATTTCAAAGAAAAACAGCTTGTAAATTATATTAAACATGTGGCTACCATAATGGATAAAAGACAACATACGTATTATCTATAAGAGTATTATTACAATACACCTGGGACAAGCCTCAACACGTTTTATGTGCCATTTATCATCTAATTCCTACTCATCATACCTTGGCAGCATCTGACTCTTTGAAGACCATGTAGGGCTCAGCACACTCTCCAATGTCACCTTGCTGGAGTACCTTTTCCAGCTGGGGACAAAGCACACACACTTGTTGTCACCATCCTCACACACAGCAACAAAGTGATCATACAGGGAAAACACTGACCATCAAATACGAGCCAATCGCATTTAAGTTACTGGCTCATATACAGGGTGACACTTTGGATACTACGTTTGAAAAAGCGGAGTTATTCAAAACTACTCCTACAGAGTATTGCATTATGAGATTTTTGTAAACTTTGTAACTTTGTAACTTTGGATCATCTTATAATCAGGGTCGTCTTACATTCTGTGAAATATGTCATTGATACTCATTTATTTATTCATTTGCAAAACAAGACTTGACAAGACAGGGGAAATTATATCATAACTGTCTGACCTTGATGACAAGGAAGACATCCTGGGAGGGATATGTGATGGAGAATATGGCAGAGCGTGCCAGCGTGGAGATGGCTGCTGTCTGAATGTGCGGACGCAGCATCCCCTTTGTCTGCTCGGAGTTTAGGTCGAAGAAAAAGTTCTCCGATATCTGAAGGACACATCCAAACAGACACACAGATGATTAACGCAATAGCAAAATGTAATCATATAACCACACGACAACAATTAGCATTCAATCATCATTTTTGAGTAAATGGCTGTGTTCCTGCAACCTGATTTCTTGCTCGTGGTGGCAGACAAACTAAACATAATAACATTTCTGTGACAAATGACCCACTTGTAAAAGCAATGTATAAGAGAGATCTACTTATCAAGGCAACTGCTACCCTCTAGTGTTTGTCAGGTAAAGGGAAGTGGAGGGAACCAGCAGTGGGTGATCTTCTTTAGATAGATACATGGTTCCAGTGTATGATTTAACTGCATTCTTACAAGCATAACAGGGCCACAACATAAAATGTTATAGTCCACATATCAAATTCGTTTTGGCCTCCCAACAATTTAATGGTTTGCGGAAGTGACCCAACAACTCAGGGCTGTGGAGGCACTGAGGAAAGTATAACAGCTTACCTTTTTCTTTTCCTTGACATCGTATAAGGCCAAACTAGCAAATATCGGTTCAATTTCGATCTCAAACCTTCAAGGGGAGAGCAAAAGGAGTGGGTCAGCAGAAAGAAGCAGTTAAATAAAAGCACTAAAAGGCTTTTTTTTCCTGAAAAAGGCTGTCCACCACTTACTTCAAGGACAAGCACTTGACGAGTAGCCTCTGGCCAAAGTGTTCTTTGGGTACTTCAGGCACACAGTGGCGCTCAATGGGCTCCTCCTACACATTTACATAGAAGATCGCATATAAAACAAAATCTGTAAAAATCATCAAAACCATTGTGACTGTCAATGCAGTGATGAAAAACGCTTAATTAATGCAAGTTTTTTTTTTTTTTTTTTTTAACAAAAGAAAATAACTGAAATCCTGGGACTGGTTTTCAACACAAAGATTGATTTAATCAACCCACAAAAAATGACAAAATGTACAGTGAAATTTAATGTTGACTAGCAGAAGAAAGTTCCAGCAAAGATAAAAGGGTACACGCTACCTCATCAAGGGCGGGGTGCAGAGCAAACAGTTCACGGTGGCGGTTGGCCTTGCGAATCTCTTCGTTGTGCCTATCAATCTCCTCATTGGGGGCACGGTCAAGGAGGTGAGGGAGGAGGGCATCTGGGAGCGAGTTCTTTAAGTCAAAAATGCTGCAAGCCCAGCTGCCCCGTGGGGTGTCATCTATAGACATCGACCGCCGCTTTAGGTCGTCCTACGGGACAAATGACACAAAAAAAAGTTGTTTCACAGGCACAGAATTTTGGTAAAAAAATAAATAAAAAAATATGTATGGTCATCTAAATAGGTTTATATTACCAATCTGAAATAGTTTTAAGAGGAGATCAAAAATTCTTCTTTAGCACTGAATGATTTTGTACCTGGTCATCCTGGTAGCTGCTGTTGTCTGGCATCTCATCAGCCTCAAACACTTGTTTGGGCAGGCCTTTCTGACGCTCCTTCTGCTTGTCCAGAGTGTTTGGGTTAAAGCCTGTACCAAGCTTGTGGTATCTAATGGTGAAAGCAGTCATTTACTTATATATTAATGCTCAACATAGTCATAATATTTCACAGATACTGTACATCAGTTAAAGAGTGAAAGTGGGTGATTAAAAAACATGAATAATTCCACAGAGAGCAGTCTTACTTTCTGTTGACAATGGCCCAGTCTTCTGTGTAGGATCTGACACTGTCTTTGACATGAGCATCAGTGTCCCTGCAGCCAGAAAATCAAACAAGCTTTATTTCTATATTTTAATAGCAAAAGTCAGACCTCAAATGCATTAGTCTAAGTGACTAAAGAGGACAGTCTGCTAGGCGGATGTCATTTAATCTTTGTGGTACATCACAAAGTGAAGTACACTTGCAATGTTTAACCGCCCCTTCTGACATACCAAGAGCCAGAGCTACAGTAATGACATCAAGCCCCCGGCCCCTTTCATCTTTAAACATATGGTGCAGTGTAGAGACTAAGCAGCAGCAGTTTGCTAACTTTTCCTAGCAAAAGTCCAAAAGGAATGAAATAAAAAAATAAGAAACATCTAATAGAAACATACACAAAAACACCATGCCTTATTTTTCTTTAGATATTATATTGATTGGTATGACTAGTTAAATAATATATGAAACTTCCTGTGTGCAGCTTCTAACACAAAGCAGCAAAGAAAGCTGAAATGGTAGAGTTAGCACAACCTAATGGCCACATGGCACACAATTTAAAGAGGGTGGCATGACAAGTGATAACATGTTGAAAACGCAAAAAGAACAATTATCACATTCAAAATTTCTAAATTTAACACAACATTGCTCATAAACTAATATGAAAATGAAATGTTCAGGTTCAAATTCCAATTTTCTTTTACTTAATTTATTTTGTTTTTCATAGATCTAAGTAACTAAATCATCTAATTACAAAATACATAAATTTAACGATTTGATAATAGAATTTGAAGATTTAATATATTAAAAAAATCTCTAGGTTCTATGCCCAAAATATACCCAAAATGGCCCTTTATGAGAGAAAACGGTGTTTCAGAAAATGTGGTACACCTGCTTCTGTCACCTTCAGTATTTTAACCACCAGCACCCTTACCCTTCCTCAGGGATGGCTTGCGCCACTGTGCGACACTCCCTGGGTGTGTGAATAACTTCAATATCATCTGGAGGGAACTCAATCAGATCTCTCAGGGGACCCGACTCAACGATGGGAGGGTGCGTGATGAGGTACTCCTCAAAATCCACTGGCTCCACCGCCTCTGTGAGGGGAACCTGGTGGGTGATAAGAAGGAGAGATCAAAGGGATGGGAAAAATTAATTAGCTGTGAAGACTTCTCTAGTTTAAGGCTTTATGGGCTGGTCCTCCATACAACTTCTGAGGAAAAAAGCAGAGTTTATGGATCATTAGCCATTCTATTAATCGGCATCACGTACAGCACCAACAGGTCCAAAATATGAGGTAATTTCTGTTGGGAGAGCAGTTGTGGCTTATGGATCATCTTTATTTCTAAAAAGGAAAATTACTTCTAGGAAAGATGCATGTGTGATTTGGGCAAATGCTTTAAAATGCACTCAACCTGATTCAAGTAACCAGATTAACAAGTATGCGACTTCAAGCTTAGACCAATGGTTTCATAGGTTTTGCAGTACTCTGCTTCTAAAATAACAAACCAACCCACGGGGAATCTTTGTTTCAATGGGTTCAGTATATGTGTGTATATGTGTGTGTGTGTGTGTGTGTATATATTTGCCTCTGGAGGAATTTAAACACAAATAACTTAATTAAAAGCCAATAGTAGCCTAATTAAGGAGGAGAGGGAAAGTATTTTCTGGTGTTCTTACTGTCTGGTCTCATACATTTGTAATCCTACAAACACTTCAACAGGGACTGGATGTGGTGAACAGGTAAATTAATGGTTATCCCTCATGGTATTTAGCAAGACATAAACAACAGCTGTGTAGACAATCAAATCACCAAAAAATGCCATGCTTTTCTTAGGATGTAACACTGTGGTACACTTAGACCAATGTCAGCCAGTATACTGTTAAAACACTGCACTCATAACAAACAATGGCATGTGAGCAGACACTTCCACAATGTGTGTGTTTGTTTTCCCAACATAGCAGACATCAGAATTATATTCAGGCAAATGTGAAAAATAAACAGCATCTCAATTGATGAGAGCTCAGACACTGTCACTGTAACTTAGGCGGACGTTATCCGACAATGAAGTAGCAGCAGCTGTCACACTCCTATGACATTCCAAGACAGGATGTCAATATTAGGCTCTGGCCTTTCGAACGTCTTTGAGACTACTCACTGTGTTGCTTGTGGCAGTCCCAACGTTGAGGTTTTTGAAGAGTTGTGGGGAGCCCACATACTGGCCAGCTATCTGCTTCCTAACCTCCGCTGCCACAGTCCTGCAAACAGAGGAGAGATAGGGGAGGGAGGAAGAGAGATAGTGAATACAGTCAATCTTAAAAGTCAGTGGAATGATTTCCACAATAGACATTGACAGCTTATTTGTAGTTAGGGCTGAGAATCACAGGAAAAGTAACAACTCAATACTTAAGCAATATATTAATATATAATATATTAAACAATAATATATAATATATTAAACAATAACGGGATAAGAATACAGGTGATTCTGCAATACACAATACTAAAAGACATTCAGCTTTGATATTCTATGATCATTACTGCAAGGCAATCTGGTATGACGCACGCTAGTCTACATCCACGATGTTCCACTTCTGGGACTGCTCCGTTGCCACCAGAAATTCCGCCAGATTTCTCTCTTTTTGGCCGGATGTCCGTTACCTTCAGCTTTCTTTGTGTTGGAATTTTACACTTCAGTGAATTAATGAGGACTATGGTTAACTGCTCCTCAGATCTCTGCAGGCTAAATCCACACAGCTAGCTAGACTATCGGTCCAATCTGAGTTTTCTGTTGCACGACTAAAACAACTTTTTAAAAACATACTCATGCTCCACCAAAACAAGCTCCTTCCCGAGACTATTTTTGCAGCGGCACCGTTTGTGTCTCATAGTCTTACTGTGTTGCCTCGGACTGCATCATATATTAAAACCAGAGAGGAAAAAAACTAATAAAAATCTCTGGACTCCAGCGGTCAGCACAAAGCTCTCGGTGTTCAAACGCTGCTGTTGCCGCGCACATACACAGGTCCTTTAAATCACAGCAACCACCAAAACCACTCAGACCTTTGCCTTGAACCAAACAACAATGCAGCAAGTAGCACAAAGTGACACAAATAAATAACAAATTAGAACCAATGATAAAGGCTAGACACTGAAGACTCAAGGTGATGTTACACAGGTTACTGAGGCTATACGGCTCCAACAATTATGCGACCATTACACTTTTCTAACCAACAATCTGTCCCTTCTTTCTTGTCTGTCTTTGCTCTTCATCCTGAAAGCAATATCACAATAACTAGTTTGAAGGTTACTTTATGATTACAGTAATGATGAGCAAGGATTAGGGGGATTCAGTCAGTCAAACGTCTAGACTCTGGTTTCCCTAAAGCCACTTCAGTGCTGAGTTCATCCCTATACCATCATACAAAATTAGGGGTGGGGGAAAAAAAAAATCGATACAGCATAGTATTGCGATATTTTCAGTGGCAATGCTGTATTGATACACAGGCGTCAAGTATTGATCTTTTATTATATATGTGTTGGTCAGTTTGTCTGCTTGACAATCCCATTTTGTAGCAATAAAATTGAAGTGACATGAACAAACAGAGAAATGTATCTTTTTAGATAAAACAGATGTTGACAAAGTTTCCTTTTGGGGACATCATTTGAAATTGGGAAAAATTAGAAGTTGGAAAAAAAGGTAATAACTGCAATATATATCGCAAAATATGGCTTATGTTAATGCTTATGATTTTAATTTAATTAAGTTTAAAATCACAATAATATTGTACTGTGGCATAAGTATTGTGATGATATCGTAATGGGAGGCGTCTGGTGACTCCCACCCCAACACAAAACACAAGGTTGCAAAATAGAGGAGGTTTAAGCTAGGGCTGAGCGATTGGATGAAAATTAAATATATCATGATATTCTTGACTAAATACCTCGATATTGATATTGCTGCAATATTCTAGGGTAGACAATTAGTGCTTTCACAAAATATCTTCACACTCATATTTTAGATAAATAATCATCAGTAATGTGGACATGATGTCTAAGTGGGGAAAAGGCAAATAATGGAAGATCTAGAATTGTCTAGTAAATTCAGAAAATTACATCCCTTTACGGTAATACAACCAACACTTATGCCATATCACGATATTACGATATCCAAGATCTAAGATGATATCTAGACTCATATCACGATATTGATATAATATTGATATATTGCCCAGCCCTAGTTTAAGCTGCTCCTCCTATGCAGGAGGGTACAATGACAGCTGCCTGGTCCAAGTTACCAGCTAAAGATAAACACGATAATGTACTGACTGTAGTAGAGCTCCAGTGGCCTCTGCAGTGCAGTGCTGTCACCACTGGAGAAAAGCAATAGCACTGAACTGACTAATACATTCCACAGTCCTCCCCAATGCCTCTCCCAGACCCTTACTTAGCACTGGTCAATGCACAGAGGAATAACTTGATTAAACAAACGCTGTCTTTGTGGCTATTGCTTCAAGATGGTAACAACAATAACTCCCAGGAACAAAATATGAACTGGTGGACAACAATTGTAGATCATAATATAAGCAAACCATTCAACTGAGATATGTGATTTGTGATCAACTTCTGGGCAAAGTCACTGTCAACTTTTGACACATTTCAGGCTTCAAACATAAAGATATAACATTTTTATTTTTTGTGAAGAATCACCAACAAGTGGGACACAATTGTGAAGTGGAACGAACTCTATTGGATATTTTAAACTTTTTTAGCAAATAAAAAACTGAAAAGTGGTGCGTGCAAAATTATTGGGCCCCCTTGCGTTAATACTTTGTAGAGCCACCTTTTGCTGCGATTACAGCTGCAAGTCACTTGGGGTATGTCTCTATCAGTTTTGCACATCGAGAGACTGACATTCTTGCCCATTCTTCCTTGCAAAACAGCTCGAGCTCAGTGAGGTTGGATGGAGAGCGTTTGTGAACAGCAGTTTTCAGCTCTTTCCACAGATTCTCGATTGGATTCAGGTCTGGACTTTGACTTGGCCATTCTAACACCTGGATACGTTTATTTGTGAACCATTCCTTTGTAGATTTTGCTGTATGTTTGGGATCATTGTCTTGTTGGAAGATAAATCTCCCCCAGTTTCAGGTCTTTTGCAGACTCCAACAGGTTTTCATCCAGAATGGTCCTGTATTTGGCTGCATCCATCTTCCCTCAATTTTAACCATCTTCCCTGTCCCTGCTGAAGAAAAGCAGGCCCAAACCATGATGCTGCCACCACCATGTTTGACAGTGGGGATGGTGTGTTGAGGTGATGAGCTGTGTTGCTTTTACGCCAAACATATCGTTTTGCATTGTGGGCAAAAAGTTTGATTTTGGTTTCATCTGACCAGAGCACCTTCTTCCACATGTTTGGTGTGTCTCCCAGGTGGCTTGTGGCAAACTTTAGACGAGACTTTTTATGGATATCTTTGAGAAATGGCTTTCTTCTTGCCACTCTTCCATAAAGGCCAGATTTGTGCAGTGTACGACTGATTGTTGTCCTATGGACAGACTCTCCCACCTCAGCTGTAGTTCTCTGCAGTTCATCCAGAGTGATCATGGGCCTCTTGGCTGCATATCTGATCAGTCTTCTCCTTATCTGAGCTGAAAGTTTAGAGGGACGGCCAGGTCTTGGTAGATTTGCAGTGGTCTGATACTCCTTCCATTTCAAAATGATCTCTTGCACAGTGCTCCTTGGGATGTTTAAAGCTTGGGAAATCTTTTTGTATCCAAATGCGGCTTTAAACTTCTCCACAACAGTATTACGGACCTGCCTGGTGTGTTCCTTGGTCTTCATGATGCTCTCTGCGCTTTCAACAGAACCCTGAGACTATCACAGAGCAGGTGCATTTATACAGAGACTTGATCACACACAGGTGGATTCTATTTATCACCATCAGTCATTTAGGACAATATTGGATCATTCAGAGATCCTCGCTGAACTTCTGGAGTGAGTTTGCTGCACTGAAAGTAAAGGGGCCGAATAATTTTGCACGCACCACTTTTCAGTTTTTTATTTGCTGAAAAAGTTTAAAATAACCAATAGATTTCGTTCCACTTCACAATTGTGTCCCACTTGTTGGTGATTCTTCACAAAAAATAAAAATGTTATATCTTTATGTTTGAAGCCTGAAATGTGTCAAAAGGTTGAAAAGTTCAAGGGGGCCGAATACTTTCGCAAGGCACTGTAATTTTCCTCAACATGTGACACGAGCTAACTCACTTACATTTCTAAAAGGCAGCACCCTTTAAAAAAGTACATAAGAAGCACTTTTTCAATTTCTAAGTAAACAACATAAGCAAGGTAAATAAAGTTCACGATTCTAAGAGTCTGAAAACGGCAAACAACATTTTAAATTTTACTTATTTAGTTTCATTGAGATGCCAACTCCACAAATTCATTCAGCGGATACAATAACACAAAGACTTGTGCAATGCAATCTGATACAAAAGCTCGCTACCTTTGTGAAAGTAATGCTCATTTTTATGAATGAAGCTGTTGGCTTATCTCTATGGTGAATTTTGAGGCCATATTTGTGAAGAGTGTAAAATCTAATTTCATCCAGTAAAGACGTATGACATTGGTTCAGAGAAACTGAACACTGAACCAAGTAGTAGATATATGTTTATCTGTAAAGTAAGTAATTAGCACTGACTTCAAATGCAAAGGGATTAAATTATGTTTATGTTGATTGTTGTGGGAGACACCAGTCCACCTCTACCAGATCTATCTATCTATCGCCTGGGACGATAGTATTTGACAGCTTGCACAAAGCCCTTTGTTGAAGAGATTACTTTGATAAATCTGAGGGGCGTGGAAGAGATTAAAATATCACTGTTGTATAGCTGTTCAGGGAGGCGTTTTTCTAGTCTTACTATATAATTCAATTATCTATTCTCTCTTGTCAATGGGTTCTTACTTAAAACATAACTCAACAAAGTTCAGTCTCATCTCTACCTAGCTCCCCATCGTTAGCTACTGTAACAGTTAGGCAAGATAGCTAACGTTAGCTGTCGAACAATTACCAGTTTTCCATTTACAGTAAGTATCTTTCGGTGCAGATAATTACTGAAAACCTTAGCGCTGATTTGCCAAGACACATTTATGAGAGCAATATTACATATCGCTTCTTTGTTAGCATTAAGGGGGAGAGACTAGCAGCTAGCGGAGTTGCTGTCTGTCTGGGTGGGTCTGAGCATCAATCTGGCTAAGAAGCGTTTAGCTCGGAGCAGCCATAGATAGCCTATATATGCGGAGCAACACGGCTGGGCCTCCTTCGCAGGGTTCCATTAGCGGTGGTCTGAGGGCGACCGACGTAAAGGCGACAAAGGCGTGCCTTTACCGAGCTCGTTACCGGGTCTCAAGTCGTTTACCTGCTGATTTTTTGGGCGAAGGCGCGGCGTTCAGCCATGGCCGCTGATGTGCTTCGAAATTCAAAGGGAGGCAGTAGGCAGACTCCGCTTTCCACACGCTCACTACGGCCACAGGGAAAACGGGAACCAGGAGAATGGGATCATTACCGTAATGGCTGTAATGGTGTCCAACAGAACACACCCAAAGAAAAGCCCCTACACACAGCTCAACTCCACTAGACAGCTATATTTACATGTCAAAATTCACCCTTATGTCATATAATTTCATTCCTATCGTCTGATTATTTCTCCTTGAAATCTGGTCACCGTAGACCTTTTTTCCACACATTGTCAAATGGTTTTTAAATTAACTTAATAATTTACCTGCACTTTGCAAGGCTATGAAGTCTTTTGGCTTCTGCAATAAATCAATATCCTCTGATAACTTTTTTTTTTAACTTTGACGAATCCAACGATGTGTAGGCTTTTATTTAAACTTGCGTACAAAAATAAATAAAGTACACAGACTTTGATTCCATATTTTAAAAAAGAAATACAAGAGACAAACATATATGAATTGCAGCTTTGACTTAAACATAGTTCAATCACTGTGTTAAAATTCCCATGGTAAATGTTTGTTGTGGTGTGTGATCATGCATGTTTGAATGATGGGTCAGTCACGGGTGAATTAAGAAAAATATGTTTTTGTAACAGCATTATCGTACTATCAATATAACGGGAAACATTAATGAGAGGTGACGTTATTTATATGCTTGGGTAGTCATAGCATAGATGCGCCTCTGGCTTTTTATCCGATGTAGGATCTACCCATAGACCGTTAATATTAATATATACAGTCTATGGATCTACCTCGCCCTGCCTTTATACATAAAAGCACGGATGGTTTGTCCCAATGAATAACCCAAACAAGCGGAGTAGGCAAACGGTTTAAACTCCGCCCGCTTGGGTAATCTTGAATTATAAATCGAGCACCTCCTTGGTCCCCACGGAAACACCACGAGATCACGTGACTTGACGCGTCTACTCACTTCCTTAAATTGTAAACATTGGAGGCCGCAGGGCAGTGAAGTTAACGTTAAGCCATGGGCCGTACACCGTGTTAAATTATCGGTATTACAACAATATACCACGTTGTGAAGTTTGTACGTAGCTACAAAGCGTCTGGAAGGGGGGAAAAGCTGGATCGAAGAAGAAGCTCGAAGGTAACGATGTTGTTACTACAAGGTGTGATGTCATGCAATTTTAACGTTACATTATGACGTGATAAACTGATACAGTATACTCTCCCCACTCTCGTGTGTGTGTGTGTGTGTGTGTGTGTGTGTGTGTGTGTGTGTGTGTGTGTGTGTGTGTGTGTGTGTGTGTGTGTGTGTGTGTGTGTGTGTGTGTGTGTGTGTGTGTGTGTGTGTGTGTGTGTGTGTGTTGTGTGTGTGTGTGTGTGTGTGTGTGTCGTGTTCGTGTTCGTGTTCGTGTTCGTGTTTGTGTTTGTGTGCACTGTGTGTACCAGGGTTTGTGTGCTGTGTGGGAATGGGTTACATTCCTTGCTGGTCCAATGGAGAATAAAGGGAGCGACGAGGTGGAAACTTTGAAGACAAAGTTCTTGTCTGTGTGGCACAATGTGAAGTACAGTAAGTAATTTGCTTGAGGCCAGTACAAGCACACACTTAGTTTCCAATGCTTCTGTACATCACTGTTGTGCTGTTTCAACCTGTCTATAGAACGTAAGTAAATGAAGATATACTGTATATCATCAACATGTACTGCGACACAAGAGACTGCACAAATAAAAACAAGCATCAAAATCCAGTGAGACATGAACTTACTGCTGTTGAGTCAGCCCTTAAAATAGTTATTGGTCATACTGTTCACTCTGGTTTGTGTGACATGTTTTCTTTCAGCTCACTAAGACAGAAGGTTCTGTTTACTTACAAAACACAATGGTTATTCGCTGCGTTTCATGTAACAGGATGTGAAGAAAAAAAACAAATAGTGTAATTGGCAGGAATCTTGGGACCGACACACAACACTTAATGATGGGTGCTGTAGAGAAGGTGCGCCAGCCTCCTGTAGAAAAAAGACGTCTTTGAGTTTTGTTTTTTAACCTTCAACTGAACCATGAAATATTGTCTTTTTATTGTGTATCTTAGGTTGGGCTCTGAAATCAAAGACCTCATTCAGTAGAAATTCCCCAGTGTTTCTTCTCGGAAAATGTTACCATTTTAAGGCTGAAGGTATGGTGCACACAATATTCACAAACATACAATTACAATTAAAATACACACTGACTGCATTCCTGTAATAACATTCACACGCTTTCAAATGCAAAAGGCTTGAAATGCATCATACATATCCATTAATAATGTAACGGCCATATAAGGTCTGGTGAGGACATAAAATGACATGATGATGTAAATCTTAAAATGTATCATATTTTAATATATTTAGATTAACTTGATCTGGTAGAAGTATTATCTCCACAGGACACAAGATGGGGGAAAAAAGTGGATCACATGTCATTTGTTTGCCTCAGATGACGACGGTGATACAGGAACCTGCTTTGAAGCCTCTGATGAGGATTTTGTCATGGGGAACGTGGAGGCTTTCCGTAGGGATTTTGCCTCCCGAGTGTGGCTCACCTACAGGGCGGAGTTGCCTCCTCTGCCCAGCTCCACCTTGACCTCCGACTGCGGCTGGGGCTGCATGCTGAGAGCCGGGCAGATGATGCTGGCTCAGGCACTTATTCTGCACTTCTTGGGCAGAGGTGAGTGGAATGATGGTGACCACACCAGAGTTACAGTAAAACCTATTGCAGGGATCTAACAAGATGTATGAAAAGTGTAGACAAAAAATGCAAAGCAAGAAGTTTGTGGTCAGGACCCCAAAACAAGCCAAACATTTAGGAAGCCCTGCTCTAAAGGTTGGAGAAGTGGGCTTGTAGCTTGAAAGTCTCTGATTTTAAATATTCTAAGGACTAGCAGGGAAATTTTGGTTGTGAAAAAGAAAAACATACCTTCTTACTTAACAGCCACTGTTGAAGTGCTTTTGACTAAGAAGTGATGCTGCCAGTATGGCAGATATTTGGAGACTGTTTACACCCTGCAGCTCCCAGGTGTTCATTTTTGGAACTACTGTATATAAATGTAAAGCTGGACATTAATAGCTCCAGCTAAAAGTCTTAATTTATTAATGTAGAGATAGAAATTGGACAATTTAACCAGCAGGGAAACTACAGTAGGTGAAGATGTGGGATACATAGATGTCCAAGTTATAAGAAAATTGCAACTGTAAATAAGATTTGATTAAGTCAGATACGCTGTTGTTTTTAATTCATTGCAACTGTATCTCCTGTTGAGTTTCTTTATTTTGTTTCAGTATCTCTTTTAGTAAGCAGGAAGCCAAAATTGTAGCCAGTTTAGAGAGTTCCCTAATTCTCAACTTGAAAGTGATAGTTTCATTAGCTTGATGCTAACCATTTAAAATGAGTGAATTCCTCATATCTTTGTCAGATCTATTGTCTCTGAACTGTCCTCGACTTTAAGAGTGCACATAATGAGATGACTGCCAGTTTAATGCAGTCATTTACAAAACAATATTTAAAATATGTCACTAATGAAATATTTCTCTATAAAATTACTAATGGCCACTTAAGAATATTTATTGATCAATTTCACTTTGATTCACTTTAGATCAAGGTCATATTGTTAATGCCTTAGTCTCTATTCTGGCCCATTTTATAGCCTGGGCCACTCCCTTTCTCTCCGCCTTCAGCTCCCACCCGGTTTGTAAGGCTAAGGCACTGTTAAAGTGAAATAATGGCACACTCAAACTTATAATTGAACAGCTTGACACCTATTCTGTAACTGAAGCGCACAAAGTTCTGTCTGTTTAAGGCAAAAACCTTACATTTCATAAGTTCTGAAAGACCTTTTGGTCTTAGTGGTGATGCTCTAAATTGAACTTTGTGTTAATTGATGATAGATCTGATTGATCTTCCCATTTACCATCAGTGGTTTAATTAATATAGTTATTAGGCCTTTAACATCTTTAAGACTTTGTTTTTGGTCTCTAATTCATGATTCATTCCTCCACAGACTGGACCTGGTTGGAGGCAATGACGCTCCAGCCTTTAGACACAGAGACGTGGACTACGACTGCAGCCAAGCGTCTTGTGGCCTCTCTGGAGGCCTCTCTGCAAGGTTCCCCCAGGCCCTCCGATGATTGCTCACCACCCATGCCCCAAGCCCAGGCCCCGGGATCTGCAGAAGAGGCAGATGCACATTTGAAAGAGATGTACCACCGCACTCTGGTGTCTTGGTTTGGGGACAGCCCCTCGGCTCAATTAGGCCTCCACAGGCTGGTCCGCATGGGTCTGACAATGGGGAAACAGGCCGGGGACTGGTATGGGCCTGCTGTAGTGGCACACATCCTCAAGTAAGTCTAAAAAGTTTCAGTTAGGAGCAACTATTATTCTAGACATAGCATGTCACACAAACACACCCCACTTGTGGCTTTGATCACTTAATGATTATTACTGTTTAAGGCACAATGACAAAATTCTCTTTGTTAATTGATTAATACTTGTGATCAATAATTGTTTGTTATTTAATCTATAATTTACTATACAAAATGTAATTTAAAATAGTAAAAGTGGTATAAAATGTAAACATTTATGTTTGAGAAGCTGTAACCAACAAATTTTATTTTTACTTGATAAACTACTTGTAAAGTCAATCACTGCAATACAATTTTCAC
This sequence comes from Etheostoma perlongum, assembly GCA_026937815.1. Classification (NCBI taxonomy): domain Eukaryota; kingdom Metazoa; phylum Chordata; class Actinopteri; order Perciformes; family Percidae; genus Etheostoma; species Etheostoma perlongum. The sequence goes on from CM049379.1 coordinate 8,873,244, forward strand.
AGTTCTCAATTTTCCCACAATTTTCTGTTGATCAACTAATTCAGCACAATTAATGGTAATGTCCAATTATTTTAGCCATAATATGTGGGCAGAAGAAGACGGTAGCTAAACAGTGGGTTAAACTGTGGGTTTATAGAATAGCTAATGTCTAGCATCTCACTCATTTGAATATACTGTTTTGAAAATATCTTTGAACAGACTGACACTAGTTAATTCATTATTAAACTGGTAATACCACTGTTGTAGGTTCATGGTAAAATACAGTATATGCCACTGATGTTTACTTAGTGTAAGCTATGCATGTTAACAAAAAAAAAAAAACTCACTCTCTGTCTTCTCTCGCTTTCTATTCCCTCTCTCTCTCTTTGTTAGGAAAGCTGTTGAGGAGGCGATGGACCCTGGCTTGGCGGGTATAACTGCCTATGTCTCCCAGGACTGCACAGGTATGAAAGATGAGTCTTCTCTTGATAAAAAACAGGATACTGGGCACAATGCCCAAACTGACCCTTCTTTTTCCACCATCTCTCTCTGCTGCTGGGAGACTATGGAGCTGCTTAGAAGGGTAACAGGAGACTTGCTGTGTCTATTCTCCAACAAATACATCCACTCCAAATCTATAACGTACCACTCCAACCTCTTCTTAACCCCAATAACTTGTGTTTTTATTCACGTTTGTCCTCTCAATAGCCAGAGCAGAATATAGCCAGTTGAGAGCGTGTCTCTTGGTTTGTTAGGAGTTTGATGTTTGAGAGTCACAGACAGAAAATGAGACTAAATGTAACAAAAGAGAAGAGAGAGAGAGAGAGAGAGAGAGGAGGTGCTTGCTGTTCATTTTAAAAGATGAAGTGACATCTGTAACAAGCTCTTACTGGCATATGCATAAAATATGCATATTTTGCAGAAAATAACTAGAAAGAAGATCTCATAGACAAAGACATAATCGTAAATACACCACCCTCATATTGAAAAAATGAACGGCTACTAAAACAGGACTGAGAACCTGCTGAGAGATTAACAGACAGACATGGAAACAGACAAATGACCTTTTATGTTATTGATCCTCCATAGTGTACAGTGCCGATGTCATCGATAGCCACAGGGCACCAAGAGCAGGGCAGACCTCTGCTGAGAGATCAGATGCCCCTCCTTCCCCACACAGTGAACAACCAATGTTTGCCTCCACCCTGTCTGACAGCCAAGCCGTCATCATCCTCATCCCTGTGCGGCTGGGAGGGGAGAAGACAAACCCTGATTATTTCAACTTTGCCAAGGTGAGACATATATGTATATCAGGGATAGAAACGCTCTCCTACAGTCAGATAGTTTTATATTTTGGTATTTAATCACAAGGTTTTACAAATACACTCACAGGGGTAAAGTGTCAGGAATCATACTGTAAAAAGGGTTACTGTGGGGTTGATGAGTTTTAATCCCGTTTTACTGTCATTGAAATATAGTACGTAGGAATGAAGTGAAAGCATTTAGGATCCCAGTCCGATGTACTTTGTATTTCTCTGTCCCTCTCTCTGCGTTTAGAGAATACTGAGTCTGGAGTACTGCATAGGCATCATCGGGGGGAAGCCCAAACAGGCCTGCTACTTTGTAGGATTTCAAGGTTAGTGTTAGAGTGATGCAAAAAGACGCACAGAGAGAAGTTGGTGTGAATAACAGATTATTTTGCATAATATACCCTTCTCATGTGGAGAGACAAAGTAAGTTAATGTATTCCTGTTTGCATGAGGATAACAGAGAGGAGTGGAGATGGAAGCAAGTGAAGCAGGGCTTACTTTATTCTCTCTGACCCATCAAAGCCTCGCCCATTTATCACAAGTAAACCTCCTAAGTTGTGAGCTGTAATTGATTTCCATAGGAGGCATGCATTAAATTTCATCCGGGGCCCAAAGTGAGCCACTCTTCATCACCTTCAGGAGCCAGGAGGAACCTTCAGTTGTACATCTTGGCAGTCAATATTTACGCATTTACATTTTACCAATTTGAAATACAGTGGTGGATGATGTCTAAATGACAAGCAATACATTCTCCCTGCCAAGGTACAGCTCAGCACAGCATTTATCATATGCAAATGGTCGAATATAATTGCATGTTTGTAAAAGTAATTCTCCCACACAAAAATTAAATGACAACCGCTTTTTTGTGGGTGTAAAGAATGTGCTTGTACAAATGCATCTGATTATGCGGAATTTAATCCACCCTGGTGGATATTAAAAAGCAACAACCTTCTAGGAGGCATATTTGACGCGCACAAGCCTAACAGTAGGCCATGCGGGTGACTTTGAGCTACTCTGCATAGAAATTGGAGAGAAGCGCGTTTTTGTAATAATCTGATGTTTTTGAATAACTTGTCTTTTGTTTTGTCCTTGCAGATGACAGCTTGATTTACATGGACCCTCATTACTGTCAGTCTTTTGTGGATGTCAGCACCAGCGATTTCCCTCTCCAGGTAATGTGAAATTACACAGACGAGCTGACTGGGGCCCCAGTAATGTGAATTTAATAGTTTCTGTTAGTACTTAAGGGTATGAATCTTAAAGCGGCCCTCGGCCCAATTACCGAGTCCCTATCTGCTGATTTATTTGCTGCTCAGATGTGTGAAGCTGCCACTTAAGAGAAATACGGCAAATACCAGATCAGTTACTGTGAGCCTGAATATTTCACCCATACATAATCAGCACACAAAACTGTATAGCACCTTTTGTTTTATGCTTTTACAATGTGACAACACACCAGAGTTGTAAATTTATGGATGCTGTGACAGCAGATAAATAGGATTTCATTCATCAAATGATGCAGAATACATCTTATTCGCTGTTGACGCTGCCACAGAGTTGTTACACATTATCTGGCCCTTCAGCTTGATGAATATTTTCTGATGTATTTTTGTCTAGTCATATCATTGCCCCTCACCAAAGAAGATGCCTTTCAGCAAGATGGACCCAAGCTGCACCATAGGTTTCTACTCTAGAAGTGCTCAAGAGTATGAGAGAATCAGTCAAGAGCTGTCTAAGGTAGGGAATAGTACTGTTCTAACACAGGATTCCTTACCTCACCACTGCCAACTTTTATTATTATTATTATTATAATGCTATATTCATTTTGGTTTGTGCCATGAAAATGTTAGGTCAATGTTTTTAATGTTGACCAGTAGGTGGCACCATTTAGCCATGAATCTTTCTTACTCTGCCTCTCCAACCAGTCAAGATGTTGGGTAGATGTTGTACACCAGAGTTTTCCCTCCTTAAACTTATCAAACTTCTACTAAGAAGTTATATTATAATTCATATACTGTAATTTCTAAAAGAAAACGGTTTAGGTGCGATAACAGATACCCCTGGTTAGGTTAACTGTTATGACGTGTACAGTATGATAAAACACTAGCACTCCTCTGAAAAACTGGTCTGTTGTTCCAGGTGCTGCAGCCGTCAGCGAGGGAGAAATACCCTGCGTTCACTATCGTGCAGGGTCATGGCAGAGATTACGACCTGTCTGCAGGCCTCACCCCAGAGAAAAGAGAATGGCCCTTCATCCGTGACCCACGGAGGACGGTCACCACTGCCGGGGACTTTGTGCTGCTTTGACAGCGCTGTTTAAAAGACTACAGACAGGAAACTTCTTCTGAATCACACTGCTTGATATCCAAAGCATAAGTGTCTAAGTCTGTTTGACACTGAAGGTTATGGAACTCTATACAACTACAGTAACCCAGTTTATAAATCCTGGAAACTTTGTTGCTAAGCAATATTTGCCAAAACTGTTATTAACTGGTTGGTCTTCTATTTGTTAGCTGGACATTTGAGCTTGCTGAACATTTTGTCAGGAAGCCTTTGGTGCTCTGCCTAATTTAATGACCTAAAATGTTTATACTCGTTTAGGGAAGGAGAAAATCCACAGGAACATTATTTGTGATTTTATGGACTCACATCACATTTTGGAAAATGTAGCCAAGTAACTTTTCCAAAGTTCTGTGCCAAAAACATTTCATCAAACAAGAGGAGACTTTCTTTATAGTTCTGCCAACATTTTATTCTATTCACACTAGAGCTAATTTCTTTGTCTAAGCAATAATATGATGGTCTTGTATGATTGATATTTGCTTGCCTTAGTGTAGTTTGAGTGGTATTTAACTTGACTGAGTTATGCATCGCAGTGCAAGTGACCAGTGGTGACAGCAGAGTTTGTCAAAGGGATACTGCCATGTGCTATATCTCACCAAGCAATGTCTGTTATGAATTACCCTTTACAATATAATTTTATTTTACTGTATTCTACATTCGTCTAACACACACTGAAGTAAAAAACCCATAAAAAACACTCCTAGGTCAGATTCAGGGAATTACAATATATAAAGTAAAGTTGAATTTGTTTGGAGTATCTACACCACATAAAGAAATTATACATACAAACCTTTCAAATCTATATTATTTTTATATGCTGCGTGCGATTTAATCATTTTGAATCATCTTTACTAAATAGAAGTGGAGAAGTACACCAGAACACGTTACGTTACAAAACTTGATCATGCACTTTGATTTATCACTTCAAAAACACTTGTATGATAACATGTAAACTGTTTTTAACACTGCCAGGCAAAAAGTTGAATAAAGTCAAAATATTACACTTTTCTAATCAGTTTGCTTCTTTTGGGTCCATTTAAAGAATTTGAAGTGACTTGTAGAATTAGATTTTTTTTTTTTGTCATTTGAGTGCTGCATACAAACCTCAGTAGTGTGTTGAAATGTATTCAATCCCTTTACTCCCCGGTCAAACGTAATAGATTAAAACTAATCGTACGTGCTAACCATCTCTACAGCCCATTAACCAGGGACCGGGAAAAAATGTGACCCAGTGACACTGGCGGCAATTGTGTTCCTCTGCGGAGGAAAAGAAAATATCCTTGTGTGCAAAGCTCCGTTACCATGGATAATCTGTGTGTTGCCCACTTAGTTTGAGCTATGCCGAACTGTTTTCCTGTATAATACAAATTCTTGTATTATGATGAGCATTGCTTTTTAAAGGCGGGAACTGTCCCTTCTTTGAGGGAGCTGGGGCAAGGGTGAGGATGGATGGACAGAAAGGAAGAAGAATCCTTCATCTGTTCTCTTCTCTACCATGGAGAAGCAATGGCAAAACACATAAAGGCATCATTTAGATCCCCTGTCTGATCTGTGTGTTCGTCCGCGTCTTTTTATTCTTTTAGTGGACACCCGACTGGCTGTGTGGACTGAGCGGGAACATCAAGTATGCACGAGCAAAGAACCAGCGACATTCTCCAACTTTGGAAGATGGAAGAGTTGAATGGACAGGAGGAAGCCGTAGGGAGGGGGTGAGACATTTGGGGATTTTTGTCAGAAACATGAAAGAGCATTTGTGCTGGGGGGCACACAGCGCTCTGAGGGTTGTCTGTGTTCTCCATGTATTTACAGGGGATGTATGAATATTTGATTAATGAGTCACAGGCTCAAGGGAAATGCAATAAGCGAGTGGTGGCTTTACAAAGCAAGCTGATCACACACAGACAGACAGACAGACGCGCACACACACACACACACACACCCATGCCTTCTCGTTTAACACAGCTGCCTAAGTATCATTGACATTGCAGATTCCTGAAAATCTAATCTACAGCCAAGCAAATTCCTCACAAAGAGGGAGTCCATGAGGGTCATTCCTCTGTTTCACAGATGGATTGATTTTATTTTGGTGTCATCCACAGGAGAAAATGACTTGTGGCATGTAGCCCTTAGAGGGATCAACAGGGAAGGGGCCTTCTAATATCTTAAGATCATACCTGTGTTAGGGATAAATCCCTGATACTACAGACTTTACTGGGACAAGGAGACATTTGGGACTTTATCCACAAACCAAAATTGTACTCTGAGAGCAGTTGAGTGAATCTTGATTCCAAGATAAGCTGACAAAGGTTCTTAGTTCTTAGATGTTATTTTTTTTAAATGTAACAGAAAATGGGAGAAGAAACTGGTTACAAAAAAGTCAACTTCAAAGTCTTGACAAACCTGTGAAAGCATGTCTTAAAAAAGAAAGTTTGTGATATAACTGGAAGAACACAAATACAAATTCATCAATATGAGTCCATTTAATACAAGATTAATCATTTATTTTATTGTGAAATAAAAATTAATGATATTACACATACTGTATATCACGCAAAATGTGTTTCTTGGAAGCTACACATTTTCTCAGTACTGCTTTCTGAGTCTCATGCACACAATGTCAACGCACAAAAGAATTTTCTTTGACATGATAATATTATCAAATCTGATGTTAGTTTAGTTGCACTGAAGAAAGTGACTGTGATACACCACAAAGTGCCATTTCTATTCCCTCTAAACCTGTGGTTCTCAGGATCTCCAGCCAAGATCAGACCATGATGGATGACACTGAGAACATCCAGGAGAATTAGATTTAACACAAGGGGAACGACACAGGGGAAAATGTAATATGCACAGTCTGTGTATGTATGTATGTGCGTGTGTGCGTGCGTGTGAAGCTCTGTGGATGTGAAAACGCTAAAAAGTGATGTGTCCAATCTTTTCCATTCATGAGTAGTGTGTCAATTTATAAAGATGAGTGTGTAGTTTACACATGTACGTCTTGTGTGTAAGTCATTCTAAATCTTAGGTGTCACACTCCCTCCCTGTCTTCACACCAGGTGCAGGGGTGCTAGATTTATACCCAGTAGCCCTTGCCCACCCTTGTGGAATGCCATGCATCTTCAAACAGGTACTTCACTTTGAAATCTCATCTCAACGTGATATCTCTAGGCGGCTAAATATATCCGGCTCCCGGATCCCGCAGCCGTCGGAGCGTAAATACCGCCTGCGCTACATCAGGCTACATTCAGAGTCTCAAGTCTAACCATGCAACTGTCCACTTGTCTCCACCCGTCTCCTTCTACCAACTCATCCCCCATCTATCCTGTTCACAGGAGCTCCTGGAGAAGTGCTGAGGCATTGCATGCCTTGCACATCTCTTCTGGGTTGTTGCCAGACAGATGTCATGATGCTTTGATTAATCAGCAGCAGGAGCTTTAAGGGTGCATCCCCACGTGAACATGACCCACAGCATATATTAGGTCAAAGGTTCTTCACCAGTGTATACATGTTTGTACTCTATTCCAAATAAACATGGCAGCAAGAAGTATTTGATCTTTTGATGACTCTTAGACTCACTCATCATAGATGCAATAATTCAATAGTCATTGACTTTCAGTGGATTCATATTATGAGTATATGGGTGGTTATATGACTTTGCTTTGCAAAATGATTACTATTATCATTATTCCAATTTAAAGCTAACAAAAGGACTTATTTAGGTTTTTAAAGGCAGTGAAACAGAATACTTCATTTACAGTCAGTGGAGACTTTTGGCAACAATATTTCACTGCTTCTTTTTCTCATTTTAGTATTTTTCACATAGATTTAATATGGAGCGGTAACCAAAAAAAACTCATGTAAGGAGGCTGAATTTGCTTTTCACTGCAATTGGTTTGCATTAGTCTCCGTCTCTTCCTACTGAGAGGAGTGTACGAGTGTACTATGCCAGAGGCCCAAAGCGGAGCTCCTCACCTCGTGTTGGCTAACCTCGCCCGGCTGTGACAACAAGAAGGGCACTGGAGTTAACATTTAGATAACGGATGGGTGTGCCGCTTTCGATTTCCATTCCTGGTGACAGGGAATGTTAGGAGCACATCACAGGTTGTGTATGTGTGTGTGTCCGGGGGGGCGGGGGCACTCCTGTGTTTCCTGCATCTCAGAGGTGATGTGAAGGAACGCCGAAATTCCTCATTCTGCTGTCCTCTGAGGCATGGCCGGCCCTCTGTCAGCTTTTACTAACCAGATGCATCCGAAACAGGTGCCGAGGCTGAAGGCAGGGGATATTGCCTGCTGTATAGCTGTCGACTTGTTTCTTATTGCATGCCTGTGTGGAGCAGGGTGGCAAGTGTGTTGTGTGTATGTGTGAATGGGAGGGTGGAGGTTAGGAGGGTGTCAGCCTGTCGATGTGTGTAAATGTATGTGGCAGGACATGCTATGAATTTAAGAGTGTGTATCATCCACCACACACACACAAGTCTTCACCCGTCTCTTGGATTGTAACTAGCATTAGTCTCTTTGATGGTCTGTACATTTTGTCCATTGACTACCTAATGACAATGAGTGTGTATGAGTGTGATTGTGAATGAGTGTGTGTGACAGAGAAAAATAAATCAGAGAGATAAACTGTGTGTGTGTTTGTGTGTGTGTGTGTGTGTGTGTGTGTGTGTGTGTGTGTGTGTGTGTGTGTGTGTTAGTGTGAGTGTGTGTGTGTGGGTGTGGGTGTGTGTGTGTAAAAGGTTTCCTCCATCCTGCAGATTTGTGTCTATGTGTGATACTTTGAAATCTCATCTCCATCTAAAACTCCTGCAGGCCCTGTGCACCATTATCACGCAGTTGCAATAAAACCCACAGTAATTAAAGGGGATCTGGCTGTAATTGCCTCAGTGAATCAACTTAATCAGCACCTGTGCTCACAGTCAACCTAATGGTGCAATCTAACCTTTTAATACCCCAGAAATTAGAATTGTAAAAAATGATACACCTGATAATCATTCTGTATTTTGAAACTCTTGAGTGGACAATGAGTGGACCATTGTCCAAGGCAAATATTAAAACTGCAGTCTGCTGAGTGCGCATATTATAGAGTGTGTGTGAGTGTAAAGTGTGAGAGAGAGAGTGAGAGAAAAAGAAAGAGAGAGCAAGAGAGAGAGAGAGAGGCAGAAATGTCAGAAGGATGGCATGCCACAACGAAGTGTTCATATTGGAACTGAAAGGATTAGTCAACTAATCAATTTATTGATTAAAACAAATTGAATTGGCAAAAATCTTGATAACCGGTTATATGTTCAAATAACTTTTAGAACTGAATTTGGATTTTGTACTGTTGTTTGGATAAAATAAGCGATATAAATAAGTCAACATGGGCTTTGGGAAATTGTGATTTTTCACTGTTTCATGATGTTTTATGGACAAACAATCAAGAAAGTAATCTGCAGATTATTTTATAATGAAAATAATTGAATAATAGTTGATGTAAAGAGTTTGATATAGGGAGCAGGAATTAGAGGCTTAGTTAATCATTGGACACCTTTATAAGCTTTGCTAAAATAAATTCCACAATCCTGTCCCTATCAGCACTAAATAATCTGAGCTGTGCTTTTCTTGCTATAACATATTAAAATGTTATGTGTTGACATTTTTGGTTATTATGTATAGGTTATAATAAATGTTAAAATAGCATTTACCAGGGCTGGATAGCTCAGTTGGTAGAGCAGGTCCCATATATAGAGGTTTACACCTCAATACAATAGCCCCGGGTTTGACTCTGACCTGCAGCCCTTTGCTGCCTGTCGTTCCCCATCTTATCTTTCTTTTCATGTTTCTTATACTGTCACTATGAAACGAAGGCAAAATGCTTGTCAAACTAATTTTACAAAAAAAAAAAAAAGTTTCCAGATTGGAGTGTTGTGATTCAACAGCTACAAACAGGTACCAGGTTTAAAATGGGTCTAGGGACTACAGTTTGCGTGGCTCAACCTACAGTATAAGGGATCTTGACCTATACTCTGTAGGGTATGGTAGTTTCAATGGAGTGCAAAGTGTGTGTGTGTGTGTGTGTAGCTTGACAACTATGTGAAAGTGTCTAAAAGTGTTTTAAAGGAGCACACATGCAGATTAATTCCTCCCTGTTGTGACCTGATCTCCGTGAGAGACGGAAGTGTGTAAAGGATGTGTTCCACAACAACAGACATAGATTTAAATGCACACAGTATACACTATTTAACAATACAATATAACAACCACAAGAAAAAACACAGATAACGACACAGCTAAAATCATGAATAAATTAGTATGCCTATTACTCTCGCACCACTGGGCCCACCACCTTATTGAAATATAGGTCTTTTCAACACATATACCTAATATACTAAAAAAGAACATTTAAAATGATTCAGTGGCTTGTGTGAACACATTAATTTTCAGTACTAAAAATATATTTTTAAGCAGGTCTTGGGCCCTACTTCTTTCTTGTGTGGAATGCATAATGGATTCCTATGTAATCCATTATGGCTGCTGAGGAAGCAAGAGATAAAGAGTCTTCAGCAGCAGCCACCCGGGGTTGTTCTTCTTTAAATGAAGTTTTAATAAAGAACGACGGAGAGGCTGTACAAGGTCAATTATCAGACTTTGCCCATCGTCTGATACTGTTCTCAGGTCCCTGTGCTTAGTTAACCATAATAGCTGTCAGTCATAGCCTGCTGATCTACACGTAAAAACGTCAGACACCCAGACGAAGGCTGAGCCCATCTATCCAACACCTCTGTCAGTGTACGTTTACTGTTGACTATTTTTCGTCCTGACTGGCACATAAGGTCGCCACTGTCACAGACAGGCAGATCCTGAAAGCTGACTGTGGTCGATGTTCATTTGTCAGTGCCCTCGTTGAGGAGGATATCTCTTTATGCATCAAGAATACGTTAAAAATCACTGGGGGGAGAGGTGGAGATATTAATTTTGTCTGTCCATGTGCTCGCTCAGCGTTGAAAGTTGAATGCCCCCCCCCAACCCATCTCAAAGAGTGAGGTGGATTTAATGTACAGGGTGCTTATGAATACACTTATGTATTCATTTGAGCAATAAACGGCGGGCTGGGTCTCACACAGAAAAACAAACTGCCTAGCTTCCGGCAGCCATTTTAATTAAATGCCATGGATTGTCAAATTTATCGATCCCCCCCTCCCCCTCCCCTGACACACAGCTGAAGGATGTCCTGTGCCATTTCCATATCTTTAGTGGCTTCTCTTGCTAATGTGAGGTGAGGGATGGAAGGAGATGGAGGTCTGCTTGGCTAAATTGGGCCTGGCTCTCACAGCATGGAGCTGAGGGAGGGAGTGGGGTGTAAATAGATGTAGATAGGCTAGGGGGGGTGGGGGGTTGCACATGTCCTAAAGCGATAGCCTTGGTGTTGTAGTGTAGTGCTGTAGCTCTCAGAGCAGATCTGTGTACAGATGGGTGTCTGACAGGCTTACAGCTGTTCTCCTAATTGTTCATTAAGTGTTCTATTGATTCCAGGATTTCGAGTACATGTGTCTTTCAGCCGCTGCTCTCCATGTGAAGTGGCAGACAGACATGCCGTACACACACACACACACACACACACACACACACACACACACACACACACACACACACACACACACATATGCACACACACCTACACACACATCCTGGCTGGGCCAAGATGACAGGGCTGGCTGAAGCTGAAAATGCAAGCTGCCACTTCTAATCCAGGGCTCCTCTCTCTGCTGGGTCCAGTAGGGGCAAGATAGGAGTGTGGCGCCTGACGCACTAGGCTTTTATTTTCCAAACTTTTAGCATCAATCAATTAAAGTGCTGGCAGCAGCATGGAAAAATGTTTAATTCCTTGTTAAGCAGCAGCAGCCTTAGATTGCACCTGGCTGATAAGGGAGCTTGTGTGAGTCTATTAGATCCTGATACTCTTGTCTGATTACTCAGAGAGAGTGCACACTTTATTCAGGCAGAAATAGATCAAGAATAGTAGTCAAGAGGAGAGGAGAGGAGAAACAGAGAGTTAGAGAGGGACAAAGCTCAAGAAAGGGGTTGAGACTCAACAGCACTATCATCTTGAAGCAGTCATCGCGATCATCTTCTATTGGGCATTATGGCATTCAGAGCCATTCAGAGCAAGAGCTCTCGCCCTGATCCACATTTAATCTGCAAGCAGAGTTGATAAAAAGACTGTGCTGTGGCATAAATCCTCTTTGTAAAAAATAGGTTAAGATAAAAAAGTTATTTAAATTCCCATAAGGAATAGATTTATACAACCAGTACCTTGAAGCCTTGTAGCCTACATTTGACAAAGTCATCCAGGGCTATCTTACTATACCCCCCACCCCCCTTGATGCAATAAAAAAACCTAATATGAGGTGGAAAACTGAGACCAAACCTGATGTTATAGCGGCTTCTCTGTGTAAAGGGAGAGCATGCAAAGCACGTACAGAAGAAGGCAATTTGTTTCAGTGCTTTTATGAATTTATAGTAAATCCAGCAAATAGAAAGTGTAGTATTGTATGGACTGGTCAGTGCTAAAGGGAGAAAAATCACCAGACAAACTGTAACCATTTCTCTTTTTTCCCCTTTGTTCTAAGCCTCACAATTTGGCTTTCAAATTGGACTTAGCGCTTCAGTGAGTCAAGTCATATACTCCCAGCCCGGGTGGTCGTCTCCATTTCTTGGGCGCGGAAATTCTGTCGGCCCTCCTGCGTTGAGTGGAGTGATAATGTTCTCTGTAAAACACAATCAGTCACCTCCCTCCTTGCCTTTGTATAAGCCTCGAGGACCCCCAATCAATACAGGCTGGCTGGGTGACTTATCATCGCGGGCTGGCCGCAGAGCTCAACTGAGCTGAGCCGAGCGGGGCAGCAGACACTGGGCTGCATCCTGATGCAGACGTGAGGTGAGGGCTGTTGGTGACCTGCCCGCCAGCCAGTGACCAATTTGTTATGAGTCAACATGAGGAAAGATGGGAAACATCTCTTGGATAGGGCACACACCCTGGGTATTTGTACCTTTTCAGCATGGAATCCAAGTTCCAATCCAATGTATAAGCATAGTCAGAGTAATGGCGAGTAAAAGTGATTTTTATGTGTGTCAGGTCACTAATAGCTGTTTTTTGGGAAACGAAAGCTTAATCTTGAGAAGGTTTTACAGAAGAGTGTTCGTGCAAAGAGTTTAAAGAAAATAACTGTAACTTGTAATAATGAAATTGAACCCATTTCATAGAACTCTTGATGCTATTAAAGCAAACGGCAAAATATGGTTATGTTTGATGTTATAGTCCACGAATAATAATTCTTCATTATATATTAATATATTTATTAATGAGGGAGTAGTTACTGAGAAACAAAACAAAAACTTGGCAACAGTAATATGATTTACCAGGGCAAAACAAAACTAAAACATAAAAATTGTGGAACAAGCCTATTGGATTGCCTCATGAAGTGAGTGCATGTTATGCAAACAGTTGAAACAAGTAGTGTTTATGTCTGTTTTTGATCAGACCATTTTTTGACTGGGTGCAGAAAATCTTGCTTATGCATCTGACTTTTATGTTGATGTTAAGGAACAATTTTGTATCTATTTTATTGCAGATTTGGACCAATATTTGCCTAATATATTGGACCTTGGTGATTGAGAGTTTCCAATCCATAGACATTATTTAACTTGAGCACGTGTTTTTATTCATTTGATTTCAAGATGAGAAGCACACAATGGCAACACCACATTAAAGCAAACTTGTCTGCACCTTCAGTAGATACTTTCTATGTTCGAAGAGTCTCAAGACTGAAGTGACTAATGAGGTAATCAAAAGCTCAACATACTGTATATTTAATAGAACAAAACAACATTGGCTATTTTTACAAAACTACAGCTACGCGGAACTCCACAAAATAACGTGTCAGAAATAAACTTCAACAACAATCACACTTTTTTGTTTACAACATTACCTACATTATAAAATTGGGATGCATGTCAATGCTAGGGTGTTGTCCATCCAAAAAACATCCAGGGTATATTACCAGTTCATTAATACACTGGAATATGGAACACTACAAGACACATAGTATGAGACAAAGGTGACAGCCAACTTACACCTACAGTATAACCCATATCACAATTGTATTGCGTGACCAGCCCTTTGTATAATGTTGATAAAATCACATATTCTGTTGACATCTTTAGAGCTTTTGATGGGCTGGAGAACTGCAATCTAGCCAGTACACAGCTACCTGTTCTTGAAGGCCGTAAAGGATGATGTGTAGTTCCTAACAGTCAACTCTTGGCTTTGCTTGCCTCTGCAGTTTTGTGACAATACTTTCAAGGCCTTTACTTAACACCAGCACTATTGTCTTTCAATTTTTATACGATGGCCAAGGGCTAAATGTTTGAAGTATGCCCACACTGTTCAAACGTATGTGTTAAGCCAAAGTTCTTTGTGTGTTGTGTAGTTGGGTTAATTGTCAGATAACAGCATTTAGATGCATTTTTGTTGTGTATATAAAATAACTTTCTGGTGTTTATCTTAAAGCTGTCTTCATTATCTTACTAATTTGCTAGCATAAGAAAGACTACCAGCTGTCTAAAGACTCTGCAATTGAATAAATTGTTGAACCAGTTAATTAAAAAAAGTTAATAGGCCAAATCTAAAAATGCATTTCATTTCATAAAATTTTGCCCACTGTGCTAAGCGCATGTGGGAATTAATTATCTGCAAATGCCTGCCCACCTTTTTGTCTTCATCACACTGTGTTAAGATTTTAATCTAAAACAATATTATTGTATCTATAACCTTGGAAGTAATGTTTTGCCTTTATACAAGTCAATTTTATTAATATAGTATCTTCCAAAACCACTGTGAAAACTATGAATCAAAAATATCACATGGGTTGCATCACTTTGTATTAAGCAGTTGTAAACCAGATGTTGAGAATCACCAGGACAATACCACCAGGCAGACTCAGGTAGATGGAGTTAATACAGCCGTGCACAATTTACCTTTAAGGCTGAATACACTGGCGGACTGAAGATGAACAAGCAGAAGTCTAAGTTGGCCATCTGTTTACTTACATTTCAGTTTCTATGGCCCATCTATTACAACAGTGAAAAAGGGGGTTGGAGGGATGCTGTCTGGAATTGTCTTTTAACTTTGATGATGTTTGCAGCCAAGCAGACCTGTTAATGGCCTCTAATTGGCTCAGTGAAGAGAACATGTTGACATTTGCTATGTGTTCAGAGTCCAGGGCCTTGCTTTAGCCATTATGCTAATTCAACCATTATATATCTGGGGGTATTAATGGGACTGACACAAGTGATGTTACAGGTAAAGGGCTGTGAAATGGTCTGTAAACAGAGGGAATTGATTCCAAGGCTGAAGCGATTGTCACCAGACGGCACTGGGGTGAACAGCTAGCTTCCTCCTCCTTCTTTTGCCTCCCACCATTCCTCCCCCCCCCCCAACCTTGTCCAGCCTGTCAAATAGTCTCTGACAGCGTTCAGCAGAGGCTGTCAGGGACCATCAAAAAGGTACCCAAACACAGCGTGAAATGCCGTCTGCTTACAAAAATGAGACTAGATCAGGATCAATACAGTTTACCCCTCTTGCCCAACACCAGAGCACATCCATCCAACAACCCCATCACAAACAAAGCTCAGAATGAGCTGCACAGCTGGCTAGCCAGCTCCCTGTCATACAGAGGCTGGACCTATTTTACAAAAGCATTACTTTTGAAAGACTGCGATGGGACTCAAAGCGGATTCACAGATTTACTGTGAGTTCAACTGCAGACACTGGCTTCTGTGGATGAATATCTTTGACTAAGAAAATAACCCTTATTGAGTTTGAAGGGACTAGACACCCCTCAGCCATAGAAAGGCCCAATCAGTTTGGGTACTACTGTGCATTCATAGTGATGCATTTTGGTGTTGTACTATTGACTGATTTCATTATAGAAAACAATCAGATGAGAAGATTATGTTTTCTAGCCTTCTGTAATATACTACAACAACAGTAAGTATGCAATAATATGAATCAGTGGAGAACAATCATAAACAAGGAGGCAAAATATGACAGTGACTACCACCACATAAACAGCAGTGCTTATACAGTTCTTATACAAACACAAACATATTCCCATACATTGTTATGTACTTTTGCTAGGGCTGCAACTAGATTATTTTAATTATCGATTAATCTGCACATTGTTTTCTTGATTAATTGTTTAGTCTATTTAGAGTTCAAAAATTGTGAAACATACTTATCACATCTTCAAAATTGCTTGTTTTGCAATTGTCCCACAACTAAAAAAATGGAACTATAGAATGTTTGGCATTTTATCTTAAAAAATGACTTAATTATTTAAGGATTATCAAAATAGACATTTACATTTCTATATCTTCTTGAAAGTTTAATAGAATACCTGCTGTTGTGACTTAAATAAAAAAAATCTGGACTATAGTTTCAGATTTTAAGACAAATTATAATGAGACATCCAATAATGGTGCTGAAGTCTTTATGAGCGGATATGTGCTCATCCATTATTAAAAAATGAAATACTTTGACAAAATTAAAATATTATTATATGCCTCATAAATACACTGGGAACCCAGAGTCTGGTTCATATCATTACTGAGGCAGCCTAACAGCTATCTTGTAACAACAGGGGGAGATGACCATTGCCTATCATGTTCATTTAACTGTGGATGTGCTCACAGAGCAGAGAGCAGGCTATAAAACTGGGCCTGCACTGCCACACAGTAATTGAATTACTCTACCATCCAGCCTTGTATCAATTTATTGTTCTGAAATCTGTGAGTAATAGTAAAACAGGATGTTTTCGAGCCCATCCTTTCGGTCCATACACTAAAAAGGTCCTACAGAGTATATCTCTTTAAAACAAGTGTGTGTGTATGTGTGTGTGTGTGTGTGTGTGTGTGGGGTGTGTGTGTGTGTGTCCGGGGGGTCCGTCAATCTAGGTGCCTCAATTAACATGGATATCAAATAACAGCCTGCTAACCAGAACTGTCAAAAACATGAGGCCAATAATTACATGCTTCTATACGGGGGGTCGAGGAGGAGGCGCTGCATAATAAATCTGCTGTATTCCTCTAGAGAAAATTCAGCTTCTACACTTTTTTTTTCTTGATAGGGTTTGAATACGAAACCCAGGCTAATAAAAGATTGGCCTGTCATAATGAATCAAGAGGGCCAGTGTCAGGTAGGTAGTGTGAGTCTATCCTCTCACATATCCATCTCTGGAACAAGCCCCGGTGTGTCTACATGGCTGGAGAAAAGAGACCAGTCGACACCCTATTTGGCTCTCTCCACTGAAATTAACTTTAGGCCCAGGAGAGAAAGAGAGACAGTGTTTGGAACAGCATGGCTTCATTTTCTCCGGCAGTGAGCACCAAGGCCCCAGAGGGACACTAAGACGGATTTGCATGCCACTCGCTATTCTCTGCTACCTGCCGCAAATTTATTATTGTGGCAAGTGAGCTTCCCCAACAGCAACTTGGAGGACTTCTCAAACCTAAATGGTATCTGCGGGCGGTCAGGAGACACGTAGAAATCACACACTCGCTGTTTCTCTCTCTCTCTCACACACACATACACAAAGAGGAGGGGAAAAGCTGCATCAAAAAGTAATCATGGAGATCAGAATATAGCTGTCAACAGTGCCAAACAAAAAGTGATGGCTCTGATGAAGTGTTAGACTGTTTCAGAAACAAAGAAACGGTGATCAACTTTTCAGCCAAAGTTTGTTGGCTCTGATAAAGCTACACAGTGGGGTCATCATTGTGGCTCAGCAGGCTAAGGCATGTTATATACAGTATATGTAAAATTATGTTTCACCTCAACCTGTGTCATATCTCATCCTCCTCTATACCAGTTTTCCTGTCCCTTTATATTGTTCAAATCAGCTGGTCAAATCAATAAAAATGTGGGAATTCAACTCAAGTGGGCTGCCATTAGGTCAGTATAGTAATACACAATTAGAACTAATTTAGGGTTACAACGTTTATTTTCATTACCGATTAATCTGCAGGATTAATATGGCTATTTGGTACATAAACATGGCCATTACAGCTTTCTGAGGCAGAAGATGACATCTTCCAGCTTGCTTTATTGACAAACAGTCCAAAAACCCGAGAATATATTTAGTTTACTATCAAATAGAGAACAGCAGAAAATCCTCACAATAAAAAAAAGAGGCAACCAAAAAATGTTTGGCATTTTGGGTTGAAATTTACTAAAACAATTACTCGATTAACCCGAGCAACTAATTGATTCTTTGGCCAATCCTTTCAGCTCTAAAATAATTGCTCTTGAATAGCCTGTTGAAGTTTTTTTTGATTTCAGCACAATGTTAAAATATTACAAACCCTGGCTAAAAAGCACAAGTTACGACCTGAAACAAAGTTCCTTGGCTGGACATAATATCTGACATGTGGCTGTCAATCACGGTGGACTGTAGAGGTGAAATACTTGTTAGAGGGTCATGAAAGAGTGGGATAGAGAGATATGATAGCGACAGGGTCGGTGATATCCATTGCCTTTCCTTTGTCCCCTACAAATGAGTATCATTCACCTGATTATCTATTATCATGTTATTGGACGTAAATTTAACAAGCTGTTGAGAGCGCTGGAAAATCAATACCTTTTAAATGCTGTTTATGTGTGATTAACGGTTAATATCCTCACAAATTATTTAATATAATAAGGTCATTTGTCTTTCACATGAGCCCGGTACCCTGCAAAGAATAATAGAATAATAAATGAGGACACTAGTGAAGAGGAGATTTCTGATGCTTTCCCCGGCTCCGTTTTATTAGCCATATCCTCTTTACAGCTACAAAGCTGCACTATGGTTATTTTATGCAAGTCATAAAATTAGGCTGAGATGGAATTAGCAGACTCGGGGCTCTTTATAGGTCAAGCCGGTAGTTTATGAGCCCACGACTCCCTGGCACTATTGTCAAGAGGCTAGTTAGAGGGGTCTTTAAGCATGATTTAATATGTCCATGCCTTGGAAAATAGTTAAATAGCTAATTAAATGGAGGAGTTAATTTACATATTAATTGACCTTCCAGTAATATTTATATTGATACCTACATGAGGAGCCCTTGTCTTCATTGCCTTTCATCATAGTTAGTCTGAGCAAATATGGTGTAACTTTTTTTGTTTAAACTCAAGTTTCTTTTTATTGTCGCTGGAGAGGGGCTGTGTATTCCTGGCCATGTCAGGCACACAGCTGGCTGGGGTTTTGTGTGTTGAGGACTCCTTTTGTTGTCGGATAATGGAGGAAGCACCATAAACAGCGATGGAAAGTGGCCCGGGGGGCTTTGCGGGAAGATTGGCTGGGGCAGTTGGAGTGTGTGTGTGTGTGTGTGTGTGTGTGGAAGTGGGGGTTGACAAAGGAGCTTGAGGAGGTGGAGGACAGCGCCTGTGTCAAAGCTGCTCTTAATTATATCTCTAATCACCAATCAGCTTGCCAACAGAACAGGACCCCGGGGCTCGACATTAGCCCAACCTGTACAGAATTAGCACAACATTTCACCTGCAATGCTTTCCAACACACACACTCATACAAGCAGACACACACACTGCTCAGCCAGGTTGCCTCCTCAGAGAAAGCACGACATAAATCTGTTTGTTTGTTACCATCCACACTGGGTATAATGCTCCATAAGAGATCTGTGCCACATTCTCTATGATAATAATCTATCGTACTAAATACGGTTCCTGCATGTTGCATTGTCATGTTGATGTCCGCATAGCCATCGAGGGGTAATAATGACACGGATCAACGATGATAGATTGGAAGCACATTGTTTGTGTTCAACAGGGGGCGCGTACGTTCTGTGCGGCGTGTTGTTAGCATGGTAAGTGTGTCTTACAGCCTATTATCAGGTTGATCATTTGTCACTAGCCTGTCTTCACTTTGTCTCCCATATTCTTTTTGTATAATGGCGCTTCAAATGGATCTGCATATGAGGCCTGCATTTAACAATAGCTGTTCTGAATGGGTCTTTTCAGGCCGTGTAAACTAGAAACATGGCAAAAAATAACTAACAGGAGGTTTTTTTTGGAAAAGAGCGAGTACAGACAGAGAGTTAACATTAAGATGAGTTCAGGCAATAGTTTCCTGAAAGAGGTTTGAGTAGCTGAAAGTTGCTTCTTATCTTAAAATGTTTCCGTCCTAAACGTTTTTATATTTGTTTTCAAACCAAATATACTTAACACAACATCCAGCATCTAAGCCCAACACTTCAGGTGTGAGAAAATGATCCTGTGCATGGTATCTATTGTCTATTATCCGTCTCCCCATGGCCTCCTCTCCTGCTGATTTTACAATATGGCTGCCGGCCTGAACCCCCTGATCCAGCTACAGACCAGCAGCTGCCCAGCAGCCCCATGCAGCCATCAGAAACACCTCAGGGCCATCAGCACTCATCACTCACTGGAGCTAAGTAGCCTGTCAAAGGATGCTGTGGCTGCAAATTGAATATTGTTATGATCCATAGATTTTTCTCATCAATGCACCATGCCCGCTCATGTTGTTCACGTGTTGATGCGAAAACGAACAGCTTGTGAGAAAAAAAAAGCATCTTTTTCCAGTGGAGTTTTTTGTCTTAATTTCATGCTATTTCAGTCCACAGCAGTGAAGTACTTACTATTTAATTAGCACAGTATTTAATATGACAACTAAACATAACTTGATTAATTGATTAGTCAATCACCAGAAAATGAATGAACTATTTTCATAATCATTTAATCATCATGTTGTCCAAGCACAAATAATTTCATCTCTTCAAAATGTAAATACTTGTTGCCTTTCTTTGTCTTGTGCTACTAAAAACAGAATATTTTGGGGTTCTGGGTGGTTGGTGAGAAAAAGTAAGACATTTTAAGACGTCATCTTGGATTTTAGGAAATTGTAATAGGCATTCTTCACTATTTTCTGACATTTTTATACTAAACATTTATGCAATAATCCAGAAAATAATGGACAGATTAATCAATAATGAAAGTAATCATTAGTTGCAGCACTATTTAAAAAAAAAAATTCCAATGCATAATTCTACTGGCTGGCAGAAGCAGAAGAGTAAACTGACCAACAGCTGGTCACCTATAATTCCTCTTCTGCTCTGTGTCGTTTTTGTGGTGATTAGAGCCTAAGTGGCTCTGTCCTCAGGACTCTGTCCAAGCCCTGATATCACCGCAGATGCTGGCTGTTAGCTGTTCAGTGGCTAACAGTTAGGTAGTCCCAGGGCCAGATAGCAGTAGAGGAGCTGGAGTCAGCTGTGCAGTAACACTAATCTAGCCTCTCCGCCCCAGACTGAGCCGCAGCCAGCGTCCAACATTTCAAACTGAATAAGTCTATAAAATGGACACCTGCCACGGGATCCACATGCATCACTAGTGCCAGAGTGGCGAGCACAATCGCCCAGCAGTCACGGGCAGTTGCCTGCTGATATATCAGATGTGATCCTGGTGAAGGGGTTCAGCGCCCCAGCCAAATGTTAAAGTTATTTGTTCTTGTCATTAAACTAAACTTTATTGTGACCCTCTCTCGCTGTTATTGCACTAGTAGCGATTCTCCCGGTTTGGACTTTATCATTGAGACTGTCTATGAATCTCTGGGGCTTTGCCACTGCACTTCACTGAGCTATAATTCCTTGTTGCCCTTACAGTCTAGAGGGCCAGAGAGAGGGGAGGACCAAGGGAGAAGGGAGAAGGGGGAGGGAGGTGCAAAAAACGGATATAACAGGAGCCAGCATTTTTTACTTTCCCATCCTGATTTACAATTTAATAAAAATCTGCCACAACATGCACATGCATATTGGCCACTTCTACATAATAATGGTGGTCTGCATGCCATCCATTTTTTTTAAATAGCTTCTTGGCTAAGAGTTTGGACATTGGACCTTTACAATACTTGCTACTTACTCAAGATATATTAAGATTATATTATTAATATTAACTTAGACATATATTGTTTAGGTAGCACAAAGAAAACTTAAAATGAGATGGTTCACAGGGGCTCAGTATAATGTAGAAAGAACATAAACTTGAAATGGTCTGAGTCTATTTTAAAGGATCCTGAAAAAGAACTCTCTTGGTTAGGATGCGTTTTGTATTTCATTTCCGATGGATTTCAAAACTCATACCTGTGTATTCTTCTGAATTGTATATTATTTACTGTTTGGTTGTGTGTGACGGTTGTCATAGCCATTTTTATGGTGTCTGCATGGTATTCAATGAGTCTTTTGCCTAGTTATATGAAAGAAAATAAAAGAACAGGTGGCAGTGTTTTTAAGAAGATGCTATGCTAAAACCTTTCCATTTTTGGGATGATCTGTCAGAATTCAGGGAGCACATACCATATCTTTTCATACAAAGACATGTCTATTTTTCAGTTTAGTTCTAGCTAGAAAATAATCTTTTCTGTTATCTGTCTGCACACAGCTAGGTTACAACCCATTAATCAGTAAGCACACAGAGAGCCATTATTATTCTTTTTATTATGGAACTTTACATCAAAGTTTGGGTTTTACCGTTTAAAGCTGATGGTAAGAAAGGAAAGTATGATTCCTCTTACTGTTGTAATGAAAAGGGTGGTGATCCATGGGTGTTTGCTTTGCCTCAGTGTGCTTTATTGTCAACGATGAGGGTATCCCTCACTAGCTTTACACCATTTGCAGAATGTTTCATTACTCACCTATTTTTCCTAAGGTTTCCACCTTCGCTGACCCCACATCTGCTACTTAGGAAAGACATTTAAACCGATATTAGAAAGAAATATCTTGCAAAAAGTGTTTGTGGATCATTAAGAGGCTGCAACTGTTACAAAAACATTAGCATGGGTGAGGTACATCGCAGACAAAAGGTGGCTGTTTTTACAGCCTGTGTATTTTCCAAAGGTTCTTGAAAAAGACAATGCGGTCATAGAAAATATAAACTGCAGATAAACGATGTGACATAAAACTGCAGCCCATGTCCTGTCAAGCTCCGGTGACTTCCAAGCTCAAACTGCCTTAATTTTCACCTCTTGTGAATTGCGGTAACATCCTCTTTCTCCTCTGGCATGAAAAAAGCGATATTTTGCTGTGCTTTAATGAGATGGTGTTATGCCTGGATTATGCCATTTTACATCTTCATACATAAATGTGTTGAGAATATGACACTATCCATGGCAGCACAAGAGGTCTGTATTCAGGGCCAATGTTGTCTTTCATCTAAATTTCTTATAAAAGTGATCTGACACAGCTTGTTGGCACACAACATCCACTTGCTGCTCAGGGTATTTCTTGCCCTGGTAACCTTGAAAACTACCAACTCGTCTCCAAAATTCCCTTTTTCCGAATGAGGTAAAAAGGGCAAGTTTTCGCTTTTTAAGATGGCGGTACATAACCCGTCCATGGAACATAAACGTGTCTGCTGGTTGGAGAAGATGGATGGAGGCCCACATGCGTGCCTTAATAAAAAGGTCTTTAAACCCTCGTCCAGATCTTCTTCCCAAGGAAGCATGATATTAAAGACAGGCAGGGAACTGGGCTTGGTAAACGTAATGGATCGGCAGGAAAGTTTAAAAGCACCAAGGGGCTAGGCCATTATGCAAAACAGGACTCGCACAAGTAATCTGCGCCCTGTCTCTCAGCTGCCAAAGACAAAGAACACATGCAGAGGCTCTGATTGCTTCTTAAGAAGCTCCCCGCACCGCCATGATGGATATTGGTATTTTGACTGCTAATATGTTTGAAGGAAAATTATTTATACATTTCGGGGAGGTTGAGCGCCTCTCCCTGTGATTACTGCCTCTGAAAATGAGAGCGGAGGAGCAGGAAATTTCTATGTCACAAAGGCCTGATGTATACTCAGATTATGGGCTGATTGCAGCTCAGATGAGCACCGCGTAGAATCGTTTGCCCGTGCCTGTGACAACTCCCCGTCCCTGACAAGGCCTCTTAGTTTTTCCAGTTATTGATGCATTCTGCATAAATGCAATCCATTGATGGTGTCTGCTGCTGGAATATAGGTATGGAGGGAAGGTGGCTGGTTGTGTGTGTGTGTGTGTGTGTGTGGAGTGGAAGCGGGGTATTTAATACACTCAGAGGCAGGGAGGCGAGCAGCAAGGAGAGCATCCTGCATGTTTTTTATCCACCGCCGTACAGAGGAGCTGTGATCAAAAGTGAATCGTGTTCAAGGGGAATCTGCATGTGTGATGATGATACCTGGGTAGACATTTATCAGACCCACTGTGCTAGTTTAATGGGGACAAGAAGGATAGCAGGATGTGGAGGAGAGGAGACAAGACGACAAGGGGGATTGGTGATGAGAGGACACGAAGGAGGTCGTTGAAGGTGGGGAGGTGTATAATAGGAAGTAATATGGATTTTCCATGCATACATAGATGAAAAATTGTACTACTGTACTACTGACTTACATACATAACACACATAAAGGCTTAATATCAGTGCTGTAAGTTACAGTAAGGCCATTTACTCAAGAGCAGAGTGTACAAATTTGAGGTACCCATACTTTACTTTAAGTATTTTCATTTTATGATGTGTCATGCTCCACTATAAATCACAAGGAAATATTAAACATTTACTCAACTTTATTTATCTTATTTGTTGTTGCCACAAATCCAAATGTTAAATTCAAAACATATGATGAGCTAATAGCTTAAACTAGCCAACAGTATATAAAATAGTTTAATTAGCTCGACTTGCATCAACTACACAGTAAAAATCAACGTACACATGAATGCATCAGCATTAATAATCTGATGAGTATTTTTCTGCATTGAGTACTTCTATTTTCAATACTATACATACTTAAGTATATAATAATAATAATAATAATAATAATAATAATAAGTTGTTATAATAAGTTAATATTTGCAATGCAGTACTTTTAGTTGCAATGAAGTATTTTTACACTGTTATTGTTAGTTTTACTTGAGTAAATATTTCCTCCATTACTGTTCAATGTACACTTAACTTAAAGTCATTCTAACCTTAACCGTACAACAAAACTAAATAATAAATGAATGGCTAACCTGGTCAAGAATGCAAGTTGACTCCCGTTATGTGATAATCTGAACAAATTATTGTCCCGACATGATGAATACATACTGTATATCTCACATACACACATAAACTAAACTGTGCTCGGAGAATTCATAGAAGGCGCAGAGACCACAAATGGAATCATACCACTAATCCTGTAGCTCCACTGATAAGCTGATGATATGACCAGAAATCCCTGAAACATCAGTAAGCTCTAATATAATAATAATAATAATAAACGCTGTCTGAATACTAAAAAACAAAGTTTAAAATGTTTAAACTGAGTATGTTTTGTTATAAATATAAGTGTAATTTTAAAATATTTCAATGCAATTTTTTTTTCTTAATTCCTAAAAGGTTAACAGTAGCAAGGACTTAAGCTGGGCCTCCAAGCTCCAATACATAAAAATGATTGATAGATCCACTTACTGCACAACAATCCCCTGAGAACAATTACCACTGCTTTGGTAATTCTGCAATCATGGCACTTGATCACGGCATATCTAACTCTTTCATCCTGGTTTGGACGATTTTCAAGAGAAACTTTTGGATCTCCAATTGAAGAAAGACTAATGAAAATATTTCAGTAGCCAACATTTTAAGCCAATGAAAACCCAGCCAGCATGAAAGTGCTATTGCAGGGATAGTGGAGCAGTGCCACTTTGCAGTATAATGGAATAAGCATTAAACGAAGAAACAAATTCCACCCCCCACCACCCCTCCACACAGACACACACTCTTGCATGCACACATTCAGTCAGCGCCCCAAGGCATGGGTTCAGTTGTCCCCGTCTCTTTCTCTTTTGGGGCCTAATTTGAATACAAGCCTTGTTTTATGGTGGAAGGTAATTGGAAGTTGGTGATTTACTGCAGTGTATACAGGGACTGCATCCAACAAAATATCTGGAAGCAGGGAATAATCGCTTTGTAGCCTGCTGCTGCATTTATCTGGACACAGGTATATTTTAACCACCGAGTGTTGACAGTGTTGACTATTAGCCGGCAAATAAATTATTCAGCACTTACAAGAGGGAAAAAAGGGGAAATTCTCCTTTCCTGAGCTACAACAGTAAAAAGCAGTGTGCAGAGGCAGAAAAAAAGAGGCAGTCATTTTTTCTTCAATTACAAAAGGCAAATATTTATTATTTATAAGTACTTGCCTTGTATGGGCTTAAATGTTATTTATGAACCTGTTGCATAGTGATTTCCAATGTAACTCATTATTTTTAGCTGGAGGGTGTTGTAAAGGAGCAAGGATATATTTAATGACACTCTGCTAGTCGGTGCAATTACACTGTAATCATTATGTAAAATGTCCTATTAATTAAACCAATTTCTGCTAGGGGAACATTCTTTTCTGCAGGGCTTGCGCCTCATCCTTCAGCCGCCTTGCTGCCTCCTGTTTTTCACCAGCCCCCTATTATGTTGTGACTTCACTGCATACATATTTATAAAAGAGATTTTCATTATCCCCAAGATTTGGAATCACTTTCAGATTAATAAATAGAACGTACCACAGAGGTTTGAAAGGCAATTAGGTTTCTTTCCAATCATACTACTGTATGTTTTGGCTTTTTGATCATTGCTACAGTACTTAGTACTTTTATTAGTTGATAATGTGCCTTTTTTTCTAAGATAAGAGAAGCATGGATTTAAATATTGTCTCCTATTGCAATTATATCTTTGTTTATTTATTTAATTATATTTGTTTGCTCAGAAACAGTATTAGAAATTGAGATATGACTTGGGGGAAGACCTATTAATGCATGTATACTTTAGTAGGAGGCATTCAGTGAAGAGTGACAAACCAAATATGTGACGGGAGATGGAGTGGAGGTGTTAAAATTGTTTCAAATCCAGCAAAAGTGGCTTAACAGCAACAATACAGAATTATTTTTAAAAGTTCTTATTCTTTAAAATGCAAGAGGCTACGCAGAATACCAAATGGTTTCCCTTTAAGAAAATGTTGGTGCTAGCAATCATAGCAGGACAGAGTAGTTGACCCGTCTGGCTCTTTATCTGCTGTTCTGGCAGTCCTAATGTTGCTGTCGTGACCAGGGGTCATTGGCACTTCCAATGCTCTTCAGACGCAATCTGTTTTCTTTACTTCTTGGCACAAAGGAAACGATTAAGAAAACAATTCAATAGAGAGCGAGAACACACACGCACATCTACATTGCAAATGGAGGCACTGGGATGTTTGCTATTCAGAAAGCATCGGTTGGGATAGGCCCTCTTTGTAAGAGTGCTTATACAAGAGGTCCACTTCTGAATACAATAGTCAACCATAATGCTGTTGTGGGGATTAGGCTGATTGTGTGGCTATTAGGGGAATTATTTTCGCTAGAATCAGTCTTTTTAAATATTTCACCTAAATATTTTCTGTTTATACGGTACCGCAGACTACATTATATCTGTTTCCAGAAAATGTGGAAAATACATGCTAGTATATACTTCTAGATTAAATACAAATCAAATCGGCTCCCATGTGTCATGAAAGAATCAAATCAGGACAAAAACGTGTCGTCCCAGCCCTAGTGGATATAATGCAACATTAGAAAGTCATTTAAATTCAAATAGATGTAATGAATAACTTAATTAATTATATAAACAGTATTCCATTTGATTATGAGAAAATTTTATTATTATTATTATTAGACATTGAATTAATAATCAAGTTTTAAAAATGCATTGCAAGTTGATCAGAGCCCAGCATCACCTCACTCACATCACCTATTGCATTTTTGAATGTCCAAATGAATAAAACATAAAATTTTTACAATATGATTTACATATCCACATTAAAATTGTTGTTGGTGTTATACTTTTACTTCCCAATAAGTATATTTGAGCAGCAGCTGCAAGTTTACTCAACATTCAGAAATATTTGCTTTGAAGATATATGTAGGAGTCTAAATCTCTGAAGGTCTCTGGAAGCCTGAACAGATGGCAACAGCATCTCCATTCATAACTGCCTTGCTGATCTGTTCCTATGCAGCTTGCCACGTGTCATATATCCATTCACAAAGTTGTTACAGATGATTATCTCAACCACGTTTGGCAACAGACAAAGCTGGAAGCACAATGGCTTATCAGGATCGAAGGATCTAAAGCTCCATGCAAGAGCGTGACTAAAGTGCTGACAGTCTGAGCGGCTTATAAAGAAGAGTTGTTAAAATCAAGACACCTGCTGCTAAAGAGGACGGCTGGACGATGATGATGATGAACATCATGATGATTAATAAAAGAGCAAGAAGAAAAGAATGAAGAGGTGTGATTGCAATGAATATGGAAAGGGAGGAGATGATGATCATTGTGAGGATGGGGTTTCTGAGTTATTTTGAGCACCCTTGGTTCCAGAACTAAAAGTCCTATTCATTTTGCCCATAGACAATGTTACATGACAGACAGTTGGAGCATTTCTATGGCTATATAAAACTCCTCTGGTTGAATCATCAGTGTGAAAGATGATCAACTGTGATAGAAAATATCGTGTTCTGTAAAAAAAAAAGTCCTGTGTACATAAACATTTTGGGTGAGAAGTTAAATATGACTCCCAAGGTGCATGTCAGCAAAAAAACATTCAATCACCGGGCTTAAAATGTTGTTAAGTGTGCCGAAAACGACAAGAGGAAGCCAACCATTGCGTTGCTGAGAAAACTGATAATGCAATCTGCAGTTTAAATCAATTTACTTCTGGGTTAATTTAGCAACTATGGCACCATGTCTTGAACACAAAACCAACTGCTCTGATTGCCTTTATCTCCATAGCAACAGCAGCTGAGTCTTATGGGTATTGTAGTGTCAAGACCGTGCAAAAACTAACGGACAAAACGTGACTTCTCGGTAACTAAATTGAAATAATTGAAATGGGTGGTGATAACATGAAAGTATATGATTGTTATATTGCTTTGTTTTCATGTTAAGTAACATTGAGGATATCATTTCAGGAAAAATCTGAAATGGGGAAAAAGACTTTCTCCCTCTTCGCATCTTTATACTCGTGATGAAAATATTAGAATATATGGTAAATCATAAATGTATCAAACAAATGCCATGCATACTGTATGCGTTCATTAAAAGCTTCAGGGAAAAAAATATTGGGCTAGAAGAGAAGAAAACAAGAACATTTGCACAGTTTTCCATAAATGGTGGAAGTCCATGCTCTTATTATTTGCAGCACAAGCATGAATTTAAACACCCATTCACACACAAGCACAGTCAGATTTTTCCAATCTGCAAGACATCAGCAGGTTAAGATTATTATCACACAGGCAAGAGGTGGCATCATGATTCTTATTACAGGTATGAATTACAATATTTATACTGCGTGCTTTATTTGTGGCTGGCAGACGGATGGCAGTGTTGCGTTTTAATCCATTACACTGCGGCAGGGTGTCAAATTAGGCCGCTTCATTAATACACTATCCACAAGCAATAAAGAGGGATAAAGAGGATAAAATGAAAGTGGAGGGGGGAAAAAAGGAGAAGGAGGAGGGGGCAACTGTACATCAGGGAGAAATTATTATTATTCCCTCTCTCTCTGAGATGAAAGCAAATTATAAGAACATACACCTTCTTCATCTGTTTGGATAAGTGGGGGGCCGGCGCCTGATGGATGACCGTGTTTACAAATGAGGGTGACAATGTGAAGCAGAGGAGCAGTACATACATTTCCCACCAATAAGGACCTGGCTGGTCTCACACACACACACACAAACACACACACACGCACACAACACACACACACACACACACACACACACACACACACACACACACACACACACACACACACACACACACACACAAAGGCAGACTGATGAGAGTCCCTTGGCTACCGGATTAGGCAATCTTCCCAACCGCCAGCAGATTGATAGAGTCACTGCTCACAGACGCAATTGCAACGGGAGGAATAAAGTTTGGCCTGCTGGTATCATCTATGCTTACTGCCAGCTTGGTATGAATCTCTGAGGAAGGATGACCTGCGAGCAGCACAAGGCACAGGACATTTACCTCCGTTTCCATTGTATCCATAAAGCTGTGATGGGCCACCATAGTCACATTACTGTCATGTCTGCCAGACAACCAACATTATTTGTATTAGTTGTTTATCATTTTATATAATGATGTTTTTCAACTTGTAATGTTCTCTTTTAGAGCTGAAACAATTGGTATTTTTTATAATTAATGATTTTTTTTTTTTTTTTTGTAGTAGCATAAATGCCAAACATCCCCTGCTCCAGCTTCTCAAACTTGAGAAATTGCCTTCCTTTGTCTCATGTTATTGTAAACAGAACATCTGTGAGGTTTTTTTTTACTTCTGTTTGGAAGAAAGTTATGCAAAGACGTCCCCTCCTGCTCTGGGAAACTGAGGCGCATTTTCACAATTTTCTGGCATTTTGTAGACCATAGATTTACTGAGGAAAATAATTTGCAGATAAATCAATAATGAAAACAATTATGAGTTGCAGCCCTATGCTCTTTTTTTCTATTGTATTCTGTTATTTTCAGTAAAGCATCCAAAACGTTTGAAGAATAGTTTGATGGAAATCAATGTATTTTTTGCAAGCCGCATACTATAATTACTAAATGTAAAATAACAGAGACATGATGTACATACGAGTGGGTTAACTATTATATAGTAAAATCAGAGCAGATGATCAAATGCAAGTAATTACATTAATGCAGCTTGTTATGCATATTTAGGGATACAAATGAAGAAAATAAAAACTTGTTTTCCTTACCGTGTCTCTTTAAATACCTTTTTTAAAATGTATTCAACACTACCACTGTGGAATTACCTAGACTTAATGAAGAATAAAACCAGATAATTACAGTATTCTTCTGTTAACTTTAACATTGTACACTACACATATGTTGTAACTGCAACATTATTTAAATGCAACAAGATTTCCGATCATGTTTGCTGTCTATCACTGTGATAATAATAATAATATTCTGTTCCTTTCCAATGGATGTTAATTAGCGCGGATAGTTTCATCAACAGCCAGACTGAAATGAAATGAATGAATGGACAGAGTCAGTCAAGAGCAATCGCTGGCGGGGAGAGGTTAAATGTCTGCATTAGAATGTGTTTGCCCCCCCGAGCATGTTAAAGAGCCCTTTTTTTCAGGATCCCCCATAATTCCAGAGGCTCTAGCATGTCATATTTCCCTGGGTGTCACAGGAAATAGACTGATGAATCACTTCCTGATGTCACTGCGGTGGACTGGTGACAATCAACGAAATGATAGTGTCTGCCAGCCTACACATATCTGTAATTGATAGCCCAAACCCCAAACACTCGCCTCTCACACTAGCTATGATGGAACATTGGATTGAAATCACTCCGGATGAGGTGGGGTCTGGGCCATTTGTTATTTACTTCCCGCTTGCTTCACCACAGCCCCCTCTCCTTCCCCCCTCCCCAAACCCCTTTACCAACACCACCCTCCCTTCAACCCCCACTCCGACTCGCCCCTGCCGCCAGAATTTTCGCCACAAGAACACATTATGGTAATCAGACAGTATGTGTGTATAGGAATCAATCAACGGAAAAGCCCATCACAAGAGTTATGACACAGTGCAGTCTGTTTGTAACTTTTGATTAATGGGGAGATCTCCCGTTTCTCTGGATGGATGGGGGACGGGACAACCTGCAGGACCGGTAGGTTCAATGTGGATTGTGTTGGCTGCTTTTAAACTTCCGTTTAGATGTAGAAAGGCCTGTGTTTCTGGGGAGAGGGGGTTGCACCCCATACAGTGAACCAGGGTTTAACCCATTTTCTTGTATGGCTGCACAGTGGTGATGGATGCTATCTCAAATACCTCTCATGAGCGTTACAGCCACCTTGGCACTGCCTTTCTCTCCCGTACCTGCCATCCCTGTGCCTGCCTGATTTATAAAGTTGTTATGGCAATTCACTCTGATGTTATTTCCTGCCACATAAATACATATATCTCAGGCAGCTATTATAAGGCCTGTAATGGAGGAGCATCAGGGCTGCTCTGGGGATCCTTTCAGGATATTTGGCAGGATGTTATTGGTTGTGCTGAGAAAGGAACATACATTAGCATTAATCCAAGAGGCTTAAGATAAAAGACTACGGTAGGATTTTTTTATAATCAAACAGGCTCTTGTTTCCAAGTTGTTTTTTATTTTCTAGATATATTTCATTGACACTGCTGCAGTTTCTCCGTACAGTGGTTTGACATCAGCACATCAGTCTGATTTAAGGGCAATTTTACCTTTTGTTTTAATAGTGGACAGAGAGATGAAAGGAAATTAAGTAACAGAGATGCAGTATGAGGTGCAAAAACAAACGTCCCTGTCTGGACTCAAACAAGGGACATTGTGATTACATGGTGAGCTTCTTAAACCACCAGGATGCCCCATCAGCACAGTTTTTTATTACAAATAAAAAAAATGGATTTCAATTATTCACTATATTTTTATGAACAAACTGCTCCAAGCCTAAGGCCCACATGGGCCACCAGTCTTTAGCAACAAATATTTTATTGTCCCAGTTTTAACATTTCAGCATGAGAAACACAAACAAAACAATCATCCATTGCCCTTTTGTAACTTCTGAAGATATTTAGGTTTGCAAATCCAAGGGGCAAATTGTTTGTGGAATCTCCATTAGGCCCTTTTCTAATGTTGTCATTAGCAATCAGCTCACTGGGAAAACAGGATGGCAGGAGGTGGAGGAAAATCATTTGAACCTTCAGCCTCGCCATGGATCCCCTGCCGCAGAGGGGGGTCAAGGGTGCCAGCCAGGGTGACAGCTTGGGTCAATACTCAGGAGCTGGTAGAAGATCGTGCAGTGGGGAGGGAGGTAAGGGGAGTCACAAGGGGGAGTTAGTGTGGGTCGCCCTCTTGGATCAGCCAGCTTTAAGGTGAAGTCTGCAGAATGTTGAGACCATGAGGTGTGTGAGTGTGGTGGAAATAAGGGGGAGTGATAGTTGCTGACTGTGCCAGCTCAAGCCAGGAGTTCACAAACACACACACACACACACACACACACACACACACACACACTAATGAGAGGCAGAGTGGAGGTATTGAAAGGTGTGACGGCCATGTCAGAGATTGTCCCTCCCTGTCCTCTGCTGCCAACCTGCTCCCTCCTCCGCCACTCAGAGGGCATGGCACACCACACAAGACTGACACCTGAAATATTGAGTTATTGATACAGTGTCTCTCATGCGACAGGGTGTGTGTGACAGCATGTGTGCGTCATTGTGCGAATGAGGGAGTTATTGATATGCTGCATCTGTAATGTGCGCATGTTTATGTGTGTCTATGACTTTTTTTGTCTGTGAGATGTCACTATATGTGTGATAGAGTTATTGATATTGTGCACTTGGACTCGAACCACACATCGATTCCTAGAAACACAACACCGGCATGCAAGTCAGGTAAAACCGGCATACTTCAGAAACACTACGAATAGGTTTGCTGGCAGAATCCAAAGTTTTCAGCAAAGACATCCAAGGACTTTAAAGATACATGTTCCTGAAACTACTCAATCAGGTGATGTGTTAACATTATGGGCTGATAATATATGTACACAATTGGTGACATTTAGGTGATAACATTTGCGTGTGGGCAAAGAAAAATGGAGAAAAAGAAGGGGAAAAAAAGTGCCAGTAGGTAATAGAAAAATCCAGAGGAATGGTGTCAGGTATGGATGTGAGATATACAGACATTTTTTTGCCAGGCCTATTTCAGCCAGACAGTAGGGGGCTATTTGGAATGGAGAAAAGTAATAACCTCCATTTGTTCCCTCTTGTCCCTCGGCTTATGAAAAACGCCTTTACAACTTGCTTTGCCTTAACTGGGTTTTCTGGGAGATTTTGAAGTTTGGCAACTTGTCACTCGGATTGGAGCGGGTGGAAATATGATGTTCAGGTCATCGCTTTCTCTGCTAGTTCAATATGTTGCTGTGTGATTGAGGCAGGCTTGGCGAAGGGGATTTGGGCTATTAATAAAGCCAAGGGTGGTCTCGGGGCCAGCACACATTGTACTGCTGTTGTCAAAGAAATAAACCTATAACTTTTTTCTGTGAATCAAATCAGAAAATAGCCTTTGATTTGATTAAAAGCTGTATATTTTTGATTAATTTAGAATGTCAATATAAAGGAATTTAAAAACTAGACTTTTTTGTACAAGAGGAGCAGTATCTACACTATGTGTTGTTCCACATTCTGGTCTGGCGCTCCCCAAGCCCCTGGAGAGCTCCCCGCTCCCCCTGTCTCCATCACTATCAATTGTCTTTGAACAGCTCCGATCATCACCTCAATTATCCGTTGTCCTGCCCACCTGATGGGTTTTTTTGCCAACTATAACTTCTCTGTGGATGGACAGGAAATAATGACAGCTGAGGCCTGTGGTTGGGTAGCAGGGTGGAATACAAAGAGGGCATATGGATGTAAATGTGGGTGTAAAATACAGCTTCTCCACCGCACACACTGACGCTAACACACTTACATGAGACACACACAAACATGAGAAAACACACGTACAGTCTTGTAGCTGCATAGACACTCACACAGATATCCACAGATGTTGATGCAAGCACACACACACAAACCCCTTACCCACCTCCTCCTGTAGAAAAGCCATTTACTGACCGAGCGCGGAGGTGTCAAGCTCTAAAGTGAATCTAAGAACGTGCTTGATGTGTTCTCTCTCTCTTCCTGTCTCTCTCGCTCCTCCGAGGCTGAGAGAAACTCATTTACCCTGCAAATCCAAATACACGAGCAGAGTGGGAAAATGTATTCATACCACAGGTGATCTTATTATGGGCGCGGTAAACTGAGCAATGAGAACATCATCCACTGCAAATGACACCTAAACACATATCGACAAAGAAAAAAAAAAAAGTAATATCATCTGCATAATCAGAGAAAAGCAGTCAGATACCATCGTCTGGGAAATGGAATGAATCGAAAAGTTCAGTGCCGGAGCATCGTGCTATTTATGCGTGATAGTGATTCGATTTAAAGTCAGCAAGGAATCTCCATGTTGTTAGTACATGGGAAATAAGCGTGCCGTGGGTGCTTTAGCTATTAGCCAAGCAAAATACAAGGGAAAGAATAATCTAGTACTGCAAACAAATAGAGTTAACATTAAATTATGTACGAGACAAGGCACTGGAGCGGACACATGATACAATTGTATTAAGAATACAACACATCAAATGCAATTACACCACCATACATTATCACTGTCCACTTATGACACTCAGCTAGCTATCAGGTAACAACTAGATACTGAATAAAGTGTCACTTTGCCTTTACTGCATTCCACTGGGCCATTTCCAAAAAGAAGACTTTTAACTAATCCCAGTCCCAACACTAACCCCACTTGACCCCATGTTTATTCTTCAAACCATCATCAATATTGCATAACCAGATACTGGATAACTATTGGGTAAGTTTCACTGGAGCTGAAATGATTGGTAGTATAACTGATGGATTAGTCAATCAACAGTCAGTTAATTGCAACCATTCTGATAATCAGTTCATTTCTACAGTCTAATAGTAATTTCAGGATTTGGGAGTTTTGGACTGTTGATGAGACAAAACAAGCATTTGGAGGACACTTTTTAGACATTTTATGGTGAAAAAGATCAACCAAAATAAAAAATAAAAAATTGGCAGACTATGGAGTAGTGAAAATAATCATAAACTCCAGCCCTATCTTTCACACTATCACCTTTAGATTAATGCAGTAGCCATGTTTTATTTGGACTGGTAAATCATTTTTGTAAACTGACGCAACTTGAAGACTGTAAATTAAGGATTAAAAACAGTAATTTGATTTAACAAAGTTGCAAAGATACAATAAAAAACATGTGGACCCCGATTCACACACATGTTGATGATTGTGCATCAATGCGCTGACAGACCATAATCGACAATTGCCTAATGATGTTACTTACTCGCTGCTTTTTTAGTTTTTGCCTTTTGTCTGCTGTGTTCTAACTCAGTTCCATTCGGATAGTGTCTATTTTAAGAGCAGATACAATAAAAAGGGGAGTTCATATAAATCTGACTGCTTGAATTTGTTGATGAAAACCATGTGTAGTAATATCTAATAGTACTGATGAGCTGATGCATCATGATGGATCAATTTTAATCATTGACAGGATAATCATAATCGAATTGAATCGGGTCACCAGTGAAGATTGACACCCCTAGTAATTACATGGACACATTAAAATGCAGAATGACTCAAAATGCTGTAACATTATCTTATTACTATATTTCTACAGAATACACAGGTTTAGAAAAATCAATGTGGCACATACCATTTTTGGTGGACATTATAATATATATATATATATATATATATATATATATATATATATATATACATATACTGTATATAATATATTATAATAACATTCTCCTATCCTACAGCAAAAAATGGTTGCCATGCACTGCTGAAAAATAAACAGGAGTTCTTGTGTAAAATTCTGGTTTCTTCTGAGGTTTTAGTTGGCTCGTGATGGCAAATTATTATTCTGCATTGTCTCAGAGCCATCCAGCCGGATAGCTGAGCCATTAGCATTTTCCTCTTTGTTTTCATCTATAAACATTTTTGTTGTCCTGAAGGGTCATCTCTGTATTCTTCCATCTCTCCCTTCCTTCGTAATGAATGAGTGTAATTACCAGGCCTGATTGGTTGGAAGGTCATTGGGAATCCTGTAATTTTTCACTTATGTTAAGCTTGTGTTTGTGATGAATGTATCCAACCTTTCTGCATCCCTCCTTAGATTACTCTAGGCATAGAAATGCATCCACAAATTAAGCTGTTCATTGAACACTGCTCCTAGCCGGCCATGAGTATGTACGTTTGTACAGATAAACAAATGGAAAGAGGTGGTGTGGTGGTTTTTAATGCCTGACCTACTGCAGAGGGGTGTATATTACTTTTTACTTTTTTTAAATTTTATTTTAGCTTCTCTTGACCAATGTCTTACAAGTTGCACATTGTGAGACAATGTAGAATACCACTTAAAATACATGTTTTGCCTTTTTATGAGATGCTACTGACATTTTGGTTATTCAGTTTGATATTTCAAATAGTTAAATAAGGCAGCAGCTACATCAATTTATGATGGAGAAGAAAAACAACTAAACTCCTACTACGTAGCTAGCAGATCTCATTAGCTGCCATTTAATATTTTGTCTCTAGTGAATTTTTGTTAAACAGACACACTGACCAACAGCCCAGCAGAAGTCTCCTCATATATACTCAAAATAGCCGTGGGTAAAAATTTTGCGTGGGTATCAGACGCCGAGGGGCTTAACAAAGCGACAGTTATTGGGAATAACAACAGGCTGCACACCCTGCATGCTGTTATTGGCTGGGTGTTAACACACAAATGTGGGGCCCAAAGGCTCTTCGCTGACGCCCATAAACGTCCTGCACCTAGACAAATAAGGAGAAAAGTGGGGCAGTGTCTCTGCTAATTAAGACGCCGCTGTACACTTTTTGTGATGAACTTGGAGAAACTCAGCCAAAGTTGACTTATAGAGTAGAAGCTACTGAGTGTAAATAATAATCAAATCTTATTAACCATTTTAACTAGTTTATTTAGGAAAGCTGAGCGAACACATTTTATTGGTAGAGACTGCAGATTCTGAAAGTATTCCCATTTTTTGGGTAAAATATTCAGGAAAAAAAAACACAGAATGAAAGCATCACAACAACCTTCCTATCCGTTTTACAGTTTGCAGTCTAGCCTGAAAACTTTAAACCGTTTTTTCACCTCCACTGCTTCTCTAGTTACTGCTATCTGCATTCGTAGGGCAGGCAGAAAACAAAAACACAATTTCACTTTCCATCTTCCGCTCCGTTCTCTTTCAGTCACTGATTAAAACTCGAAGCAAGAGAAT
Source organism: Etheostoma perlongum (assembly GCA_026937815.1). Classification (NCBI taxonomy): domain Eukaryota; kingdom Metazoa; phylum Chordata; class Actinopteri; order Perciformes; family Percidae; genus Etheostoma; species Etheostoma perlongum. The sequence continues at coordinate 8,910,884 of CM049379.1, forward strand.
GTTTTTCCCAGACATTAACCCACCACCTCAGTCTCTCTTAGTACATTTTTCTGTTTTCTAAACTTTTCTTCCCATCTCTAAGGACCTGAAATCTCAGTGTTTGGTTGAGGTTTCTCTTCTATCAGTTGAATTAGTGGCCTGTCAGAGATGGTTCTGCTGCAGGGCGCTGGCAGCTGCCCCACTCACTCCACGGCCTATCAGCCTCACATTCAGCTGTCCATGAAGGAGGGATGGAAGGACGGAGGGATCATTGGACAAAGTGGGAATAAGAGAGATCAGGCTTCAGAGGGCTAAAGAATTTAGGGATATAGTGATAGAGAAGAAAGGATGAGTTGTTCTTGATGGGAAAAGGGAGTGGAGAGATTTGGTTGAAGAAGGAAGGGATGGAGTAGAGGAGTGTATCCGCTCAGGGGCCTCCGTGGCCGAAAGCCAGGCAGTTAGTCAGTGTATGGCTGAAGAGGCTATACTCTCCTTTTCTTCCTCTCTTTCCTTGTTTCCTTCTCTCCTTCTGTTTCTCTTACGATTGCCTTCATGGTGGACTCCAGGGCTTCTATCTCTCTCTCTTTTCACTCTCTCTTTTCTCCCACAATCAGCCGGCTGACAGGCAGACTGGGGCCATGATGGACGATGCCCTCTCCGAGTCAGACAACATTTTCTCTCAGTCCCCGAAGCAAGATCGGGCAGCATCAGAGGTAGGCCGGTGCTGGCCTCTTTCAGTGTTTGTGAGGTCCATTTGCTGTGTTCAGTCACCCCTCTCACGACCCCCATATCAGCTGTGCTGGGCTTGTGCAAACTAAGGCTGACCACACGGCCCTGCCTTCTCAAAATCTGCACACTGGCATGCCACAACATTTAACCACAATTCAACTCTGTGACTTTACTCTCTTTCTCTTTGTCACAAGGAGCATAATAGAAATATGAGGTCATAAACAGAATAAAAAGTTACATATTAGGTAATCCAGACATGTCACAAAAGAAGATGACCTCCCTCAATAATATTTTATTATATGCATGCTTGTATTTTTTGTATAATCCTAAGTAAATTCCTATATCAAATCAAAATCACCAATTTAATAAGGTTTTTTAATGCTTAATTTACCTGCAACTAAATAATAATTTTGTTAATAATTAATTTAATTAATCCAGATAATCAATATCGCAAATTTTAAATATGTTTTGTATCATAAATCAAAAAACAACTTTGTTTGTCAAATTTAAATATTTTTTGATTACAAGGGCTCCTGCAGCACGAAACAGAAAACAGCCACAACTTAATTCAATCTCATTAATTTGATAATGCTAAATCAATGAGGCCCGCTGTGTTAAAAGGTCTAGTTCAAACATTGATTACTGTCTTTCAATTATTCCTCAACAATAAGCTAAGGGGAGGCAACTTATCATTATTGTCCTTAAAATGCTTTCATCTGCGCTTCCCGAGGTGTCTCTGTGGTGTAAAAATTGAAAGGGGGGCGAGATTTTCCCCCTCCACACATACACACTAACACACCCAGTGTTGGTACACCCGTGGCCACCCACCCATCACCTCCTCCTCAGACTCTAGGGCCCCCCATCTCCAGCCTTAATCCAATTTGTTCAGTCCCACTGTCTTCTGCTGGCACAAAATTAAAGGCCTGCTCCCACAAAAACACCTCACATTTCCAAGGTATTGGCTGCCCTGCAAGACTAGAAACTTCATTTATTCTGGCTAACTTCTCAATTATCTTCCCAGTAGTGGAGACGTGTAAAAAGTACAAAAATCAATAAGATTCCATTCCCCTTGTATTGGAAAGGGGAAAATTAATGAGATAGGACACTCTCTTAATCAGAAATAAATGTTTTAATTCAGATAATGACATAGTTTTCCCTTGCAGAAGGATGACAAATGCCGAGGTGCTGTGAGACCCACCAAGAAGCCGTTTCAATTTTATTGTAAATATAAAAGGTATTGATCTGTGAGATGTACAAACCCTATTGCTTACAAAAGCCATTCAGGGGGACTGGGAAAACTATTACGCGACGGGTCAGAAATCAATAAACAACACTAAGAGGTGGCTGTGCCTGCCCTCTCTGGCAGATCTCTGGAAAGCCAAATGGCAGAGTTAGTGACAGGCGGCTCGGTGGCGGAGCAATGTTAAGGATGATAGGGTCAGCTGGTTAATGTGGCGAGGGCCCTGACAGGTCGGCAGCCCACCTCAGAGCTGGAGGCCTGACAAGCTGCCATTTAAACAGACACTGACTCATCAGCCTGTCGCTACAGTTAGTGTTTCACTGTGGTGGGCCTCCGCTGACAGCAGCTATGCTGCTCTCTCTCTCTCTTTCACTTCATTTCTTTCTCCTTTGCTTGCTTTCAATGTATTCATCTTCATTTCTCCCTCTGTCCTTGTGTGCTCTTTCTCTTTTATTTATTTCTCCCTTTCTTGCTCCTTTAGTCCTTAGTTGTTCCTCTCTTCCCAGGTTGGTTTGCATCCACTTAAGATCAGGCAGGCAGCAGTAGTTACACATGTATGTCTGATGCCGGAATAAACAAGTGAGAGAGAACAAGCTGTTTGGATTTGTATTGCAGCGGCTTGAATGCATAAGTTTAGTGCATTGAGAGTTGACAGCGTGCGCACACACACACACACACACACACACACACAAGTTTAAATTTGACTGTGACCATTTGTCATGTCTTTACTGGTAATCTAGTTCCTCCCTTTCTCGTATTTCTTAGTTTTTCCTCTTGTCTACTGACTATAACTAAGATGACAAAAAAAAACATAACAAATCTGCAAAAGGCATCCATTTGAAGACTACTGTGACAGGACATAGACAGCTATTCTTGGATGTTTTCTGTGTTCTTTATAAATATTTAAGTATTAAGTATGAGATGTTTGAAACATAAAGTGACTTCAAGACTCCGGCAGAAAGTAATGGGTGTTTTCTAGAGTTCAGCGTGAATTGTGTTTTGAAAAAGTCCCAACCAAAACCCGTGACAAAAGTGTTTACATATATTTGAGAAATCAAGCTGAATCTGGCAGATGGATTCTGGAAGACCAATATGTACAGGTTATGTCAGTGCCCTGTGTTAGAGAGGTTACAGGGGGCCTGAAGGGATGGATTGGTGTTGATTTAAGAGAAGGAAAGGGAAAAAGTTGGGTTCTCTGAACAGTAATTATGGGGAAAAAGCAGGAGAGTGACCAGCCAGCCAGGTCAGATGACTTAACCTCAGATCTATGCACTCCATTGGACTGTCGGAGGGTCAGGGCCCTCTGGCAACTCTCACATCCTGGTCCTTTACCTACATCAAAGCCAGGAAACAGCACACTACTTATTAGCACTTAAACCATCTTGTTATAGCAATAATATATTATGACATCATCTATGTTTTAGATAAAATATGGGAGAATGACAGTCTGGTGAGACACAGAAAAAAAGATGTACAAAAAGGTTCTCAGTAGTGTTTGAATCTATAAACGCCTCAGGAACATGTGATGGGCGTTCAGCTGTTGAGCCACTGGGACGCCACAGCAAAGCTACCTTAGCAAACATTGTAAATTGATAAATCATTGAAAGACGCAGAGGGACTGTATCTGCTGGGAGATGCTAAGCAGGCTTAGATGGGATCAGTCTGTGAGTATTGCCATCTTCAGCAGGGGGACATGCGCTACATCCGCCAGACAGATAAATAAATCGAGACGTATGCGTCTGTATACAAATGAGTGAGCCTGTAAAGGAGGGACAGAGAGTGTGGCTAAGAGTCCTGATGGGAACGGGGAAAGAGGTATAGAAGGGGATGTCAGAGAAAATCCCACGCCATCTCCCCCTGCATTGGGACAACGATGATGAGATTTAGGAAGGGTCAACGGCACCTATCAGTAGGTGAAGTGTTTAGTGGGAGTGTTTCTCCACCCTCCTCCTCCTTGAGTGTCATCCCATGTCACTCTCATCTCCCCAGCCTGATGATGAGGGGGCTGGGGGGCCCAAGGTGCTGGCTCCCTCCTCGGGTGTGGGTCATTTGACCCCACTGTGTAATTCCTGCCTAATGCCACTCGTACGAACAAAGCCTGCATCCGTGGCACACTCAGACCCCACTTGACCCCCGCAACCCAACACAATGCAATTGGCCGTGTCATTATATCAGGCCTGCTCTGTCCCATCTCTCCCTACATGCAACGCGGGACTGTATAAATTGATTTCCAGCTGCTGGCAAAGAACCTTTGCATCTTTCCAACCGGCGTGGGGAAAATGAGAAAGAAAATGACAAGGCAGGAAAGGTCATCTGATATCTTAGATGATATCCAGGAAAAAATGGCTCTAAACAGTCAGGGAAAAAATATTTATCTACAGCTTCATCTGAATTTCCATTTAACACCAGCTGCAGCACCTCCGTCTGAAGCAAGATGGTGTTTATCTGCAGAGGCTTTAGCAGACCGGTAACACAAACTGATGCAAATAAAGCTGTAACATATTGGGAATAAATAAATTACACTGCATATCTTTGTGGGAATTGATTTAAACTACTGAATGAAATAACAAAAACGCAATACTTTTAATGTGTTTATTTTAAAAAATATATATAAAACAAGAACAAATGCTACTTTGAGTTTAAAACATGTTGTACAATATAATAAAAATAAAAAAAAATTCTTTAGACCTCTGTCTCCAAGTTTCCTACTTTAATAGAACTACTTATGACTCTCGCAGGTACAAACTTTTAACACTAGGGTGCTTTCTTTTCTTTTTGTTTTATAGCAGAACAAACTCCTCATTTTTCATGGCTCTGATGTATATGGTGACCGTGACTAGTCCATAACTCAGGCTAAAGAACACAGGCACTTTCCCCACTTTGTTGTCTCACCAAAGAGAAGACCTTGCACGGCATGGCACGGTGCAGCGTGCGGCTAGGGGAGAGACAATTTATGATCCGGTGACACCAGCAGAGGGGGTGATTTATAGTTTAATTTGCTGTGGTAATGGACAGAGGATAATAACATGTAAAATATTAATCAATGTGTAGCAACAGCAGACATCATTTGGTAAGCTTGTTATCCGCTGCTCTGCCCCTGACAGTGAACAATTAAACTGACATGAGGAAAACAAGGCATTGAGCAGGAGTACATGGACCAAGCCTAGGGCGGACGGTGGGGGGGCTGGGTTGGGACCTAGAGGCAGGATATACAATAAAATAATGATGGTTGGATTAGTGGTTTAGGTTAAAAATTGTTGGGCCTGTGCTTCCCCTGAGTCCTTGTGTGAAATAAACGCAAACAATTTAAAAATTAAAATGAATGTGTAAGTGTTTTATGGAGAAAATTCAGCTTCCTTAAAAAAGAAAGACTAAATTATTAGATCATTCTTACCAACGTTTTTCATGTAAAACACTGTTTTCTTGAGGCAGGAGACAAAACAAATTGCCTAAAGGACCACTAAAGGAACAAGCAGGCTATCTGAAATCATGTCCACCCGGTTGACCTTTTGTTTTCCGTGCCAGAGACACGCACAGCTGACAAATGAGCTCTCCGAGGCGCAGATCCCAGTGTAGCAGTGTATTTTGAGTGATGTCTACATAATTAACGTGCAGTGGTTTAGCCTCAGTGATGAAGTGTGTGTATGATTAGGGCTGTTACGGGGATTCATCTAACCTTGTTGGAGCAGCGGTGAGATAGTAATATCCCCTCTCTGCTATGGTCGGATGGGGCTGGATGATGGATTATAATTTCGCATCATGCTGCAACATTAGAAGGAGTGCTGGCTGGCAAAAACACAAATATTTTTATACATAAAATACATTAAATGAATAATAACTGTAAAACATTCATTTGTATAGTGTTTATATAGCATTGTGAGGTGATGGATAAACACAGAAAAGTAGAATTGTTGACAAGCTAATCAAAAGTTCATTAAAAAAAGATTTCAAATGAAAAGCTAAGATAAACAGAAAGATTCAGGTTTACTGATAGGCCAAAGGTTGTTAATACAATACCTAATTAGGTTTTTTATGTTTTGTGGGCATAAAGATGTGAGACATTCAAAAATGGATAACATGTTTTTTTCTATTGATATTATTTTTTAATTAAGTTTATATTCATTTTCCATTTATACGTAGGTAGACATGTGAGCTAGTCACTATAACAAGACTTTGGTTTCACATTTAATTTTTAAGACAGGATGGAAGATTGCACATCTTTCTCTTTTATTCTTTCCCCCCGTCCTCCTTTTTGTACTATAATTCCCTTTCACCTTGCTTTTTTTCTTTTAGGTGTTTCTGCCACCCATCCCATGTGAGGGCTTTCTGAGTGTGTGGATGGGGGTGGGGTTGGTAGACAGTCTTTGGTGTTAGATGTATGGAAGGTCAGTAGGAGATGAGCCCTGGACCACAGGAGAGACTTAACAAGAAACCCCTCTCAAAAATTCAATTACAGCCTCAAAGAAATTAATAAATCCTTTTTTTTTTGTTGGTAGGAACAAAAATTTGTCAACCTGTCCATTTTTCCTGCATCTCCCCCTGACCCCGGTCAATTACATTGCTTGTAAATAGTTTTTATACATGTTCAAATAATTGCTCATCCTAATGTGCAGTGATCTGTATTCGTCATGCTCCGAAGGCACCGAGCCCATCACTCGACTCCGCCACCCGGAGCCATTTTGCTGCCGTGGCTGTAAGTGAAATTGAAATTGAAGTTATAATTGATATCGGGGCCCATCACCATAATGGGTTCATCATAGCGCCATCTAAAATATTAATTTTCTAATTATGGATAAATGATCAGACAAGCTGAGCCGGCGCTGGCTATGGAGCCCCTGGGAGCTGGAGCGATGCGGATGGGAGGACAGGGCCTTGTAAAGCCCACAAATCTTCTCTAATCCTCTCCCGCACAGAGCCCCGGCACCATTCCCCCCATAATGGATAAATAATAGTTAAGAATCAGGCTGTTAAGCTCAATTTTCTCTCTTGCGCTCTCTCTTTCTTCCTCGCCCTTTTTATGTTTGTATGGGCTGCCAGTGCATTGTTGAGTGCATTGAGTGATCCTTTTTATCCACATTTTCTCTCCCTGCCTTCTGTCTTTGCAAAGCCTCCATCCTTTAACCAAATTCTAGCACACACAGGGCTGCTGTGTCAGAGGGGGGCCCTGCAACACAATTTAATTGCAATCACTTACCAAACCAATGAGGCTACTTAACAATACATCTATTTGCACAGTACAAACCCATGATTGTCTCACACACACGCACTTTCAAAGATATTTAACACAATAATTATATGCATTTAAATAGAAAATTCCACAATTATTTTCAAAACCCAATTTAATCATGTACCCACAAAATTCCAATATTTATTCACAAATGCCGACTGGGTCATTAAAATTAACCTTTTTACTTGGCAGGTAGGAGGCAAAGGAAATGTCCTTTTTATGTGGTTATTTAGGAAGGACGGCACACACACATCCAGGAATTAAACATGCTTTGGCAGAACGTAAATTTCCGTTTTATGTGGCAATACTTTCTGCTAATTGTTTCCCTGCACCCTGATCCCATAATTAGGCCTTTACTGATTACCTAATTACCCAGCAGCAGAAGGGCAGGTTGACGGCAACATTTCAGCCATCGTTCAAAGGCTCATTATCCCTCTGAAAGTCACTCTCTCTATCTCTGCCCCCACCACCCCGTCTCCTCCCCTTCCCTCTACCTAGTCTTCTCTCATTCCTCTTCTCCTTTTCTTCTCCTTGCATCACCTGCTCTCCTCTTCTCAATGCACTGAGGATAGCAGGGAGGAGGTATGGTATGTGGTCCACAACGCTCTGCCACCCCTCTGCATTTGTCAAGCTGTCCGTTGCAATGGCAAGTTTGCCACATCGCAACTGCCCTTCTGACAGCCAAGTTTATATTGCAATGGGAAGCCGCATGTTGAGGGGAGCCGGGCAGGGAGGAAAAGATGGGAGGCAGATGCAGGGGTAACAGGCAAAAAGGGGGATTGAGGGCAGGAGGAAGGGGGTGGAGAGATGAAGAGAGAGAGCTAAAGGGAGAATGAAAGAGGTAATTTATAGGTGGTGGGTTTGATTTGCACTGGCTCTCTTGTCTCATGGCAAGATATATGTCAGGAGCAGCTTGGAGGAGAATGGAGGAGGGGAGCAGCAAGGGGAGGATCCTGCTCAGGCTCTCCCAACGCCTCAGGCCTCTCCTGGGCTTGCTCAGGTGCACAGAGCCTTTCTCATTTCACTGCACAGTGGGACCTCCAGACATGGCACTGCTATGAGCCCCGGGGACACCCCCTACCTTGATGCGCTCCCCTTCTTTCGTTCAATCCTTTCTTCCGTTTCTCTCAGTGTCTCTCAGTCTCCAACTCACCCTCTTTCTCCCCCACCCCTCTCTGCTTTTCACCCCTCTCTTTCTGGGGCATCCCTTCCCAGCAGGGCGGGCCAGCAGACTAGGCACCGAGCACTTTTGTGTCACCACAGCCATTTGACTCAATGCAGGACAACATGGTTAATCACTAATCCAATTTTGGGGGCCCTGTGTGTCGGCAGGGTAGGCTCTGTGCTCCTGTCACACTTCATTAGGGCCATTACAGGCCATTTTCTTTTTTGTCTGCCGGTTAATGTTCTCAGTGACACATTGAACACCTAGAGGGCAGGTAGGAGAGACAGTAGAGGGAGCTATAGCGATGTAAGGGGCAGGGATTAAAACAATGCATCTCCCAAAAAAAACATCAGTCAACCTATGAAACTATTTTTAGATAGTGTCTAACTTGTGTTCACAGAGGAATTTAGCCAGCTGGAGCTGCAAAGGTTTGAGTGATACCAGCTTTAATATTAAAATTTAAAGTAGTAAGTAGGTAAGAATTTGGAGAACATATGTTATAACAAGTTAGTGTCTATACGTTATTTACACTCTTGTTTAACAATTTCAAACCTGTTAACAAGTGCTCACAACAAAACTATGTGTGTATTGTACAAATAATGCTTCCTTCTTTCTCCGTCTGTCTCCCCCCCATGTTGTGCGACCAGGCCGATGATCAGATGGGTATCCTGGAGCTGGCGGTGCATCTGCTGTGACTATATCACAGAGCCTAATTGGCATGAAAAGAGCCACACAGAGCGCTAGCTTGCAAGCAGGCCGTCCTATTATCCCCACGGACATCTCATTTAGGGGGACTCATGCAGGGAACCCGAGCTCCGACTTGCATGGTTTAGCATCTTTGACAGGAACATGTCCTCCTGAAAGCTGCTTTAGTGACGCTTATTCAGAAAGCAGTGGGGCGTGTAGAGAGAGGAGGATATATATTTACAGGGACACACTCACAAAGGGCTTCATGTTTATGAGGAGAATTGAATTCCTTAGTGGTTTGTGGGTTTTCTAAGTTGGAATTGAAATGTATTTAAAAGCATGTGAATTGTTCAAATGGGCATATTATGATAAATAGACACTTTTTACATCTGGGTGTTTATTTTTGTTTGGATGTAATGCCTTGTTTTTGGTCAGAATATATATACATACAAATCCAATAAAAAACATAACAAGTTGATTGATTAATGCATGATATAGAGTATTATCCATTTCGGTTTTTGTATGCTATTAGAGCATATTTACATCCTTACTCATCAGATTAATGGAAATTGTGAGAGATGTATGTTTTTTTTCTTATTTCTTCCCAATAAGGCCAAGAATGACAACATGTTTGAATATCTTTCATGGGCATTGATAAAGGCCATGAAGGTTATAGTGAGTAAACAAATAACTGTGGAAAAGTTTTTTTTTTTAAGAATCATTACAAAAAATGTAACATAATGGGGAGAAATACATGGAGTTTGAAAAGAGTGCTCCGTGACTCCATAAGGAAGCAGACTGGAGGTTCGGAGAACACATTCATCTCCCGGGGTGGGATCAATAGGAGGCAGTGGGGCCACTGAACGATTGATCCATTTCAGACTATGCTATCAGCTCAATGTTCTAATAAATAAACAAGTCACTGGGTATTTACAATTTCACAGTATTTTAAATTTTAAATTCAAGCTTCTGTACTTCTATTGTTTACATTACACCTATATCTGCCTCTATTCCTGTTTCCTTGCTTACCTATATGCTATACATGCAGTACTTCACCTGTTTGTCCTAGTCCTTACCAGTTTATCTGTGTAATTTGTCTACCTCCATACATTTGCCGTTGGCCTGTATAACTTCTCCTTCTATTTTCTGTCTGTCTATATGCTTACTGTCCGTCTGTCTGTCTTCCTATTCTGTCTCCTGTCTATATCTGCCTGCCTGAAGGTCCAGCCGAGACTCCCTCCAGAATAGGCTTGCCGTTCTTTAACACACTACCTCATTACAATGTGTAAATAAAGACAAATGGCCGGCGATATTCCTACAAATTTGTTTCCAATTACACTGGGGTCAGCGGTAATTGTGGCAGGCTCCCCTGAGTGTGCGTACAGTTACATTCATATTACAGTTAATAAACAGGGGGCTAACAAATTGTCCTGTAACACCCCCCACCTTCAACCCACGGTGAGGGTGAGCAGTCGTTCTCGGCGGTGAGCTACTGTAGCAGCAGCAAAAGGGAAAGTGAGGTAGAAAGAAAGAGAGACTATCTGGGTAATACCCCCCTTCTTTTCTATCGCTCTATTACTCCTGAGAGGGCCACTGGGTCTACTTAGCCTATCCAGGCCTCAGGGGTTGGACCTTTGTATGTTGAATGCAACATGATAAATGTAAGAACTTGCCTATGTGCAATATGCACTATGCATGTAGAATAATTCTGCATTTCATAGAGGCTTACAGTACTATGATTATTTTGATGCATGTACCCTAGCAGTTGTGTATGTATGTGTGTGTGTGTGTGTGTTGTTCTCACACTACTGAGTATGTGAGACAATGGACGGTATCTACCGAATGAGATGAAGTGTAAATGTGACTGTGTGCTACTGTTCTGTACCTGTTTATTTCAGTCTGTACTGACAAGCAGCTGCTTTTAAGGACCTTTAAGTGCCTCCTTATTGTTCATTACATGAGTCCTCTAACCGGTGAAATATATAACGCTGTTAAACATGTCAGCCTCCACTATGGGATGCAGTAATCTGAAGGTAAGGCTTCAAAACGTTTTTCTGCAGCTGATAGGACAGTGTGTTTAATCACTGAACAAACACATAATAGCCTAAAATTTAACAGAGTTTTCTGAATAGAAGAACTTTACCAAGAATTTTTTTGTCACTTCAATTTCTTTTCCTGCTTAGTGACAAATCCTATCAAACAAGTCTATTCAGTTCTGCATGGATATAAATAACTGATTATATCCACAATATACTGTCGCTTCCATCTCTGTGCTTGATCCTCTGCCAGGGGCTTCCAGCAGTAATTTAGCCATAGAATGCAACAGGAGATTTCACAAACTTGAAAAAACTTGTTACTTTTCCTATTTTAATTGTATTTACTGCATTGTGTCAACTCTTAACAAGGGGCCTGAAGCAAATCATTGGTATAATTTGAAATTGATTATAGCCAGGATATTAAAGAAATGGGAAACTGGGATTTGTACATTCAATCAAAAACATTTAGAATTGTTTTTGTCTGTATATCTGTTGTTATGGAGAGCCTGTAAAAGGAAAAGTGGGGAGGGTAAAGAGAGCTCTGTCTGTTTTTGTATGCTCCTGCGAGCTTCCATGATCCATTAGAGAGGCCGAGGATGAATGAATGAGCGCTGTACTCAGAGAGAGTGCAGCAATAGTTTCTTCAGTTCCCACTTTATTGATTTCTGCAGGAAATATAGAACCCTGGGCGCAGTGCTAGAAGAGGGAGGACCACACTGATATTAAGTCGTTTTCCCATCTTTTTCAAAAATCTTTAATCAAAGTTTAAGTGAAATACTAACATGCCACTTGACGTGACCTTTTAGCCCTGTTATGAATCACCTGTTTTTGAGCTGAGCGGAGTGGCCAAAAGCAGTTAGAGACATTTCCTAATTACAAATCGCTGCTAGAAAAAAGGAGTTCCGTGGCAGAGTTAAATGACCATCAAAGGGCTTGTTTTCTGTTGACCTTTGACAAATGCTAGACAACAAATCTATGTTTAAAGCACTCGACCAACTGGATTCCTCTATAGCACTAAGTGACTCCTGGGAAGGACGAAGCCTTGAAACTGACTGCTGCCCAAGCCAAAAAAGCTCAGCTCCACCAAACCAAAGGAAGAGACAATGCACTTCCTGCACCAATATGGCTCTATGAGGGATGATATACTACAAAATGGGGGATACACGTTTTCAGGGACGATGCAAACAGGACGATTTGTGAGTACACGAGTGCCTGGCGCATAATGACAAATATGAAATCAATAGAGTGACCTTAATTTGCCCAAAGCATAACTGTGATGTAGTACACAGTGTTTCGATTAAAGGAGGTATAAAAAGATGCTCTCTGTGTGTTGCGAGGGCAGAGAGGCCATGCCCTTTTGAACCCTGGCGCTCAGCGAGAGCGTGGCAGCCATAAAAGGAACAACCAGCCCTGTTTGGTCATTGAATAGGCTCCTTATTGCTCATGGGTAATAATGTCACGCCTCAAGACGTTTTTTAAAAAGAGCCGGCAAATGATAGCTACCAATGTGTTCCGCAACACTGGCAACATTATGGCAGCAGAGGAGAAAATATAATAGCTTGAATATGCTATGAATAACAAAACCTGTCAATACTCACCTCTAGAAGAATTGCTGATCAGACACAGTTCATGTAAAGTGTACGTGTGAGTTTTTATGATATGTGTCCCTATGTATGAGACTCTGTGCATATTTGTGTGTGTGTGGAAAAAAAATGACGAGTCCCAGTGTATGAGCGTGTTTGCATGTGTGTATGACAGGGCTTCTGTGCTTGTGTTGGATTTGTGCCATGTACTGGATGGAGTAAAGTGTCTATTTTAATTTCCATTTGCTGGAATTCACACTTTTGTGACATTACCCATTTTAAAATGTTTTCTGTCTTAAAAAAGATGTGGATCAAAATATGTATATGTATAAGTGCATATAAGTATATAAGTGCTGACTTTCAGTTTATGTGTTTTAGGGTGTTCATATTGAGTCTGGCCCCTTTCATAAACAGTACTCCAATTTTAGGACAGTGCAGGAGGGCATAGAAAGACAGTGGGTGAAGATGGGTGCAGTACGAGAAGATTGCTGATGTCTCGAGGATGTAGACTTCAGAAAAGCATTGCATGCAAAGGACTTCTAGCTTAATATTTAATATGATGACCTAATTAGTTTGATTACATTTCTAAAATACATTTTGATCATCTAAGGCACATGTATAATAAAATTGCAACTTCTACACTGATCACGTAATGTGGATGTCAACCTCAAATTAAAGCTGAGTCAGCACTTTAACCACATAGTCATTGTTTAATTTTGAATCAGACAATATGAAGTTGTATGCATGGACCACATTGTATACAGACAAAATAGTTTAAGACAAAACCCAATAAGAGAGCTGCCTACAACTATATTATTATATGTTGTACTTTATGTTTTCAAGTGCAGAACCTCAACTGAGTTATAAGTGTTTAGATCTACTGAAGTATTACATTGCTCGGGCTCTTTAAACATGATCAGTATTTTACGCACTGGGTTAAATTATTGTACATTACTTGAGTAGAACATGTTTTCTTGTTTGTTTGTGGTGTGTCAGGTCAAGAATCTCAAAATTACAAGCAACACTGTTGTACCATGATTTGTGAAAAGTGTAGAAAATAACACCAGCTTTCACTAAAATAAACAAACAATAAATTCATTTTAGGAATATTATCACTTGAATGGAGGAAAAACAATCAATTTGAAAATGGGCCTCGGGCTCCAACACGAGACTTAAGAGGGGGATTTTAACCTGAAGAAGTTCTGTAATTGAGTAACAAACCATTCAAAGACTTGTTTTAGTCCAACACCACTGAGCTCGTCATAGAGCCTGTAAATGAGTCCATCTTGTTTAGCACTGCCCCTGGGCTGTTAGCAGCCGAGGGCAGAATGGCTTACACAATGGAGCCATTCAGTTAGAGCTTAGACCTTAAAAAAAACATGCCACTCAATGATCCCAGAGATCTTCCTGGAAAACAATGCTGGAACACATCAGTCAGGCCTGTGTGGGAGGGAGGGTGGCAGGGGGACACTGATGCCTCCATGGTGCTGTCCCATTGGGAAGACGTTCCCAACAGGATGGCTCTTTTCACAGCCTGACCTGGAAGAGAACAGCATGGTGAGGTTTGTGGGGGGTAAAACTGAGGGGGGTGGACTGCTAAATTATCCGTCTCAATAACCTTTTTAATTCTGCATTGGGTGCCACAATCTTCTAGTTTTGAAACAAATGAATATGTGAGACAGTAAGAGATTGTTTTGCTAGTTATTGAATAAGAAAAAAGGATTGGGAAACTTGATTGATTTGAGAAAGTTCTGGAAACCAAACGAGTAGATTTGCATTGGAAGCAAACAACTCAGCAAGATCGGCATACAGCACAGCTCCATCTTAGCCTTCTCCAAAACACATTTGAGCTATAAATTTGAAAATATACTCAAGATTACCCCAAAGACCTTGCGTAGTAAATCCAATTGTTATGAAGCTTTATTACCATTACTTAGCAGCTTTTATTTAGTAATGCTGCAACAAGAGAAGAACATTTGAGGACAGAAGAATATTTGTATGATTTATGGAGCTGATATTTTGAAGTTTGAGGTGTATTGGTTACCAGTTGAATAAACCATTTTTATTTACGGTTTTAAAAAAGATAAAGAAGGGGTTAGCTCGAGAGAAAAAAGATGCAAAAGAAGAAAGTAATGTTTTGGGGTTGGTTAAAATTGAGGCGGATAGGGATAAAGCACTGGACCCCTGGGTCATAAACACCATAAGGCCTCCAGCATATTACCCAGTGCCAGGCCAATCTCTGTTCATTACCGCTCCACGCTACTCAGCACTTTATTTAAAACTCACATTCCTCTAATTAACACACACTGCTGGGTACAGATGAACCAGTACAGAGTACTGTCTGTCCTTTGCTTTTACTACTCACTCAATTATGTGTCTCTGTCATCACATTTCTTTTGCTCTTCATTCTTTTCTTCTCACTTGTCATTTAATTTCCTGCTTCATGTCAATTTACTTCTTAACGGCCTTCCTGAAATAAAAGAAACTGTGTTCCTAACAATATCAACTAAACATACTTCCATGTTTTCTTCCATGTAGATTTAATAAACACAATTAAGACTACAGACCCACTTTTTTTTGCTCTTGTGATATCGATCAAAGAGTAGTAGGAAACATGGCTGCATCAGGATCTGAAAAAACAGTTTGTCCAACAAATTGTACGTAGTGAATGCTTATTCATTTATTATATTAACCAATTACACTGCAGCTGAATTAGCTCCATTAGAGTACAAAAGGCGAGTATTTAAAGAAAGAAATGAACATCGATTTTTCTGCGGCACTTAAATCTTTACATAAGCTTACATCAACAGACTCTAGGGTGTTTTTCATGTTAAATGATGCCCTTGAAATGATACACAGTGATCTACGTGATAGATACACAAGCCAGAAATTAAATTTGGATTGTTTTTATAATGTCCTCTGTATTCGTAAGACAGGAAGAAGCAGGCCATTCATTTGAGCTCATATTCGTTTCACAATACATCGCCTGCCGTTATTAAAGGAGTCTTCTGTGCAGCTTAAAGTAAATGATTCTGCTTCTATCACAGGCGCTTATGTGGATCAGATGATGCGTCTACTGATAGGTTTGTAATGGACTTTTCCTGTTCATTAACTGAGTTATAGCACCAGGATTTTATGCTTTGCGGTTCTAAATTGAATAAAGCATCTCCACTGTTTAAAGTAATATTAATATTTTCAAAATCAATGTTAGTAAAATTTTATGTACACAGTTGTATTTGTTGATGGCCGGCCGATGCAAATAAAGACAAGATTTATGAAGGCAAGGGTCTCCTCTCTCTGTACTCTCATCACAAGAGAAACACAGACCATAAAAAACTTTAATTAAAATTTTAATTAACACAGGTAATCAATAGGGTGTAACATAACATCTCACATATTCTCAGTGGCATGGAGGTAAATGTAATCAAACAAATACAGAGGGACCAAATATGATGATTTTATAGGCTAATAAGCTCAAGGTAAGTGTGGCAGGACGAGTGGGAATGTCACAGTGTTTCTTTTTTTCCCTGTGGTGTGTGGTAATGTGCTTCAATTCATCAGTTTTTCTTCTCTATCTAGACTTTATAGTACTTGGATCTTATACTGGAATCAATACCATCTTCTTAAACATTTCCTATATGATCATATAAATCTGAGTGAACCTGTTTTCATCAGTCGGCCTCCTGTTATACAGTACGTCTTATTATGCAGTATCATACAGTTTTATTTTGAATCGGAACCTGGATGTTTTTGGTTTGGTTTTGAATACATGATTATTAGGGTTGCATTTTGATATGCAGATTGCTGTGAAGAATAAATAGTGCTATAAAGCCAGACACTGTCAGTTCTGCATAATCCCATTTACATTATAATCCTCAAGAATTGTGGATGTTTCTCTTTAATTCATCCCTCTGTCTTGTGCCATGATCAAAACCAACCAAACCATAACCAAAGAAAAGTATATTGTTGATCAAAGCCACAGATCTTATTCCAACTAAAGTCATAATGCATTAGGTGCTATTTTTGCCAGACATGTTACAAAGAAAGAACAGATGCATACCACTGTTGCAGTCTGAACGCTGCGTTTCTGAATGACCAGTGCAAACTGGTGGGACAGGCAGTCCTGACGGAGCAGTGACGTAGGGGCTACACATGACTATAGCTGTTCTTCACAGTCAGATGGCTGCCAGGCGTGATAAACCTACTACCAGCTGAGGATGGATGATGATGGTGGGAGTCACACATGAATTAAATTATTTAGACATTTCTACTCGTTTAATTATATTCAGAAAATCATTATTATATTCACAAAACATTACACATCAAGGGTTTAAATTAGTTTAGGTCTGCATGTATGTGCAAAGTCATAAAATAGCAGAAATGGTCATGCATTGCTTCTGATGAGGTGCAAGCATGGCCAATGGACGTAGGGCGGCGTTTACTGCATCTCCTCCTCCCACTTTGGTGCACTTTTAAAACATCACCACACCTCAGGAAAATGTCAACCACCAGTGCAAAACATTACCAAACAGAATGTTGTGAAAAATAGAAATCTGGCAAAGTGAAATCATTTATGGCAAAAAGAAAAATACCCGACCAGGAGGCAACAAAATTGATCATGAAATAAAAATTAAACCACCACTATCAGTTTTTATAGAGCTGAAGTATTTTAGGGTGCATTTAACATAATATCAGATGATGTTTTGAATGACATTTTTATAAAAAAAAATACTTTATGGCAGTCAGAGAGAAGAACAACATTAATACCATTAAAGCAGAAGAACTCTGTGCTCATCCTCCGTTAGGGGTTGAATGGAGCTGGACTTAAGCATGACTGTTGAGGAATGAAGGACAAAGCAAGTGAAAGAACAAAAACAGTGAAGAAAAGAGGAAGAAGGAGAGTATTGGGTAATAGTCCCTGAAGATTGTCCGCCACTCTCATCCCTCCTCTTTACCACTTGCCTCGCTTTCTTCTACTTTTGCCGAGGTAATCTCCCACACAGCCAAACAATAAATACACTAGATTGGCCACAAAATGGGAATTGCATATAAGGCAATAAACCAAATTTCAATCATGCTCCATGGGCCTTTTTACATTGCTATGGAGGGTAGGTGCACTTGTCGATCCTGAGATTATCAAAACAGTGAGTGAGAAGAGCTCAGCCGGAAGGTGAGCTACTCAAAGTTCATGAAGGTAGTTTTGGTCAAGTAAAGTGCATTTTACCTCATTACTTTCTCTTAAATCTGCGATTACCCAATTATCTGAATGGCTGATTGTATATTTACAGGCTATTGAGTTGCAGATGAGAGCTGGAGTTTTTTTTAAACTTTTAGAACATATTTACAAAGGTTATAAAAAGGTACACATCTCTAAATGCATGTAAATATTTTTTACGCTCCACATTAAATCAAATGAAATGAAAAGATCATATGTTGTGTAAAAGGTTTAGTCAATATTTAACAAAATGGCCTAAGATAAAAAATCTAATTATTGGCTAAATCATAATTTAAACTGAGGCGATGCCCGTAATTATACACAACTGTACCGTTTAGAAATGGTGCTCTCTGTGAGCACAAAATAACATGATTTCCATTTGGAAATTCCATTTTTGCTCACCCCTCCTCATAAAGGTCAGAGGTCAAGCTCAGCTACAGAACAACACCACAGAGCTGGCAGGCTCTCTGCCATGCTCAAGGACACATCAGCAGATCATGATCCTGGCAGGATATTTGTATTTCTAATTTGGTCTTTTTCTTTATTTCTATGAGTAGATGTTGATTCCTCGATCTTGGCACCAAACATGATCCTTTGACCCAGCCAAACAAAATTGAGAAAAACTTAACTTTAATACACAAAATATGCTTATCTTTTTTTTTAAATGGGAATAGAGCTGGGTAATATATTAATATCGAAATATGAGACTAGATATCGTCATTAGATTTTGGATATCGTATTATGACATAAGTGTTGTCTTTTCCTGGTTTTAAAGGCTACATTACAGTAAAGTGATGCCATTTTCTGAACTTACCTGACTGTAACTATTATTTGCCTTTACCCACTTAGTCATTATATCCACATTACTGATGATTATTTATCAAAAATCTCATTGTGTAAATATTTTGTGAAATCCCCAATAGTTAACACTACAATATCGTTGCGGTATCGATATCGAGGTATTTGGTCAAAAATATTGTGATATTTGATTTTCTCCATATCGCCCAGCCCTAAATGGGCAACACATATTTATTAGAATGTGTTGCTTCTGTGTCAAACACTTTGTTTACTTGCATTTCTGTAGAATTCTGTAACCTTTAGCCTTTCCTCCA
Source organism: Etheostoma perlongum (assembly GCA_026937815.1). Lineage (NCBI taxonomy): Eukaryota > Metazoa > Chordata > Actinopteri > Perciformes > Percidae > Etheostoma > Etheostoma perlongum. Next base: position 8,929,857 of record CM049379.1, read on the forward strand.
GCTGTGTTGTCTCAGTGTGTGTAGATGTGTGTCAGGGTGAGTGTCAGGAATGAACAGAGACAGCAGGTAGTTGTGTGTGTGTGTGCGTGTGTGTCTCAAACTTTAATAAAAGACCTTGCTCTTTAGACCTCTGAGTAACCCAGTGATGATAAATACTTTCCCTCTCTCTTCTCACTGCCCTCGAGCCTAAATGAGAAGTGAATCTGCAAACAGCTCGATTTGATGGGCAAATGTTTACTCAGCTTCGAAAGGGTGTTTGGGCAGAATATTTTTTAAGTAAATGTTTGCGCAGTTGTTTCTACTTTTTTTGTTTTATTTCTCTCTGTGACAATATCTCCACTTTGGTCTCATTCTCTTTCCTCTGGGAAAAAAAGAGGTGAAATTCTTATTGAAAACTATTTCCTCTCAGGGTTTTTATTGTCATAATGAAATGAGAGCAGTTCCATTTGTTTTAAGAGTTTTGTCTTTGCAGGGGGGAGTGCAAGTACAGAGCACAGATGGTGTCACTCTCTGTGGAAAAACCGGCGTGTTCCTTCTCCGTCCCCGGTGTCAAACTTGCTGGCTAGCTTTCCAATGAACAGATTTTTTACTGCTCACATCTAATAAATATTTAGGATTAACTCAATGAAACGATGCAAACACAAATGAAATGTATTTAATGGGCATCCTGTCCATTGGAGGAGTTTCAATAGGGCACCATTGAAGTGTGAAATGGCTACAACAGGCAATATAACACTCACATGGTCTTTCTCTCTCTCTCTCTCGCTCACTCTGTGTCTTTTTGTCTCTCGATCGCACACTCTTATACACACACACACACACAAGGAAAAAAAGCACCTAATATTTTCTGTCAGCAAGATTGTGCATACCCCCAACCTTCAAATAATTTACTGCCGTGTGTCTACAGAGTGTTTGGCGCAAAAGTGTCACTAAATCTCAGCCCTCAAAGTCAAACGTCAGGTAAACCACAGAGAAATAATGTTTATTTTCTCTCAGCCCTGGCACTGTTCTTAACCATGCTGTCAGTACACCAAGAGCTCATATATCTCACAAATTCCCCTATGATTTGTACAAGTAGCCTTTGAAAAGTGACTGAGAACACACTACAAACAATTATTAGTATACGTCTGGAAACAATGGCACACAACTTTTCCCTTATTCCAGACAAGTCCTGATCATCTTAATAAGCTGTCTTATGAGTTAGTTTATGTACAAAACATCTGCGTGCCTCCAAGGCCCTTTTAGCTCTCTCAATTACCAGCCGCTTAGAAAATGGATGTGTATTTTTTTTAATTTATAACTGCCTTGTAAGTCCTGGTCTCATCTGCACTGCAACAGTGGGGTCACCTTCAGCTGTCCCCAAAGCACACAGAAACAGCAAAGAATGCAACACCTCTGCACATCTGTTATGGTTTGGTATTTTGTTATTCTATTTCGTCCTTGTGATTGTGTTATTTTTTTGTTCTTGTATATGTTTTAGTGTTGGTTGCTCCCTTGTCTTGTCTAGTTGTGGTTTCTGACTTGTGGTCTCTTATGAGTGTTTGTATGTTCTGTTTCCTGTTTTATTTTGATATTCAGGTTTTCTGTGCTGTCTTGTCTTTAGTTTTACTTCCTGTGTTTTCCCGCTCTCGTGATTACCTTATGTCTTTTCACCTATTTCCCAGCCCTTGAGTCAGCTGCCTCATTACCCTCTGTATTTAGTCTTGGTGTTCCCCTTGTCCGTTGTCAGATCATTGTAGTGTTACTGTTTTGTTAGTCTTCCTGGGTCATGTTAGTGTTCCTGTGTTTTCATTTTTTACTTGAACTTTATTTTTGGTTCCCATTTTTTCCTGCTTGTTTCCTGGACTCTTTTTGTTTTTTGTGCATTTCTGGATTCATTAAATCATCAAAACTACCTTCAGTTTCCGCCTCTGCATTTTGGGTCCGCCCTTCACCAACCTTCCATAACAACATCCCCTTGTCACATCACCCAAACTGGTGATATATCTATAGGCTATTCTAATAATGTGGAGAAAATGCATATTTATTTTTATATTTAATGAACCTTAAGTGTGTCCAGACTGTGTGAGCATGAATGCACAAGTGTTAAGGTTTGTTTTTGTGTGTATCTGTATTTGAGGCACATTGATGACAACCCCTCCCTCTCTCTGAGGACGTACAGCCAACTATCCTCCCGCTCTCTAAATGATTGTTTTCTTGTGTTTAACCCCCTCAACCCTATTTACCACTGTAATAGAATTTCTCAACCCAATCCGACCCCTTCCCTACCCACACCCTAGCACCATTTTATAAAAAAATCCTTATATCACAATGTATTCACGCAAACACTGGGCATGAAGCTAAACAGTAACAGAGGGGATGAAGGAAGAAAACAAGAGGGACGGACAAAAGTAAGCAGGTGGATGTAAGCACCTCAAGCACACCCACAATCCCCCACCGCAGTCATACATACTCGTTTCCCCCCCTAAAGATTCACAATGGGGCATTCTTTAATAACAAATCATTTCTTTCAAAGTATGCTTTTTAATCTGGCCATGCTTGACAGGGCCCATCCTTTCCGCTGAAGGGGAAGACCACTTAGAGGCCAGGCCAATAAGGCCCAGCAGCCCTGTGGCCTGACTGGGGTGATTTGTCAGGCCCCTTCAGCTAGCCTGTGGTGGTCACACCGATGGATTTATCCCAAGGTAAATGGAGATAGCCCTCACCAGCTGAGGAACCGGCACTCTGATTACAGACCCTCTCCTCGAGTTGCATTGATAGATGTTGCTTGTGTTTATCTATTTACAATGCCACTAAATCTGTGAATACAATGTAACATGGGCAGATGGGGTACAACTCTGTGGGCTGAGTTAGGAAGGGAGCGAGTCCGGCATGGTTTGATTTATGCTATGCTATGCAGAGCAATAGAGAGACAGCACAGATGAAGGGTCTGGGATGAAACAGCTCGGTGGGGCGGAGGTTGTGGTTTTGCATTGGGGTCGGAAGGGTGCAAGGATGAATCTCATGCATTTCTCACACAGGGTGCTGTACACCATGCCATAAGAATAACAAACATGCAGCAAAAGGAATGAGGGGAAAATAGAATGTACTTTCACAACAACAATGTGAAACCAATCCGAGATGCACGGGGGGGGGGGGCATATCCCAGTGCTCCCACATCTATGGTGAAGAGTAATTCCATCCAGGGACAATCACTGGGACAGCTTTGGTTCAGACAGCCTCTTCCATCTCATTCCAATCCAGCCAACCTAAACCAGCTCCACAGTTGTGTAGAGAGCACCTTCCTTGGGTTACAAGCTATGATACAATTGAGTTCACAGGAGTTTAATTAGAGACAGAGGTTTTTCAAGCTTTGTCTGCCCAAGTCTTAAATCCAAACAGCAATAATGAAATCCTCACTGAGATACTTAAAAATGGATGGGGCTTATCAAAATGTTTACCTACAAAACATGGGTAAATAAAATAAGCTGTGAAAATTAAAAATGCAGTACATACAGTGTAACATTGGTTTCATGAATGCTTCCATGAATGCAAACATGTATTCTTGTTCTCTGTTAAGTGATGAAGCAAGGTTGCACTAAGGCCTTCAGATCTCTTGTGTCTTAATGGCACACTTGTTTCCTTGAAGTCTTTCAAGGGTAAGGATGGTGAACAATAACCGTTCTGCCTTAATAGGAATCCACATCTTACCAAACAGTGTGCTTTATTGTGTTGTTTGGAACATGTTCGCTCAAATAAATGTAAATAAATTAATTCTTAGAGTTAACCAAACTCTTACATTGTTCTTTTATTCTTTTAGATTATGCCAGTGTTTGGCTATATGCTGAGGACTTTTCTTATTTATCACTTGAAATAGTGATGTTGCAAGACATCCAGATGATTGTGCACAGGCGAATGACATGAACACAAGAATGGGATGTGTTACAATGGGATGTGTTACAATATTTAGATGTTGCTTTATAACAACAGCAGACACTGTAAGAAACATCTCACTCCTGTCGACTTGAAGGAATTGCTCTTCTTCTCTTCTAAGGGGCACTGTGATGAGATCCCTGTTGTACTGATATCATTAAAGCCTGTTTTGATCAGGTTCTCACACCTGAAATCCAGCAGGAAAGATCAATCAGACTTCATAGTCATCAACAGTGGGATCATCATCAGCAAGTCCAGCTGCTGGACAGCTGATATCCCACTAGTCAAAGGAAGCTCCATCCTGTTCAATCTTAACTAACTAGACTGCTGTAAGAATAGGTGCCCAAGTTGTTCCTATTCACAGTACAGTATCCCCTACCATACACGCCCACACACCCTAACAACCCCCCTGTTGCCCCAACCTCTTGGAAAGCTTATGTATGGCGCTATCATTGTTTCCTCATCCTATTGAGGTAAAGATAACTGTGGGTTGTAAGAGCGCTGAGTGATTATACATCAGGAAAATCACAAGGGGTATATATCACTGCCACTGGGACACACCCACTGAAATGAATTGGGTCAAATGAGAGCAGTGCAACGGGCAGGGCGCATTGACAGTTACTAATGCGCCTCCCATGGCCACTAACAGGAGCGTACAAATTGCTAGAGGTTTGTAAACTTTGCCTGTTTAGGGCAGGAGCAGCCAGGGCTTTGCAGGAAGCTTTGCAGTAGTGGTAGACATTAACTAAATCAACACCTCAATGCTACACCAGAATAAAGTGACTGGACTTCATTCGAACAAAGAGGAGGGGAGTTCCTTCGGAAAGTATCGGCCTCACCCACAAGACAAGTAAGGTTTTTGAGATACCTGACATGGACTTCATTAATTGAATCATATATATATATATATATATATATATATATATATATATACACATGTATATACTATATCTATACATATATATATATATATATATTTATATATATTTAAATATATATATAGACAGAATACCTGCTAATTTGGGTGGGGGCTGATCCTATATATCTATATTGCCCATATACACATTCATCCACACACACACACACTAATCATCATTTACAAATAAAAAACTAGAAAAACATGTATATACTGTATATCTATACATACTATATGTATATACACTACTGGTCAAAAGTTTGGGGTCACTTATACATTTAAATACCACTCCATTATAGACAGAATACCTGCTAATTTGGGTGGGGGGCTGTATCTTTATGAATCCCACAAGGGAAATATCTTTACACTTGCCCATTATCACAACCATTCATCACAATGTTCCAAAGGGGCACATTCTGTGTAGCAGTAATCTATCATTTAAAAAACAAAAAGGTTTCCAACCCAAAAACATTGGAGAACCCCATTTTATCTATTATCTATCTATCTATCATCTAATGTAATCTGAAAATCTATCTGTGTGGGAGGATATATAAATGCAACACTCAATATATTCCTTTTTTGTAGATGTAAAATGTAGAGGTAATACTGTCATTCATGTCATTCATACATGAAATCCCAAGTACCATCAATATTTAAATCAATACACACTACACATCTACTTCTGGGTTTTCTCAGGAGGCTTCAGGAAATTCAGAGCAGAATAGTACAAATCTAATGTCTTATAATACAATATATAAAATATTTAATTTAATTTGTTACACTGACTGGACAACAAAAGAAGTTTCAGAATAGTCAGCTATCAAGGGCTGTGGATAATCTAAATAATCCTGGATATTGGGAAATGAATACACAATATGTATCTGTGCAGACTGAGACAAGTGGAGGCTGAGATAGGAATGTTACACCCAGCCTGCTCTCTGATCCCGCCACACCACTCAGTTTGTCCTCCCTTGGAGCTGTTGTTTTATCACACAACAACACCAGAGAACCAAGACATGCCCGGATTGCAAAGGCCCCTCGTTAACATTGATCATCAAAGCCATAAAGCTGTTTCATGCGTTTGTATATTCAGGGTTTATGAATGAGGGTGTGTGATGCTGTTTGAGTGATTAAAAAAAGGAAACAAAAATTGTCTGTGCAAAGAAAATATGCATGCCAATTCATAGGTATATTTTTTTGGTGTACGGGACTATAGAAGTGTCTATCTGTATAAATGAGTGGGTATGGCCAAATGAAAGGTATTCAGAGTCACACCTGTCTGCTGCAGTTTGCACTGAGGCGAGGGGAGGCAAAACAGGCATGCAGTGTCTATACACGCCTGTGCACCTGGAGAGAGGGACCTGATGGCAGCACATACATAGATCAACAAGACATAGAGAGGGAACTCTCAATGTTGTACTGCCGCTTTCTTTTGTAATTTATTTTATTTTTTTCCATTCATTACAGGCCACAGTAACTTTGTCCCGTCTTCACTGCACCTTTAATTAAGAGCTTTGTATGTATCATTACTATGCACCAGGAGTCTGAATGACAAAGCAATACAAATATACCTGTTGAATAATGAAGCTCAAATTATTTAGTTGATCCTTAAAGGCTCAGTCAGTCATTTTGACCATGACATATTAAATAACTCTCCTCCTATGATGATACAAAGCTGGTTTTCTGGGATTCCTTATCAGTAAATTCTGAAGACACTGTGGGCTGAGAGGAGACTGTCGAGTTAAGGAAGGAAGTGCTCCTTCTATTCAGTCTAACTCTATATGCAGCTATGTATCAGTATAGTGTGAGTTGGCCTGTGGCTTGGCAGTAGACCGACACTCTGAAGCCCTGCGTGTATATGTGTGTGTATGTGTGTCTAAAGCTGCGACCTCAGATGTGTACAACACCTGTGTCCACTGTGCATTAGATGTAAGACCTGCAGCTGCTAAACCCATCCCTCCCTCTCACTCACTGTGTCACAGAACATGGATTTACACACACACACACACACACACATACACACACACACACATATATATGTATGTATGTATGTATGTATATATGCATACACAAAGCCATCTTCCTACCTGTTCACATCCAATCACAAAAAACAAAAGTATGTTCACTCTGAAACACAAACTCAGTCCATGATGTTGGACCCACCCACACAACCACACACACACTTTCTCACTGCAGGATTATGACATGTTATTAATTGCCACCATTATCAGCGACAGCTTGCCCAAGAACCGGACCCTTCTCGGGGGGCGTGAGGTCCGGCGTTGCACGATACAATAAAGTATGACAGAGGTACAGGGCACATTGAGAGAGTGAGTGATAGAGGAAAGGAAAGAGGAGGGAGAGAGACAGAGACGGCAAAGGTATAATGCGTCACGCAGCGCAATGCAACACTCAGCCCAAAAGGGATTGTGGGATTGTGAATAATTTATCAGAAAACATTATTCTTGGTCCTTTCCACAGACCCACAAATCCTCCCTGAGCTCTCTTTAGGCGTGGGCTGGAGATAATGTACTATGTGGGTGTGTGTTTTGTGTGTGTTTGCGAACATAGGCCTATATGCTGACTTTTGGCTCATGCTCATACACAGTGATCTAACAGACATGCACACAGCAACATAAATGTATATTCATAAGTAAAAAATACAGACATAGACTTAAACTTTGACAGACTTTATTGTCATTCAACTGCAATTCACAATATACAGATTGCATTGCAAGGTTCTGAAGAAAGAAAAGAAACAGAAGTAAAAAGAAAAAGTATAAATATAAGTGCATATGTGTGCAATATAGAGTGTGCAATATAAAAGTAAAAATTATAAGACAATTATGACTAGTGCAAATATCAGTAGCAGCAGGAATTATTGCATTGAAAACAGTGAAATGAACAATATAAATGTATGCTGAAGCTGTGGCATGGCAACAGTAAGCCCTGGGCTCGTTCAGCCTATTTGTGTCGCCAGAATGTTAATGGATGGTGGACCACACATGATTAAAGAACCATCTTCAATTCACACTTCATGAAAGCAATGACGATGGTAATTTATAAACAAAGATATCATTAAACTACTAATCTCAAAGCTGAATCAGTGACAGAAATCCCTGAACCTCGTCACATGTTCATTGGCCCGTCTCTTCCCTGCTAATATGTGGAGAGAGAGAGAGAGAGAGAGAGAGAGAGAGAGAGAGAGAGAAAGAGAGAGAAATTGATTGGAAGGAGTTTGAAGGAGAATTCGATTGTCAACAGCGTCCTGGCATCAACTCCCCCAGCCCATTCATCTGTAGCAGCAGAAAAAACAGTTACGTGAACTGTCACACCCAACTCTACTGTTAATTTAAGGTAATTAGCGAGCGAGTGATTCCCAATACATCATGGTGCAACTGGCAGACTCCACAATATTTCACAGCCAATCTGTTACCTTTGCAGACCCGCCTCCCTCCAGCTTTATGTTTCTCTCATTTCAGACACAGTATCTAACACAGGCAAACACACTTGTCCCTGCTGACAAACACATAAGAACAAAAAGACACACTGACAAATATACTGACATTCTCTGATACCCTAATGTGTACACGCTTTATGAAACAAATAATATCTTTTATTCAAGCTCAGCTGTCAGTTTAATTTCCAGATAATGTGATGGCAAGCCAGCCCAATCGTATAATTTTACAGCTTACAAAACTAAAACATGAATTGTTTTTTTCTCTGAAGAGGTAAACAAAGTGTTTTTTTATTCTGATTTTAATTCGAAAATCAAATGAAATTAAGTCACAATCTCAAACTTTGAATTAAAAAATGGAATCGTTGATGCTGCCATGCCCCCGTCACGTCAGGTCGGCGTGCCAAGCAGAAAAAAAACACATATTGAAGTGCTGCGAGTCAACCTCCTCTAACATGGCAACTGCAGGAGACCCATTGACAGAACGTAGAACCCCCCCTTTACTGAAGTTGCTGGTGTGGAAGTATTTTGGATTTCCAGTGAGTTACGTGAACGTTGTCAACAAAAATCCACAGTTTGTGTGTGTAAGACTCTTAAAGGTGCTCTAAGCAATGTCACGTGTTTTTTAGGCTACAACATAGTTTGTCACACACAGCAAACATCTCCTCACTGTCCACTATGCCTGTTTAAAAAAAAAGTGGTCTCTGTAGGCTCCACAAACGGCAACTAAAACAAACTACAACAACTAAAACAAACTGCGCCAACCTGCACCACCAAAGATAACAGTCTTCCAGCTTTCCAGCCAATAACTGAATAACTGACAATAAGGATTTGGGGCTGGGGGTTGGGGGGTTAGTGTGCAAAGGAAATGGAAGGGAGGGAGAGGGGACGGGATGAGGGAGCTACATCCATGGGAGAGAGGGGCGAGCTAGCCTCGTTTTGTTTGAAAATACCCTCACCCAACATCGCTTAGAGCACCTTTAATTGTTCAGAGAAGACACGATAGCCTATTAACTCAATAGCTTATAGTTTCCCTTCCCAAAGACTAAAACACATAGGTAAACAAATATTTTGGCCATACACTATTCTTTAAGAGACAATACAAACACTGTAAATGTATATACTGTATGTATAGTAACAGTTGCATCCAAGATAAAACTAATTCATGTTTTGTTCTGTTTTTTACTCCGGGTATGATTTACTTTACTTTACTCCGCCATTTGCACCTTAAGACTATTTGTCACCTAGCTTTGTGCATATATTTTAGACACACACACCTGGAGGTCTGGAGGAGAAGAGTCATCAGTCATCTGAGGTGACCTCAGTAAAGCCTCTCTTCATTACGCAAATACACCATAATCACCCATGTCCACATATTGTATTTTTGGTCTGGGGCCATGTCTTCAACCCCATCCAACACCTGTGGGATGAATGAGAATGCTGACTGCACACCAGGTCTTATCACCCAACATCAGTGCCTGACCTCCCTATTGCTCTCGTGGCTGAAAGGGAGCCAGACATGTTCACCTATCTTGTGAAAAGCCTTTGAAAAAGAGTGAGTTATTAATGCACATGGTTTTGAAATTAAATGTTCAACAATCACATTCTGTACGTCTAAAATGTTCAGGTGTCTACAACCTTTGGTCATATAGTGTACATTTAAAACCCCAATGTGTATGATTTGAACACCTGTCAACTTTGGGGACTCCACGTTGGGTGTTTAAAAAAAAAAAAAAAAGGACAATGCAATGTATGCTACCTAATTATTAAATATTTGACATTATTGACCGACAGCAGCCTATACGCCATACAAAATCAGACTATAAACACGGCAGTTTGAGACACTATCTAGCTAGCTAATTTAGCCAGCTCTGTAGCTAGCCATGTTAGCTCTCTCCCAGGGTTTAGTAGTCATAGAGAGTATACTGAGAATGTAATGGGGGAAGTAAGACGGAGGAGAAAACCCACATTTGAGGGGCTGGTGAACATGCAGTAAAGGTGTCAAAATAACAGCTGCTTGCTCCAAAAGCAACCAGTTCATTTCTGACAAAACAAATGTCACATGTGTTCTAAACATACCACTCTTCGGCCACAAAGTCTTTTAACTCTCGGAGTTCAAAGATGATGATCTAGTGCTTAGGTACTTTTGGTTTAGTTTTCATGTCAGAGTGTTTGTTTTCAGAGTCTGTGTAGTTGTTAATTTGTGTTTGAGTGACTCTTGTAAATTTACACACGATTGGAAATACTGTATAAAAAAAAAAAAAAACGTGTTAACAATGTCCAACATCTGGGTTGTATTTACTTATATGCCTCGGATGTTGGAAACAGGGCTCGGGTTGTAGAAACAGATTATATAAAAGATGCTATCAGAGTTCTTCAATTCGTTTTTCAAGCACATTTCTGTCAAATGCACTGACAAAACCTTTAAAAAATGTAATGTTCAATAATTATTCCAAATATGTAGGAACATTGAAATTAATTTATTTTGTTATAGTATTAGTAATATGTGTAGTCATTATCCCTGTATGAGAAGGGTCTTAATTGTGTGCCGTTTTCTAAATGATAAATAAAAAAAAAAATAATATCTGCTACTAAAAACTGTAGCATTTATGGTTTAAAAATGTCTTTGCCTCATTAACTGTAGCAAAATAATTCTTTACAACTTGTGAAATGTAATGATCTTGTAAGTGTTACAATGGAAGTGAAAAAAACAGCAATATGTATATCTACTGTAATCTGCTGCTATCATTTGAAAGTGCAATTGGGCTAAATAAGACAATTAAACACCCGAGGAGGTTGCAGTGCAGCAGTGGCATGGTTCCAGAGTCATCAAGCTAATAGTTGTATTAAGTCCAGCATGTTGAATAATGGCAAGATATTACTTTTATGTTATACAAATGATAGAAAATCTATTATTAAGCCAATAGTTTTATATACCAACAGCCATGAGGGAGACCTACAGCTTTAATATTTTGTGATACCCGAACCTTATCTGTGCTCAGTTTCAGACAGTAAGTGAATCAGCAGGCCTCTGTCTCAGACAGAGCAGCCAGGGGGGTGTGAGACTACTTTAGCTCGCTGCACTACATCAATCTCTTCGAGGCTTTAAGACATTCACACATTCATACACCCACACATGCATGTATCATGCACTCATTCGTACACCTGCATTGTTCTATAAATGATACTATGTTATTATAATGTAGTGGATAATGGTTTAAGTTTTACCACTACAATGGCTCCGATATAAACAGTACAATGTTACGCACAATACAGTGGTACTGATAATGGCACACCATGGCACGCTAATGTAACAGTTGTCATAGTATTATTTGCCTAAAGCTAGGTGTTATCCACTGTATACCGTAAATAATGCATTAAGTATGCCTGATGGAATGCCACTTTCTGGGCAACTGGATTTAGATCTAGACATTTGGATTAAACCCTCTTTTTTCCCCTTTTTCTGCCTCCCATCATTTGTTTATGTGCAAACTTCAGTTTGTCTTTTTAGGTTGCTTCACTTTCATCGTGGGACAGTATGGGGCCTTCAAGGCACCCTCTTGATTGTGTTGGTGTGTGTGTTTTTGTAGGAGTGTGTAATCAACTCTACCTTATTGTGTGGTTAGCAAACACAAACAGAGAGAATACCATGAACACTCCCCCTCCCTTGCATTGCCAAGGTTTATGTTTCATAAGGGTGGCGACTGGAACATAGGGTCACATTGGGCAAGAATTCTGAAGAAAGGAAAAGGAGAGAAAAGTGTTTTCCAAAATAATCTATTTAAGTAGTCTACCATGTACTGTCAAACATCTGGCTTTACTCTGGATATGTTCTGATTTGTTTTTCTGTAGGTCAGCTGTCAATTATATTTTCAGAACCTTACTTGCTAGGACAAATTTCTGAGAATATTGTCAGAATATTGATAATGCATGCATAAGAGTATTTTTTTCTTCCAGCACAGCGGTGGAAGAGTCAAAACTGTCACTATGCTGCTTTTTGCCTGGTCCTGATGTATCATTAGACTATTAAGGACCTGCAGAGCAAGTTAAGGTTGGGTGAGCGAGTAAGGCCCCTTCTACTTTAAACACAGTGGCCACAGTGCTTTCCTCCTCCTCTCAACTCTCCCTTTAAAACAGAATAATTTACTTTTTTGCTTACAATTTGGTGGCAACCACTGGGCTACATAAAGCCTTGGTAAAATGTTGCCTTAGGTTCCTATGAAAAACTAGTGTGTTTTGCTTAGTGTTCACGCTACAAGCTTCATATGTTGCTATTGAAAAATGCTAATGATTCTGCAGACTCATTTTAAAACTGGGTACCTCAGTCTGAGTGCTTTACAAATAGTATTACAAAGGCTTAACTCTTTTGGGGGAATTTACAACACTTTACAGTACATCGTTGTACAGTATATGGTTTTAAATTAACTGCTGTTCTCAACCTGGCAGCAAAGGTTTAAAGATGAAGCCATACTGAGATTGTGGGACAAAGGCCATGAAAATCAGCAGAGCAAATCTGCCTGAGCGCCCTGCACTGTCAAAACTAGCACCTAGGAGCATTCTGTGTATTTGGAGAATGTGAGATGATTGCATTCAGAGGTTTTCATCAACATTGTCTCAGTGAAAGTAAGACAGAGAGAGCCACAGAGGGAGAGATTGGGGCAGTCGCTAGGGTCTGTAACAATCTTCATCTGATTTGTTTTTCCTCCTCTACCCTCACTGCCTCTTCCATCTTTCTCTTTGTACCTTTTCTGTCTGAGTGAAAATGTGAGAAGACACACATCATCAGGTTGCTAGGCAACATCTGCGTGCAGGCACATGAGGTTGGGTCCAGTTTTAGTTGGGCTTCTTCCTATCTCTTTCTTGTTGGTCCTCTCATCTTCCTGATCCTTTGGCTTTTCTTTTCTCTGCTTCCCCCCCCCCATTTCTTCTCCCTCCTTTCTGTCTGTATGACTGCACAGAGGAGATTTCTGCGTCTGGGAGATGTGCAGTGCTTCAAGCCAGCAGGAGCAGCAGCACAGCCGTGAGCATTTATCAAAGCCGTGCTCCGTAATGACCACTCAGCAGTGGGGAAATTGAGCTGACCCCGAGGCCAAGCTGTTAGAGGGGACTGGTGGGAAGGCCAGCGGGGTCAGGCCATCCTTGTCCCACCCACTTAGTGGGCATTTAGCACTGAACCATTAGTTTACTGTTTGGAGGCCTCACAGCTATCTCTTGCTCAGTACACAGAAACACATGCACACATACACACTCATGCTCACACACAATGTGGATAACAGCCCTGCCGCCTAATCTTCAGCACTTCAATGTTTACCTGACACAAGTTGTAAAAGGAAAAGAGTCAAAGAAACCGAGGGGGTAAACTTTGTTGGCTGCCAGTAAATGCTTAGACAAGGCACTATCAGGAACTATTTCTCTGTTTTTGTACTAAAAGCAGGTCAAGATAATATGGGCAACGTAAATTTAGCTTTATTTTACATAAACCAAAAAAGGATTTGGTATTTAATCCCAGTAAAAATGAGACAAAAAATAAAGTGTGATTAACAATGGGATTTTATTTAATTTGTTTTATTTAAATTGGAATTGGCTGTTCAATAAGAATATTTGACTGTTCGTTCCTTATTTAACCCTTTTTCTTCATATAGAATATCTGGCAATCAGAAAATCCATTTGCGTGAGTTTTAGTGATGATTTCGACCACATTAACAGTAATGCAGTAAAAGGCAGTCCAACACAGTTGTATAATGACCGAAAATATTTTTACACTACTCAACGGGTGGCAGTCCACGCAGTATGCCAGGGGGATTTAAGTTGGTGGGTCAGGGACAGCTGCTCTGTATAGGACGATCGAAAAATCGCAGAGGAGCCGCACACACAGACAATCAATATGGACACAGATGGGAAGGGAGGTGGGGGAAGAAAAAAAAAAGAAGACATGGAATAGTCATTTTCGCTTGAGAGGCTCTCCCTTGAAAGCCATGAAATAAAAATCTGAACTTTAAAATTGATAAGGATTGATTTCGCTGACATGGGATCATAACATACACCCCTTCGGAGACTAGCAGCGTGAGGGCTTACAGATGCCTGGCGCATAAAGGAGAATGGGGAGGACGTAAATCTGACTGCAGCACAGCAATTAGCCTTTTACTGTTGAAAAGATATGGAGAATCTTTACTGTTTCATCAAATGGCATTAGGCACGCTCTAGGCCTGGAGGTTTTCCTAGGAAGACAAATGCTAGAATAAACTTGTTTGGACAGATGGATTGGATGGAATTCTTCACAAAGTTCACTATTTTCCCTCACAGATCCATATAGATCTCTAGCAAATGGTTAGTTCATTATGTGGCTTCTATTAAATGTCACACAATAGTTGAGCAATAAGTACAGAGAGAAGCTCACCCTAAATTACATTTTTCATAATGTTTTCAAAGACAAAGTGTGCCATGTACATTTTGAATAGGTTTATCTCAGTGGTTACTGAAAATGCTAAAAAAGTAGCTGAGTTAATGGGGAAAACAAGAAGCAACGCATAAGCTGTTTGTATTAATGGAAAGTAAGAAGGGCCTCACTGTTTAATGACTATTCGTTTGCAAGCCCCCTAATCATGTTATGAATTAGAAAACATTGTTTTTAATTGTGCTATCACGTATGCTTTACAAAACAAATATTCAGGCCCCAGAATGCAAATTAATTCCTATTCCAATGAGCAACGTGCAGGAGAGAACATGATTAGGGGAAAAGAGAAAGAACTTGGTGCTAATTCCTACTCAAATGAGTGATTGGGAGGAATGAACAGGGAGGTCTTGATCAAAGCTAACATTGTAAGCTAACATTGTACTGTATGCTGGTGAGCAGATGGTGAGCCATAAATCCTCACCCAGGCTCTGACACATATTAGCATTTAGTTAGCAGCCCACAGCTTGCCAGCCATTTAGGTAATATCTCCATCAGATCACTTTGGAAATGGTGATGGAGTGAGTTGGGGGGATTTTAATGCTTTCCACGACTGTATTGTGCTTAGTTAGACGGAACTCTGGCTGTGCCATGAAGTGTTGCTGTTTGCAGCGGTAGGAGACTGCATGTGTTGACAAATACGCTCATCACTGGCCATTTACCTGCATAAAGCTTTCACTGGCACCAGCTACTTGTATACCACTTGTATCATTTACTTAAAGTGAATCCAGAAAATTCCAATATACTCAACTCACAATGTTATGGATTGGCAATAGTGTTCACATCCTGGTGAAATGGTCATTTACAAAACACAAGCATGTATTGCAAATAACCTAAAGGGGCGATTTAGACTCTAAAATTGCACACACAAACATTTGTCAGATATAATATACTAAATGAATTGTTAGTGTATATAGATGAGCCTTTTTTAAATACAAAAATCACATGCTTTTTTTGATTGTTATAGCATAAAGCCAGACTATTTGGACAGTGAGTGACACAAACATTTAAAATACTTCTGTGGGAAAGATTTGACCTTGATGTGTAACGCTTATGTGGATTGCATTAATGTTGACAAGATTTATTCTTAATAGGATGGTCACCATTTCGAACCATTAGCACCTTATCTAATGAAATAGTAGCTCATATCAAAGTATGTTACTGTTACCCAAAGCTCAGTCAATGTGAGGCTACAAATTGCTGACATGAGATGCCCAATGCACAGATCAGGGGAGTAATTCAGGAGAACAATGCTTTATTTCAAAACTCAATCATTTTGTACAGTATAATATCCATACTTCCTGGCTGAGGCCCATTCAGATATTGTATTTCTAACTTAGTGGAGTTTTTTTTCATTAAAATGTTTCAATTTATTTTTAACATTTAGTTTGAATTCAAGGGGCAAAGATGATAGATTACATAACATGGGAGATAATTATGCCAGACAAAGTTATAGTTTTGTTTCCCTTTTGCCTGAAACATTTGTACTGTTTTACTCATGTCAAATTACTTGCATACCACTAGCTTCAGTGCCCATCTTTTGATTCAGGGTGACAACCATCTCTTTTAGTTTATTCTTGGTTTATGACTTTGGCATTTAAACGGGAGATTGTGTTATCTGATATAGAAACATATCTTATAAAAACATATTCATATTGTAAAACACTGTTCATTACAATAGTTAAAATAAAATATCAAAAGATAAGCACTGAATGTGCAGTTAAATGCATGCAAGCATGCATACATGCATGCATAGCAGCACACACAGAAGAAATGCTGTGAACTCACTTAGTGACACTTAGACACTGACAGACTGAGTGAATGACTCTCCTGCTGCACGGATTGGGTTGCAGTCTGTGAGCTGATAGTGAAAGGGGAGCAGTGAGAAAGAGCGAGACATAAAGTGCAAACTGTGTGTAGTTGTCTGTGCATGCATGCGTACGGACATGTGTGTGTGTGTGTGTGTCTCTCTAGGTCTGTTTGTGTGTGTGTGTGGGGGGTGATTGTGGTTCAACTGTGAGGAACAGCTGAGAGAGCTCATATATGGCATAGAGGAACAAGCATGGTGACAGGCAACTTGACAACACAACCTGTTTATGGTGACAAGTGTCTGCATGTGGGGTTGTGTGTGTAATTGTGTGTGTGTGTGGTTGAGAGAGAGAGAGAGAGAGAGAGAGAGTGACTGGAGGCAAAAAGAAAGTGTGAGAAAGAAAGAGTGAAGAGTGTGCTAAAGAAAGGCAGGTGAGCAGTGAAGTGCCTGTCTGCCCACCCAACATGCTCACACACCTCCTTTAAGAATAGCAAAGTGTCTTGGTAAGCGATTTCTACACCAGGGGTGTTGATGGGGAGGATTGTGTAACTATGCGCATGCGTGCATGCGTGCGTGCGTGTGTGTGTGTGTGTGAGAGACAGAGAGAGCGAGAGAGTCTGAGAAACTAAATAGAAGAAAGGAAAAAGAAAACAGTTGACTATCCTTCACCTGTCACCCAAAGGACCAACAGACAGGGATCTGAGTTTCCTGCTACCCAAGAGGCTTAGCAGGGACGACAGCAGTCAAGGTGCAGTATGCTTTAGACCAGGTTGCAAAATAAGTATTTGCCTGGTTTTGTGTGTGGCTCTGCCTGGGCTGCAGCTGTGTGCGTTTATGTATTCTTGATGCATAAGCAGGGGGGTTCAAATCATCAAAGCAGCACTCCTCAGCTCAGTTTTCAGTGAGCAGCTAAAGGTTAGGCCTATGTGTTGCTACTTACAGTAACAGACAGACTCATTTACACCGTATCATTACCACTACACAACTTACTCGTCAATCACACCAATCCAGTGAAGCGGGTCATTTCAAAAATAAATACTTTTTGGCATGTTCATTTTATAAAGTTCTATATATTTTGTAGTGCACAAAATATGCATTTTATCTGCTGAAAGTAATAATAATAATAATAACTTTGACTTATATAGCGCCTTTCACAAACCCAAGGACGCTTAACAAACGGGGGGGGGTTTAAGAGGTGAAGGTGTGAGGCCAGGAGAGATTAAATTCCATAAGCCTCAGTGAAGAGGTATGTTTTTAGCTGGGTTTTAAAGGTTATAATAGAGGAGGAAGCTTATACCATTCACCACCTCAATTCAAGAATATGACGTTCTTACACCAAAAAAACCAAGACAGCAAAAGGTTCCTTTTTTAATTTTTGACTATTATTTGATCAATTTTACATTTTCCTTCTGAGCATACCCAATTTGTTTTATCATATTGTGATTTATATAAAGATAAAAATAAAAAGATTTGCAACATTTAAATATATTCCGGTTTTGGATTGGTAGTTGGTCAAAAACAGCATTTTGAATATTTCACTTTTGTCTTATGATGGTAAAATATATTCTTTTGAAATTTGGTCAAAAACAGCATTTTGAATATTTCACTTTGGTAACTTGAAATTACAAGCGACTATTTTTTGCATTTTATAGACTAACGGAGTGACGTTATATGTTCTATAAGATGCTGCTATTGTGGCCAGGAGTGACTTGTAGAAAAGGTGTTTAAACTAAGTTAGGAGCCTTCTTGGTTAAATAAAGTTGTAAAACGTTTACCACCCAACTCGAAGAAATGAGCTCTAACCCGACGACCCACACGTGTTAAAAACAACTTATAATCTTGTTATGTGTGTTATGACCAGAAATAGGCCTGTAAACCAATCCTGGGGTCACCAGCCATAGTTTAAGAAACGCTGACTGTCAGTGCATGTAAGACCTTTTTAGCTCTCATTCATGTAGCAGGAGGCTTCACTGTGTAAAGATATAAGTGAAAGGTTGAAGCTGTCTCTGCAGTCTTCTGTTCTTAAGATATGACATCACAGAAACATAGTATAGGACTGTCTTGTGTATTTGTCTGTCCATTATCTTATTAGCAATTACTGTAACATGAATATTGAGCAAATCCTTTCCTGTAGGGCTCAACCATAGATCATTTGTAGTACAAAAACATTGTGTAAGCTCTGTATTGATTAATCACTACATTATTGCAATACTAAAATTTATTTATCTGGGCATTGCATAAGGTAGTGCACTAGAATAAAGAAATTGAAAAGAAAAGAGTTAAAAAATAAGTGTTTTAAATAGTTATTATCATTTTCCAGGCTGAGCAATAATCAAGGTAGTTCCTGAGAGACAGCTTGGTTTTCAATGACTATTCATTTGAAAGACAGAGTGACGGTAAGACATGGAGCAACTGCCATTGACTGAATTTAAACTGACATGGTTGTGGTATGCATCTCAGCATGCTGAGCCACCAGGACGCCAGATCTGGTCTTTGAAGCCATTGCCACAATTCCCTGAGGCCAGCAGCAGCAGCAGTAGCCGAGGGGGTATCAAATGTGTTAGAGCTGCCCCACTAATAAGATAAGTGGGCTAATGCTAGCAGTAGAGGTTTGCCACTCATCTCAATCTGTCGTGTTTAACAGTCTCATAGGAATAGCTCTCAAATTTAAAATGTTGGCCCGCTGTTGATAGAGTGGAGAATTCTAAGTTTGTGTGTATGTGTGTGTGTGTGTGTGTGTGTGTGTTTAGGGAGAGAGCATGGGTGGAAGCAATGTAAGACGTTGGCTAAGTCTTATGGAACATCAGTTGACACTAGAAAAATACAGCTGCCGATAAATCTCCTACAACAGCCCCGTACTCAGGTTTCGCTCCATGATTTATCGGAGTTGTTCCTTTTAGACTTGCCATTTTGGAGCCACAATCTCTGTAGGTCATTTGTACATCTAACTTCTAAACTTTAATACTACACGAAGCACAAATGTAGGGAGAACATGAAGATTAAACCAGCTGGATATCATTTATCTGTTCTTTCTCCATTTTTTCTCTGTTTGAGCTCTTATTTCTGCACTCTAAAAATGGTCTCAAATAATCAGTGATTCAGTTTGGATGATTTTATTTAACCACTGATGCACCCAACAGTAGCTCTCAAAATGCCAAGTGTCTGTTTGAAAACTGGGCTTAATTGGAATGTGTGTGTTTTAAGGTGAAAGCTATTACTCTCATTCAGTCTCTATTGATCTGCACTTCTAGCACTGATAAGTTCTGCACAATGTTTATTAGACTAAGAGGGACTTGTTGAAACGTAACACCTATTTATTTTATAAAAATGGTAATTTAATAAAAGAAAATGTATATACTGTATGTCCTGATGGTTCAGTGTGCCATTACATGTTACTGGTGTTATATGGGTTGTAACCTGGGCCATGTGGATCGTTGCATGTCAGAACATTAACCAAAAAAACAAGTATTAGACATAAAGAAATATAAGAAAAAGCTGTGTTATGATAACTTAATTGACATTTTAAAATCCACTGCACACCTGACAACCTAACTATG
Organism: Etheostoma perlongum; assembly: GCA_026937815.1. Taxonomy (NCBI): domain Eukaryota; kingdom Metazoa; phylum Chordata; class Actinopteri; order Perciformes; family Percidae; genus Etheostoma; species Etheostoma perlongum. Next base: position 8,949,960 of record CM049379.1, read on the forward strand.
GCTGATTTTGGACATTTTGTAATAGAAATTTGTAATACAGGCCTGATACCCTTTACATGGTTCACATTCATTGCCTACATTTTGGCACCAAACTACATGTCAATGCATCATTATTATAATGCATAATTATATTCATGCTGTTCCATTACATTACTTACCACACAACCATCTTCATAAGCCCACAACAAGTGTCTGTATTCAAACAATAAGAGTGCCATCAACAACAAATTAAATGCTGATCATTCTAGTCATATCTTAGATCACAATTATTTAGATATAATAACATCTTAAAAGATTTAGTTACATTTTACAAGATATATTTTACAACTGTTTTTTTGCTCATGTCAGATTTCACAATATTTCTAACGTCAAAACATCTAATAGCCCTGTTCATGTGTTATGAAACCTAATACTTTAATAAAATGTACATAACTGTGACTTGATTTGTGTCATTAATGTAATCAACCTTCATCAAATGTTTTATTGTTCTCTGCTATCTTTAGTTATTAGTAGAATTTCTTGCCTTATTAATGGGGTTGGGACCATCACTTGTGCTGTGCAGAAGTCAGGTTGATACACAGCCAACAGCCCTATTGGGCAACTGTTAGAATTCATATTATGGCAAGTACCAATCAGCTAAGTAAAGAGAAACAAGTGGCCATCATTACTTCAAGAAATGAAGGTCAGTCGGTCCAGGAAATTGCGAAAACTTTGAAGGTGTCTCCAAGTGCAGTCACAAAAACCATCAAGCGCTACAACAAAACTGGCACACATGAGGACCACCCCAGGAAAGGAAGACCAAGATTCACCTCTTCTGCTGAGGATAAGTTCATCTGAGTCACCAGCCTCAGAAATCGCAAGTTAACAGCAGCTCAGATTTGAGACCAGATGAATATCACACAGAGTTCTAGCAGCAGACACATCTATAGAACAACTGTTAAGAGAAGACTGATCTTTTGGTAAAGATCCTACGCACAGTTTTATAAATGAGACCCCTGTTCTTTAGAGGGCACTGAATTTGATCTTAGCTTTCCCCACCCAAGTTTGTTTGCTAATAGCCGTGTGGACACCACACACTCTTAACACATTCAAATTCCCCCCATCGCACCCTAGCCTCCCGTCTCTACGCTGAGACAAAATCACCATCCACAACTGAGGAAGCTGGCACTCCGTAGTAAGCACCTCAACTACAGCTTAGCACTTGTGTCTGTTTTTCTCATCAGCAGAAGTGGGGTATCGGCTTGAGGACAGAAGCGCAGGGCTCAAGAGAGACAGGGACAGCAGTTTGTACGTGTGTTCTTGTGTGAGTGTACGTGTCAATCCTCTAAAACTCGACCCCCCTGCCGTCCCTTAAATATCCTTTCGCCTTCGGAGGTTCTTTCTTGCTGTTCCTCAGTGTCTTGACTCCATGCCCTCCGCAAACCTTAAGAACCCAATCGTCTCAAATTCAGCCCACTGAAATAATTAAGGGGTTGCATGCTGCCAAAAATACGTGTGTGTGTATTTTTGAAGTAGGGAGGGTACATGTGTTTGGAGTTTTGGGATGCCAGGATGCCTCCGGCTGGATTCAACTTGTTAGGAAAACTAGGTATTGCCTTACACTTCCGTTGACATGACTGCAGTATCAGTGGTGGCAGTGGTGGGGGTGCATTAGGTGTCAGCGACAGTTTGGCTGACCCCCCCCAAGGATGTGCATGTTTATGGAGGTGTTCTCACAAACATTTGCCCAGCCCAGCGCGACGGACAGGCCTCATGGGCATGAAGAGGTGTTTACAGTTATCTTTGAACACCACCACAAGCACAAATACACGGGATGCAGTTTGGGAAGTAGGCCTATATTAATTATGACAATGATTCCAACTAATACAGTGCTCAATGTTGACTTATCAAGGGACTCACGCTGAGCTGTTTAAAACAGAAACCTGTTGTTGTGCCTTACCATCCGTTTGAACTGAAAATGCACACAGACATGATGTGATTATGAAACACAATCCCAGAAACAATGCATAGTTTTTCATGACTAGGAGAAGGGATTTTACAACTCAAAAAGTTGTGAAAGTTACACAGCAACAATCATTCTGTCCTCTGTCACAACAATTACAAGGTAAACAGAGAAATATGGTATTTACATTGCAAATGATTAAGCCAGGAATGCAGCCTTGATTGGCCAACACAAAAGGACTGGAAGCGTTGCATGATGGCAGAAGTTGAGCCTTTATCAGCTTTTTGCCAATCCACACATTTTTTGCCATAATCCCTTTGCATGGGCAACTACGATGTAGTCAAGCAGTGGCACACCCCTTACTTTGAACTACTACTATTTACTATAAACTTTAGACAGAACAGTAACTTTAATGATAAGCTTTTGTGAACTGGAACATCAAATACTATTTTGTTGTAGTATCTGTTTCAGTAAGAATGCAGAAGAAAAGGAGGGTTTAAAATATTAGTTACAATGAAATGTTTAGCAAACTAAACTAGTGTGCTCAGTGTTAGTGAGCTATATTATTTTGTATGAAGTCGCACTACAGTATTATCACCTCCCTTGCAATATACAAAATGCCTAAGCCTGACACTGATGTACAAATCGAAAAAAATATACACAGCTATAATGAAACATGATACACATAAACCAGTATTCATGTTCACTACCAGAGATGGACAATAAAACACATACAGACATAACACACACACACACACACACACACACACACACAATTCATAAGCATGCTGGGGAGGAGCAGGCGTCCTTTTGTTGGAGGGAGAATGGGAAGTGTGAAGGACGTGACGAGGGAGATAAGTGTCCTCCAGGGCCCTGAGGTTACCCTAATGGTGTCATACATCACCACTCACAAAGCCATGCAGAGCAAAGTTGTCAATGCATGAATGCTGCACTATTACTATCAGCCATTTTAATCATGGGACCTGTCACTGCGCTAATCAACACCATAACTTCACACTGGAAATCACTCAGAAAAACTCTCTCATGCTGCTGTGTATCAGGAACTGTATACAACACAGGCAGTAAGTTATGCAGATGTGGCCGCTGGCTGGATGGTGGGCCACTGTGCTGAGGAGTAGTGACTTTGAAGTGCATCATTGCCCTTGTTTAATGAAGGCTTGGCTTTTCCTAAGCAGTTGTTGTGACAATGCTAAATGCTGCTTTTATGAAGGTGTTTTTATGAACGTGCTCACACCCCCAACACATGCACCAACAGCCTGTACAGTGTGGTCTCCTGGACACAATACACACCAGTGAAACAAGCTGTTTTTAGCACTCTGTTCACACTGATGCAGATTCTAAAAATGCCATCCCATCTCCCCTAAACTGATATATCTCATGTCACTTTGAAAATGAAGATTTAAGATCACAAAATACAAGTATTCTCATTGACATATCTGACCTATGATGCACTGATCATGAAACTTACAGTAACTTACAGTTCACTTACAACTTAACGTGAACATCTCCATTACTTGTCAAATTCAAACACAAACCAGAACACAGAAGATTCGCTTAACACATTACTTCCCTTGACACAACCACAGCTAATGTGCATTAATAACGTCAGTGTTGCTTGGCAACAGGAATAAAGTCATGCCCATAACAACCATGAAAAAAGAAAATATACATTATATTGAGCCTAGCCTTTGTAGGTTTGTAATGTAAAATACTGTAATGTTACTAGCACATTATTTACAATACAGTAAATATAATTATGATTTGTTTCCATCCTGACACAGATCCTAACTTGGTTTACATTAACTTAAGTTAGCTAGCTAGAAAACCAAGTTAATGTTAGCTGGTGAAATTACCTAAATGCTGCTTTCTAACATATTTATGCCCAACTTGCTGTCTACACATAGTTACGTTTAATATTGCTACAAAGTTGAATAAATGTGACATTATCCACCGCCCGGTGTCTGCAGACTTTCGGATTCTGTCGCAACATTGAAGCTAGCTAGTTAGCGTTAGTCAGTTAGCTAGCTAGCGGGGAGAAATACCAATGATTCCACACTACCGCAAAGCACTTTTGTTGACTGTCACAAACGTTTCTTCTGTTACTGTTTCCAAACCGCATTGTACTGAGACACTGACTGTATTTAGCTAACCAGTTAACTAACTAGCTACAAACTAATACCAATTAGATAAAATAGCCTGCGTTTTACATGCCAACAGCCTTAGACCGTTAATATTAATCAATTATCAATAATATACAGTCAATGCCAACAGCACAGGTTTAACGCTAACTACCGTTTAACGTAGCTACATTGTATACAATTGTCTGCCGCTAGGGGTCTCTTAATTTAAACCATAGATATACACGGACTTCGGATGACGTGAAGAAGTTGCTTGGGATCATAGGAGTTGTTGTCTTTAACCACCACTGTTAATTAAACTGAAAGAAAGAGGATTAGGGCCACGTGTGACAAAAAAAAAAAAGAGTTCTAAGTTTAAAGTCAGAATTCTGAGAATAAAGTCAGAAATCTGAGAAAAATGTCAGAATTCTGATTTAGAACTCAAATAAAATTTTCACATGTGGCCCTAGTCCTTTTCCACAGTTCAGAGACGAGCTAATGTATTAAAGTTTTATTCACATTACGTTTAGTGACGTTTTTTTCATGTTGTGTCAATCTAATGAAATAGCTGCAGTGTTTCCCAAATAAGTACCTTATTTGTGTAGTAGCTGACCGGTTAGAGAGCATGCAAGCTAACATTAGCCAGCAGCTAAAACTATAATATCACAAACATTGTCCTCTTCTCGGATGTTTTTAGTAGACTACCAGGGGAAAAGGGGTTGTTGTAAAAATAGGCCTACTCCCCAGCACATGGAAACTGGGGGGGGGGTGGTGGGCATCTCCAGAATGGACAGGATCGTTGTTGCGGATCGATTACGACCATGCGCAGGCGACTGCGGTCTGGTATGGTATGTTCCCTGACGGATCATTAAACCTTCTGATGTTAGCATCCTTAGCACTCGGCCTCGGGGTTTTGGCCGGCCAGGTTCGGGTTGCTGTAGTTGCTGGCTCAGGTTAGCTTCGGCTGTGTTCCCGGGACTGTTGGCCTACGCTCTCATCCTGACTGAAGTCTCTCGGCCCGGGGTACGCTAGCTGCTTAAGTTAACTTAACTTGTAGTCAGAAGCACAAATTGCCTTCCGGAGAAAGAGTGTAATAATAATAATGAGGCACACAGCGTACAATAAACACCAGTGAGTAAAACCACAATGTTACAGACAGATAAACCCATGGACACTAAGAAATCCTTACAAAAGAGAAAACAACAACCTCATCATACAGAGCTAAAATATAAAAACAATTTCAAGGTACATTTTACATAATATATTAATATAGGCTTGTTCCACTTTGTTGATGCAGAAAAGGGATTTGCTTTGATTTTACCTCGGCACTAAGTTTTCAAGCTGTTGAAATGTCAAAAGTCCAAGTGTTGTACATCATGATTGATGTTCTACCCAGTGTGCCTCCTCCAGTGGCATCATATCAACCATCTCTGTGTATCTTCTTTCAGACTGAAACACTGTGTAGATATGGGCCCAAAAATAAGACGGATATGTTGCTTGAGACCCAGCAAAGCAAGAGTTATGGGGGCAGCAGCTGGAGAAGGACTGGTAAAATGTGGATGATTTCTAACTATAAAGATACTGATATCTCAATATCAGTGATGGAAACATTCATGGTGTTGGTTTCAGGATGGTTGGACTGCCCTGTTTGGGTAGCACTGGAGCGACACTGGGTCAGGTTGCAAACTATTAGCATTCCTCTGGATAGAGGCTGTACTGAAAGACGGACTGGGAAATGGCTGCAGTGCTTGGCCCTTTACACAGACAGAAGATGGACCAATGTGGCAGGGTGGAGAAGTGGGAAGACATTGATGTTGAAGATTTAAGATGTATAAAGAATGGAGGAGAGAAAATAAGAAAATGGTACAGGGAGAGAGAAACTTTTCCTGCCATGTGTGAACCATAGAGGTGTGAAGTCTGATGTTCAGTGTAATACGACTTAGTTCAAATTCAGTTATCAATTAACTAATATTGTTATTCAAAAGTAGATGATGATGTGTTTTTATCTTGACATTTCTGTGTTTATTTCAGTTGAAAATCAGACTTGAAAAATCAATAATAACATTTCCCGGTGAAAATCACATTTAAAATAATACCATTGCAGTGTGAATACTATTGCAGTTTAACTGTTTTTTTGTTTTAGTTTTTTTACATGCCCTGTGGGTACTTACTTGCCTCATCTTACTTCAGGGCATAATCAGCAGGCCTTTAGTGTTTCGATGTGTCACTTTCTATGACTAGAAGCATTTTCTGAGTTGTCAACAACAAAAGAAAACCTTGTTTACTGTGAACAAAAGTGATCAGCTTGTGTTGTTTTTGCCGAAAAACATAATTTGGGGTGTGGCGAAAATTGGTTTTGATCAATCTGGTCCTATCTATAAAGTTAAATGAAATTTGTAAAAACTCAAACACAGACTTCTCATTTTGAAACTATTAATTTGCCCATTTTAAGAAAATAGTCAAAATCTAAAATAAATCAAGAAAATATCAACAAAATTGTCATGTTTGGAAACAGGCAAAACATCAAACATCAAATCTAACCCTTTTTTCCTGTAAAGGGGATGGAAATTGCAAACCAAGCTTCAGCTAGAGTGGAACCATGTGTAAGAAGCCATGTTTGTGAGAGAGCTGTGGCGTGGTGGTTCTAGTAGCACTCGGTGTCATTATGAAACCTGTTTTAACTAATGAGATACATTATCGTTAATCACCTACTCATTAGGAGCGACATGTTGAAGAGGGACTCAGTGATGGCGGACACGCAGTGCCACACACACACACACACACACTATGCAGTGACATACACATACGACATTCGTTAATCTCTATGGCTCCAAGGCATTTAGCTGATTTCCCGTTCTTGAGCAGACACAGTTAGAAAACTTTACAATGTGCATGCAGTGACCACACATTTCTCACTCAGTGCACACATTATCCACAGCTTCAGGGCGGCTTAGGTGGTCTCTCTTTCCCCTGGCAAGAGCTACCCTACCTTGGGTTAAGGATTCAGAGATTCTGGGTAATGACACCCAAGCCTCCCCTTCCTCTCCAGATGCCATTAGAACCTCATTTTAAAGGAGAGTGATGGCCCAGGCTCGCAGGGTTATCTGGCCTATCTTTTAATCATAAATGAGACCCCTCCCTCTTTTTCCTCCTCCTCTCTCTCTCTACCTCCCTTACTCTCCCTCCCTGCCCTCTCCCGTTCCTTCTGGGTGGGTGAAAGTGCTGTCTCAGCATTCTCCTCTTTCTCAAAATCCCCCCTCTCTACCCCTTCTTGTTCTGTCTTTATGCTTTTCCAGCCCATCGCTGATCGGGGGCATCAGTTCCACCGGGGTGGCTCACTCCTTCGCCGTCACTTAGGAACTGCAGAGTCCTCCTCTGTCCAAGAGAACGGGGCAGATGGGGAGAAGGAGGGGGAGTTGTGGAGGGTAGAGGTAAAACAAGGGTCATGCCATTGACAAGGGGCCTTAAATTGGTTTCTCAAAAATTTGGCTTTACAGTGGAGGATCTTATGGCGGATAGCCCTGTGAAACTCCTAAAACATTATCTTCATCAAATGGTACTCTGCTTTACCTCTTTCTTAGCAGTCTATTACTTCTGCAGTATGTGCAATATTTCACAAAATCAGTGAAAAAGTTTATTGTTTGCCTTTTTTCTCTTATTAGATAATGAAATTGGATAGACTGGAAAGAAGAGAGAGAGAGAGAGAGAGAGAGAGAGAAAGAGGGGATGACATGCAGCACAGGTCTACAGGTCGGATTCAAACCCGGGCCGCTGCATAGGACTCAGTCTACATGGGGCGCACACTCTACTAGATGAACTAAAGGTTGCCCCCTCTTACACACATTTATAATCTTTTTACTTTTGTGTGGATTGTTCAGTTTTTGTACAATAATTTGAAAAAATACTTGTGCTTGCAAAGTTAAGAACATTTTTTTTAAGAAAAGGTGATGATGCATGCTCACCTGCAGGCTTGGGCAATTATTTCCAGTCCTCATCACCATACACACACACACTCTCTCTTTCTCCCTCCCACCCACACACACACACACACACACACCACCACCACCACCACCACTAGTGCCCCCTTGCCTTCAGTCATTGTCTATCGCTGCAGTCCTGCAGGGGGTAAACGTCAAACTCTCCAAATTGGATGAAACATTATGGGAAATATTATGAGGCAGCCTGCTGGCGTGATGGCTAGGGGCTTCTGGTTAATTGAGTTGTTGCCCGCGCTGCATACTGAACAGGACTAGACGATGGCAGACAAGTCGGGGTGGGACACTGGCTTTTTTTAAAGACATTTCATCTTTATTGGTTAATGTGCAGTCGAGACAGAAAAAGGCCAGATGGGAGAGGCAAGGGAAAGACACAGAGAGAAAGGCAGATACAGCACATTTTTCTGTTCAATTTATCAATCACTGACAAATAGTAAACAGCTGCAATGTCAGTGTTATTTTTCCATTCATTATCTGTAACCCCTTATCCTATTTAGGCTCACAGATGGGCAGGAGCCAATCCCAGTTGACATTGGAAGAGAGGTGGGGTACACACCTTTACAGGTCACCAGACTATCACAGGGCTGACACATAGAGCCAGACAATAACTAGAGACTATAGGCAATTTATAGGCAACAATTAATCTAACCTATGGGAGGATGCCGGAGAACCCAGAGAAAATCTAAGCATGAGAACGTTACACACCCCGACCGGTGGGTTGGAACCCCAAAGCCTCTTGCTGTGAGGCAACAACAGTCATACCCCTCCACCACCTTGCAAAGCCATTGTTATTTTTATCTTGAATATTTAGAGAAATCTCTTTGCTTTCCCCCAAACTATTTGATACATTACAATTACACCAAGTTCAAGTTCCCCCCACAACTTCAGAGCCATCCTTCTTGCAGTGCCTCCAAAACTTTTTTCTGCCAGAGTCACTGAAAGATCTAGCCTCTTTAAGGCTGACATACACAAATCTTTTATCCACAATATTAGTCTGAAAAGTAAGACAGAACTGAAATTTTAAAGAGAAGGGGAAAAAAGTGAAGTGAAGTACTTTTGATCATCGTTGCGACAAGGCTGAGAAGTAACATTTAGTCATTAATGTCAAAGCAGATATATATTCCAGGATTTATATATTAGCATTAAGAGATGCCTATTAGTAATGTGGCTCATCCTTGTTCGGTGTCACTGCCAATGAGTAATACTCTTATGCAAATATATTCTGCTGGGGAAATTTCTGATGATTGCTATATGCAGATTCAGCCCAGTCTCTTCCACTGTGCTTGAAATGAGCAAAAACAGAGATATCCATACATTGTTCATAATTAGACAAAGTAAAAGGAAGCTGAACTGCATATCAAGTTTTACATTATTAAGATAACATAGTTTCAGTCATACTACTGGCCATAATTTCTTTCAAAGGCTGACTATATATCTGCTCAGTGGTGTGTATAGTGTATACTTTTATACATCTAAAACGTCCGGATCAAGTTGTTGATCAAAATCTTGATTAAAATGTAAACAATACAAACAGCAATATATGCAATCTTTAATTCTATTCTTAGCTTTCTAGTTAACTGTAATACTATTCTATGCATGCAGTTACAGTAAACCCAGGTTCATTAAATACTTGCAGATATATATTTGTAATTTACAATGTTTATCTTTAATATAACATAATGCTGATATGACTACGTCCTCATAGTGGTGTTCACATACTCCTCACACACTGTGGGGAAGTGCCAGTTTCCAGACGGCTACTTCATCAACATTTCTCGGTGGGTCAGTGTCCTTCGTTGTAGAGCACATCAATTCAGAGGGGACATCGATCACAGCCGCCTCTCGTCACATTGACCAGCTCATTAGTTGGACTTAATATACGCTGAGGGAGCTCTGAGGCCTGCGTGTCAGTCCTGCACTCTGTAGGAAGTTTTCTTGGAGATGTACACGTTTAAGATACAAGTCTTTCTGGTGCAAAGACAAGGCAGATAATAGTAAAATGGTAGTATGCATTCATTGTATTTGAGATTGTTTTCTGCCTTTTCATGTACAAGTTGAAGAGAGGTATATTCTGTTTTAAATGCTGACGAATAAAACCATGTTATATGCATATTTGTCAGCCAAGGATCCTTAGAAACTACGCTGAAATTGGACTATTCATCACCTCACGATTTACACCAATGTTTGGTACCAATCCAGGAAGAAGTGTGCCTTTTACAAGACAGAAAGTGAGGTCAGGTGTGGTAGATGGTTGTACAGCACATCTGATGTGAAGACCTGTTGCAGACCTCCACTTAACAGTTTTTTAGTTACCCGAAACATTCCTTACCCATAGATTATTAACCATGACCATTATCATTCCATAACTTTATAGTAGTTACCATGTAGAAATCAAGAATTTACGTTTACATTTTTGTCCGGCAAACAGGTTGAATTTGCAACACATTTTTAAGTAATATGCTTCAAAGTGAAGCTGGCATTTAGAGAGGAGAAAGTGAAATCTTCATTGTGCAAAACTATATTTCATGGCAACTAGCGTTGGCCTTCTTAGTTAAAACAATGCTTCCCACTGATGTAAATATCCACTCCAGAGCAAACCAGAGTGCCCCAGCTGACTGCTCGCCCTGTCGGCCCGGCCCACTCACAGATGAGGACCACATTGTGCCCATTGTCTGACTAAATGGTGGCTTCAGAGAGCAGAAAAGGGGGAAACTTGTGTAAACAAGCTGCAGCTTTAGCATCTCAATGTCACCGCATGGGTGTCTGGTGCTAAGCAATGCTTTGTGCCTGTTGGCATCATGCATTCCTGCCTGGGCAAACTTTGGACACAACTTTGGCCTCACAATTTCTTCCGAGGATTCATGAATAAATTGTAACATGTAATATCAAAAGCATTTTGATTATTGTCAAAAGTATTTGATGTATTGAACCTTTGGCGCCCAAAGCAGCTGACTGTGTTGACCCAGGGAGTTGTTTACCTGGCTCGAGGCTACCACATGGAAGGATATTCAGGGTATTATAGGGGGATTTTACCATCTCTATAGCGCCCTATTCGCTTCCTTTCTTCCCTCTTATTTGTATCCATTAGATTGATGTCACGTTGTGTTTTTTATTGAGCAGCACAGATAACACATGAGCTGCAGCTTGATAAGATCTTTCCACTTGCCGTTAGCTATTCTGTGGGTTTTGATCACAGAGACTCTCACAACAGTGTAGAACAGTGTGAACACACAATTGTCTACGCACTCTTTGACCTCTGTGTGTCCTCTGTATTTACCTTTCAGACAGTCAAATTTAAAGAGAGACGGGGCTCTTCTGTCTCTAATGATTACTGGCTAAAGACATTCCTTTATTAGTGTCTAGTTTTGTAATGCTGCCAAATAACACTTTATTGCCCTTTAATTAAATATTAATGGTAGTGTCATTACATCTTCATTCATAATTAAAAGCTACCAACGACTGATATTGCATATTAATGTAATTAAACATCAGTACAGCGTGCATGCGTGCATGTGTGCCTGCACGCGTGCGTGCGTGCGTGCATGCGTGCATGCGTGCATGCGTGCGTGCATGCGTGCATGCGTGCGTGCGTGCGTGCGTGCGTGCGTGCGTGCGTGCGTGCGTGCGTGTTTCAGAGGGATTTGGTGCAATAGTGTGGGAATGGTGGCAATTTATATAAACAATATAAATTATATTTTTTGTTTACAATGCATCAATGAACCATCATTTTCAAACCTTTGAAAGTATTTTTATAGGATCCTGTTAAAATGGCAGTGTTGTACACATTGGCAGTTCCCATTCACACTCCAGGCAATATTGTCTCAGAATTTGACCCCTATGTTGTGTCTTAAAGTAGATAACAGCCCTATTCTCTACCTCTCACCCCCCACACCCTCCTCCCCCCACCACCAACTGATCAATTCCCCACTAGCAACTGAGGGGGGAAATGTTAAGTTAAAAAAAAGATAAATTGACCCCCCACTGCAGCTGTGGATTACAGGACCTGCCCCTCACCCACTTGTCACCCCAACTTCATGACTCGCTAAGATGTGCTAGGTAGTAATAATGAATGATAACAAGGCAGCTTTTGTTGTCAACAGGAAGTTTCAGCCCTGGGAGCTACCGTGAAGACGGACACCACTACCAGCAGCAGCAGCAGCCATCTTTAAAACCCCTTTGGTGATGTGACCCCTGACCCAACATCAGAGAAGGTCAGAGAAAACTTATCTCTCAATGAATAAACTGGTGATCCTTTTAAAGTCAGCATGTTAATGACTGACTGCAGTCCAATGCCTTGGCATTCTCAAAAAGAAGTACATGTGTTGGTTTTTAATTAACAGGAAGCAGCAGTGGCAGTTAGGCAGAATTTAGACATGTGTATTAGGACTTTATTTTGAAGGATAAATCAGTTTTATTACAACTTGGGTCTTATTCTAGTAATTTGTTTTTATTATGACCGCTCAGGTCATCTGGGACAGGTCTACTTTCTGTCCCCAGAGTGAGAACTAAACAGGGTGAAGCAGCTTTCAGTTTCTATGCTCCTCATATCTGGAATAAACTCCCAGAAACCTGCAGATCCGCTGCTACTCTCAGTTCTTTTAAATCAAGGCTGAAGACCTTTCTTTTTGATGCTGCCTTTCTTAAATGACTGCTCATTTCTTTAAATTTCTTATGCTGCACTGTAACTTTTATTCTTGTGTTTTATGTGTCCTAATGTTTTAACTATCTATTCATGTGTTTTATCGGTTTTTAATGCTTATGATTTTTAACTGTTTGTACATGTGTTTTATCTGTTTAACTGATTTTATGTAAAGCACTTTGAATTGCCCTGTGGCTGAAATGTGCTATACAAATAAAGCTGCCTTGCCTTGCCTTGCCTTGATACCACTGTACACCAAAGTGAGACGTGTGAGCATTGTCCAAGCCCAACAAGGAGAGAATCAAGCATTCCGATAATTAGACAGGTTGTAAACAAGCCAAAAGTTAAACCATATTATCGGAATGCTTCAATTGAAGGTTTGATTCAAAAGTTAGCTAAAGTTATGAACCTTATTACCAATAAAGTGGTGGTAAAAAATACAAAAAAACAAAGTTGTGAAAATAATTTGCCATCAATTTGAAAAAAACTGGCTACCAAGTGGAATATTCTACATTTTTGACTAAAACTACACTTTAGTAGAAATAGAATTTATACTTAATTCAAAATTTACAGTAATTAATCTTCTTTTATATCTGAATTTCTTTTTTATATGAATATACAACCCCTTGTTATTATGTGAAACAAGTAAATTGACATTTGAGTTGAGATTATTAACATATCAAATCATACTGTCAGTGTCAGTTACTGGTATTGTACTGAATTCCTACAAAATGCCCTTCAACTTTCCCTTCAGAAGGGTAAGATGTGATGTGGAAGTGTCAAAAGTACTGCAAAGAAGACCCAGACAAAGTCAATCCCAGTGATCAACCCTGCAACTCTGCAGTCACGGAGCAACTCACCAACGAGCTCCCTCATCAATTATGCAGAATCCAACGTCTTCATGTAAACCAAGAGAGAAAAGCAGAAGAGATGAGCGAATGTTTTCCACGCGGTAATGAAAGTCAAATTCACCCGGGTGCTTAGAGGCACTACACAGGCAGCAGCCATTAAAAGTCAATCGGGGTGTCTGCTGCGTAAACAAATAGCTATGATTATTCCAACCTGCCATCCTCCGGCAGCATTAAAACATCCTTCAATTAGGCAGCGCTGCAACATACTCAGACCCAAACAAAGCTCTCTCTACACCTCTCTGTCACGTATCATTACTCCCACCATGCCGCTCCTGCTCCCTCGCTTTCTCCACACCTTTCACTCATCAGATGTGTCAACTGTTTGCAGGAGAGGCAACAAAGATGGCTAGCTCTTTGACCCTCACCAAGATGCCAATAGTGCATAAGGCACACAGCCTTCATTGTTGGATGGCTGGATCAATCAGAAAACACCTTAGGGCCTTTTCTGAACTTTGGCCACACACAGCTGGATGGGTAGGATCTGACACAGAGGGTCAAGAGACAAAACAGAGGATAGATGAGCAACTTTTTGATCAAACCTTACTCTCTCTCTCTCGCTCTCTCTCTCTCTCTCACATACACCCATTTGACATGGCACAATCATTTGCATTGTCATCATCCTAACCCACAACAACAAAATTCTCTCAGACCTCTGTCGTACGACAACAATCAAAAAACAAAAAGCTAATTATATGACATTAGCAGCTCCCCTATGTCTTCTTCTTTAACAAACAAGTCAAATGGCCTCCAAATTTTCTCACACACTCCCAATTTTCCTCTCAATAAATGTCAGCCTCTTCATGGACATAAAGTACATTGCGCCGGTATGGCACAGACGGTATGGCTAGTTGTGGAATGGCTGATGTGCTAAACTGGCATGTATTTCCTTTACCATAACCAAACTCCAAGATTTAAATCAGTGTTTAAAAATTAAAAAATGTCATCAAACAAAGAAATATGACTATGATTCTGAATTTGAAATGGAACCACAGCCTCACAACCTTTGTTGTTTATTCTTGGACGTCAATAATTTGGACGTCAACACAATAATCAAAAATTTATTAGACATGTTGTGATGGAAAATTGGAAAAAGAATTCTTCATTTTGATATTTAGTTGTTCATCATCTCACTTGGTAAAAAGATTGTTCCATCTTATTACCAGAGAAACATCTGGACAGCCTCACCCATGGCAACAAAGTTAGTTTGCCTGGTCCGTGTTACTGTATTTATCTGTAAAGTGTAATAAAACACTAAAAATATGTCTCAGGATTTATAGACTTTGTTTACCCAATTTACACTTAACATGTGATCTGGGTAAAAGCAAATGCATGTTACAGTAATGCAAGGTGTAAATGATCAGATCAGCTTAAGCACAATCTAATTGGGTGCCATTGTCCAGATAATTTTTTTATCCATATGCATGTATAAATGGGGGCTTTGATTGTATGTGATCATTTGTCAATGACAATGCTGCACTTCATCGCTTTGAGTAAATATTATTTTGGAGATCAAGTGATCAGTGGCATTTTGCTGCATACCAACAGCAATGCGTGACCCACGCTCAGTCAAAGAGTTGCATATTGCAGCTTCAAGCTCTTAAGATATACAAATGTGAAAGGCTCCAGGGCTTTAAATTTGTCTTTGTGGCTCTATCACCACTCTGAGCATATCAGCATTGAAATTTAGTGTCACAATTGAGGCTTTTCTCTCTCTGAGTTCTATGCACTAATTTAATCTTAACCTTATTAAATAATTTAAGTTGGTTTATACACTTTGTGGAACATGTGACAAGCCCACAGGGATATCAGCCTCACCTTAAATCTGACCCATGTTTCTATTAGCACCACAGACAGGGCAAACACTAATCCAATTGATTATCATTATGAAACTGTTCAGCCCATGTGGTTGAATTTTAACACACGTTCAAATTCAATAGATGTGGTATTTTCTCAAGCAATAAGTCTGTTCAAAGGGAAATCAAATCTTTAAGTTGCACCTCTTTAACAAGCAGCAACCCCAAGCTGCAGAGGCTCGCAATTGTGGGCCCGTTTTACCCAAAGAGAAGCCACTGTGCAACTTACAGGCTGCTTTTATCTGTTGCCAGCTACTGAAAGAATAAAAAAGCTGGAATTTCTCCAATTTGAGGTTTAATATGGAGCATGCTGATTTCAAAATAAGCTAATTTGTTCGAAGCACTGCATTGTGTAAAAATCATCAAAAGCAACTGTTATAACACAATATGTAACATTCTTTCAGTTCAACTTTGAATGGACAAAAAAACACAGCAATGAAGGATTTTAATTTACTGAAAGACCTGAGGGGTAAACAAACACTTAGTCAGATTGTATTGCACATTTTAGTGTAACCAACAGGAGAAAACAAGAGATGTATTGTGAAGTTTCCTGTGTAGACCAGAATGACCAGGTTTTATTAGCTTCATTGGTCTGCATACGCCCAACATTAAAAAGAAATGACTTAAAGCTGTGGAAATGCTGAGTTCAACTGGGTAGATCTTGATAAGTGAATGTAACCATCCATCAAATTATCATAAACTGAATTTCTAAACTGCAAGACCTGCTGCAGCTTTTGTACTTCATATATTAAATTACATGTAAACAGTGTTTTACATGAAGTCAACAATTACATTGACGTAGTTATCACGATACTGACTTCATTCATGAAAAGTTGTTTTTTTCAAAGCAAAAACAGCAGCATACTCTGTCAACATAAATATACATTACAAGAGCAGTAATGCATTGCACTTCATGCAAAACATTGTGCCAAAGAACAGTAAATCATATAGTTGAACATACTTTAACAACAAGTCAGCAGAAAAATGGAGGAAGAAGTATCTGAAGACATCCTGTAAAAGCCACCTGCTTCTCATCTGTAAGCATTCTGACAGCAGAGAAATAATTATAAAATAAAGTATGTCTGTAATGTATTTTATTCTGTGGGTTATTCAGATACACAAACTGCTGTGCTGAAAGACAGAAAGAGCTGGTATAAACCCATCCTCCTTTGGAGATACACATCACAATGGATCCCAGACCACACAACCTTTTTTTGCACAAAACTTCAAATCCAAACTCACATTAAGTGGCATGTCTTTAGAATGATCATGTTTCAAGAGCCAAAGGACCAACTGCCAAGTGTGTGTGCGTGTGTGTGTGTGTGTGTGTGTGTGTGACACTGATGCATCTCAGCTGTGCATGAATAGATGCACTTCCAGCCGAGACTCTTGACAGTCGTTGTATCTGCCATAAACAGCTGAGCCTTTGTTGGTAAATTAACACCACTGCCTAAATGTCTTATTTAAACCGTCCCTTGGATAACAAATCACCAAGGTGAATATGAGCTATACATTCATTTGTAACATGGGCCCTGTGCCAAAAAGGGGTTTGACAGAGTGACTAAACACTTCACAGTGCAAGAAAGCTCCAAATGCGGTGTGACAGCCAGTAGTGTGTTTTGTGTCTTACAAAACACAGTGCACACAGAGGAAAGCAGAGACACACATGCAAACTGCATACATAGACACCTGAGGTACACACACAGACGTTGTAGAAGTACTCACATCCTTTCCTGAAGTAAAATAACTAATACCACACTGTGAAAATATTCCACAAGTAAATGTCCTCAATTCAAAACCTTACTGAAGTAGAAGTATGTAAGAATTATCAGCTGTACTTATATCAAAATAAAAATACTCTTACTGCATTAAAATGTTCCCTGTCAGTGTTTCACTATTACAGGCCTATGATGTTTTTGGGTTAATATTACTGCTGCATTCATGTGTGTTGTGTTTTAAGGTTGTGCTCATTTTAACTCTTGTATATACTGCAGTTTAATCTACAGCAATGCATCAAATTCTATAGGAATATTATATGTTCGTACTGTCGCTGTCCTTTGAGAACCATCTATCTCCAAAAAGTCAAGGTTTCTGTCTTTTCATGAGCTCAGAAAAACAGCTGTTTTCAGCTTTGTGATCCAAGAGGGTTTTTAAATATAAAATATCTAATCCATCACTTTATCACAGACACCAAATTTGGAGATACATGGTTTTCACTGAACAGGAAGAGTATGAAAAATAATAATAATTATTATTATTAATCCTTTATTTAACCAGGTAGTCTCATTGAGATTCAAAATCTCTTTTACAAGAGAGACCTGGCCAAGATAGCAGCCAAATTACAACACATACATAAACACCAAGTTACATTTTCAAGGGAAAAAAAAAAAAAAAAAAAAAAAATGTTAAAAACACCATTAAACTCTCAAGAAAAACAAGAACATGTCTCCATCACAACCTTCCTTACAATAGTTTTAAATTCATTAATGGACATAAGGGTTTCTAACTTTAATACTTTCTGTAGATTATTCCACCCCCAAGGTGCTGAATAATAAAAAGCAGTTCTTCCTAAATCGGTTGCAACTCGTGGCACGTTAAACAGCAACCACTTTGGAGAGCGTAGCTGATAGGTACCAGAGCAGACAGAGAGGAGATTACAGAGGTACAGTAATACCTCTGTAATCTATAAAGCTTTCAGATGAGTAGAAGTATAAAGTTGCATAAAATGGAAATGCTCAAATAAAGTACCTTGGATTTGTACAATACTCGAGTAAATGTACTTGTGTGTGTGACGGATACACACACACACACACACACACCTGTGAAGATAAACTCAAGTCACACACTGCTTCTGCTCTCTCTCTTTCTTTGTCTGTGGAGAAATTACAGTGAAGACAGTGAATAATGTTAGGTGTTCAGAGTAATATTAAATTAAGCTAATCGAATTTGAGGAAAAATTGTTGCAGAACATCATGGGGAAACATATCTATTATGGAGACATATTAGCAGTTCCATTTGTCCATTTTTACTGGTTGTTTTTCCTTCTATCTTTCTTTTCTTGCCTTTATTCTCAAACAAGCCCATTTTAAACAATTTAAACTGCTATCCCGTGTACCAGAGTGATGAGACTCTCATTAAAGCACATTTAATATCCCAAACAAGACGGTCAAAATATTCCAAAGGTCATAGACTCTGCAGAGTTTCAAATATTGCATATCTCTGCATTCTTTGTGCAAAATAGATTTTTTTAATAACTCAATAAACTTGTTTAGAGATAACAGGCCTTTATGGTAATTGAATAACGAAACTGGATGCTTCAGTGCTACTGTAACAATCTCCACCCAGCCGAGGGCAAGAGGCTCATTTTGATTGGCAGCGAAGGTACTCCCTATCTATTAGTGCATTCAAGACAACCGGGAAATGGAAGGTTTGTGACCTACAAGCAGTCAGTATCAACACAGAGGGGACAGTGTTGTAAAGAGTAGCAGTACAGGAAGCTGAAAATTTGCTCCGAGCTGCACTTCTGGCTCCCACAACCTTGACCTCTTCTCAGGTCCCCAACTTCTCACGCTGCGATGAATAAACCTTTAACGTTGTTGGGTGAGAGCACATGTAGGTATGATCACATCTGCTGCCTGTGTTACAGCATTTGGCCAAAAGTATGTGGACAGATATCCATTTTTTTAGGGACGCTGTTTTTATGATTTGGGCTATAGGCCATTTAGTTTCAATTAATTAAAATCTTAATGGTACACATGGCCTACATTGTAGCACACTGTTGTCCAAAATATTCTTGTAAGCACTACAAGAATATTTTAGACAACAGTGTGCTGCAAACTTTGTGACAATCCTTTGGGGAAGGCCCTCTACTGTTTCAACATGACAGTGCACAAAGCCAGGTCCATAAAGAAATGCTTTTTTACAGTGTGGAAATACTAAAGAGGCCTGCAGAGGCCATTCAACACCTTTGGGATGAGCTGAAACGCCAACTGGGAGCCAGGAATTATCTCCCAGCATCTGTGCTGGACCTCACTAATGCTCTTGTGGCTGAAAAGGAGAAAATCCCTGCAGCAGGATTCCAAAATCTGATGGGAAGCCTGAAGATGATGAGATTAACAATCACACATGGATGTAATATTTGGGTGGCCAAAAAGATAAAACAAGCTAATACAGCACGCAAAGTGTACATGCAATACTGCAGAGCTGAATTAAGCTTATGCCAAAAGTAACTCTGTGCCCTGTCTCTCTTCACTTAACATTATCTTATCTTATTCAGAAGAAATAATGATCCACTAGGGAAAAAATATAAATGATGTAATCTTTTCATTTTGCTTTTACTGTCTGTTGATTCCTGTGACTTTGAACAATGTATATTCACATTCAGCTCTTTAAACTAAGACTAAGAGAAACAAAACTGCTATGTTCTTTCAACTACCTTGAGGCAAACTGGCAATTCTTTGATTTATCGTATATTGCAAACAGGCCTCATTCATTCACAGTTTGTCTGTGTGCAGGTTACAAAGATAAACAGCCTTGGTGTCAGAAGACCGTTTCAAAAACAAATCCCAAATAGACAAGGCCTGTATTTCAAAAAGGCTTGATTAACACATAAGTGGGCTCAACATTTGCAATAACACTGCTAATCTATGCAAACTTTCTTTAGCCTTGTTGCAACGTTGGATGCCTAACCAGCCGTGCAAAGGCGTATGGTAAAATATACTCTGTAAAACTCTGACAAAGACTGTCTTCTCTTCCGGCCTACAAAGGATTCCAAGTTTCGCCATCCTGCCCAGCTGCCTAGAATAGACAACACAGCCTCTTTTGTCAGGGTGAGTCAATCTGTGTGGGTGTGAATGCATTAGCCCTTCACAACAGAATTATGCCCTAGACTCCCCCGCTTTGCTTTCAAATATTCTGTGATAGGTTCCTGCGGTCATGTTTAGATCACTTCCGGGCGATGATTTGCCATAAGAGAAGATGAATGGTGACCATTGAGGTGCTGAATAATTGTACATGGACCTGTGAGATGGGGAACACATAACCCTCAGAGGGCAACATGACAAACATGTTTTTCGGGGGCCTGGTGACAAAGAGCATGTTTTCATGTGACAGGGCATATTCCCTGAATTGAGTCATGAGGCAGGGTTATCGCTGCGGTGCGTGGGCCTTCAGTTGCTCTGTTTGTCGCTGTGCTTTGCTTTTCACTGTCTGACTAATGAATATATATGTGTGTGTGCCTGTGTGTGAGCGTGTATATGTATGTGTGGGAGTTAGTAATGATATGCATATGCTCATGTGTGGCAGTATGGAGTATGCATCCGTGTGTGTGTGTCACTGCAGCCTTGGAATAGGAATGGACCACAGCAGCAGACGAAGACTCACACAGTGGCAGACGTCTCTGAAGTCATTGTTTCCAACAGCAAGCAGACCACTGGTCATTATCACGCACATGCAGCATCTGTGCAAATGTGAGTTCTTATGAAGGTCCATTGAGTCCTAAACACAATTAATCGTTTCAGAACAGCCAGCAGGACTTAATGATCTGTTCTTTTGTCCAACACTGCCCAGAATCCCTTTGAATTACAGTCATATTACATGAATCTGCAGCACACAATGCATGTTGATTCACACAGTTTAAAGGGAAATTCTGGTATTTGTCAACCTAAGGATTATCATGCCAACAACAAATTACCTCTGATGTAGAGATTTGGGAAATGTGGACTCCTGCAAATAATTCTGTAGATAGGGGCAAGCAGTGCAAGCCTCATACAGCTTTCCAAAACAACTTCAATTGCAACAGAAATAATCTGAAACCCTTTAAATCTGACATGAAGTAATTACAGAAAGTAGAACCCCTTGAAATCCATGCAGCTGCAGTCCAATAGCAACTGCATACCATAACTGAACGAGGAAAAAACCTGAAATTTTCTATTATTGCCAGAAGAATTAATTTAGCAAAGGGAGAGTATGAGTGTAGTGTATAGGGTGGTGATGTGATGTGGTGACTATATATATATATATATATATATATATATATACATATCCATCTCCATACCTCTACTGTACCCAGGCTGCCTTAGCTTAATCATACCTCAGTTGCCTGCATGCATATTGTAAGAATAGATCATTTAAAGAAACTGAATGGTTTAGCGGAATGTAATCCATAATTTTTCAGTTTCAGTTTTCATTTTGGAAGAGGAACACAACAAATTACTTTATTACTTTATATTGAATCATTTTGTTGTTTGTTTCATACAAAGATTTGTTGTCACTGCTCATTTCTTAACGGAAGAATCTCATCAGCATTCAAACTCACTTTAAACTGGTTCTGACTGTCTTCAGTTTAGTCTTCAGGCCGGTACACTGTTAACTTTAAACTGTTAGTTTAGTTTAGACATACAAAATAACCCTAATCACTGTTATGTACTTGCTCCTTCTCATCTTTGTTCATATATTCTCTCTTAATGTATAATTAAATTAAATTCACAGGAGAATCTGCAGCTCTTGATTGAAACTGAATACACTTCCAAACCACCACCCCCCAGCTCACACACACACACACACACACACACACACACACAGTCCCTGGCTCGCTGCATACATACACACACATGGGTATATCGCGCATGCACGCTTGGCCCATTAGCGATGACATGTGACGTTTCGATGGGGCAAATGAAGCTCAACAATTGATGTCAGAGCCTTACAAATTAAACAAATGGGGGACCGCCATGGTGTATTAGGGACCCCAAACCCCCTGATGAACACAGCCGAGTCACACGCCAGCAGGACAACATTGTCTCGCTTTCCTATCCTCCCCTAAACAAGGCTCTGAGAATGAGGGACACACACACTAAAACACACACTTTACAGTCAGTCAATGAGCAAAATTAAACTAACTGTGCATTGATTGCCAATTGAGTCCTTTGACAAGCAAATAAACAGCACCGATTCTAGTGATCAATATGATTGATATGTCATTTGGACTTTGATGTAGCATCGCGCTGTAGTGTATGTATACAGATTGTGAAAGCACACTAGGTCAAAGAATGGATGTCAATGAGTGAGTATTGCTGGCAGGTGAAGTGTTTAGCCGTGTCTGTTATATTGGCATTATACTTACAGTGAATGCTCCTGTGAGACCTCCTTTGTATTTGTTAACTTTGAACCTCAACTTCAAAAACAAGATAGGTTAGAAGACGATCAGAGAAAAAAGTAGACTGTAACTTCTATAATTCTGTGACAATTTAGCAAAATCCATCTGCTGGGAAAGACTTTATAATATGATCGAAAGCTCCTAATTGGACCTTGTGGTCAGATTATTTTGTCCACAGCTTTGAAAAAAGTGTTCACTGACGTTCTTCAGTTAGGATTTTGCAGGTATGTATTTTCAAAAGCTGATTTGTATATAAAGGTTTTCAACTCTGTTTTCCACCGATGTTGATTGTCTATATGTGAGTTTCTGTATGATTTACATTGTTATTCAAACATATGCAGTACAGTTACATGGTCACACAAGTATAAGTAAAGCATTATATGTCCAGAAATACAACATGGAACCTTCTGTTTGTTGCCCAAATGATTATGACTGTGTGTGTGTGTGTGTGTGTGTGTGTGTGTGTGTGTGTGTGTGTGTGTGTGTGTGTGTGTGTGTGTGTGTGTGTCTACACTCAAAGGTATATGAATGTGTGTGTTTCTGAGCATTTGTTAATCCATATGCAAACACATTGTCCTATCGACAGACCTTCTGAGGGGTGAAACATCTTGGGAACAGATGAGAGGAGCTCGGATGAGTCACGATTAGGATCTCTACGATTCACAGCACCTGCACACTCTACATGCCAGACACAATCACATCAAATCAAACTCCAAGCACACACACACACAGATAAACAAAATAGAAAGTGTAAGTGGTGTTAGGGTTGCACACAGAGGTACAACAAGACCTTCTAGACACACCAAAAACAGATATAAGTCTCACAACACACACACTAATACATGAAAATCCTCGCCCCTACACACAATCACACATGTACACAGGTGTGGCAGGTCCATTTTGTTTTCAATAACCCCCACAGGCCTTTGCACAATCCCCAGTAAATAGGACTGATGTTACAGGGCAGATATAGGTGTACAATTTCTTGTTTGGCTTTGTGAAAACATGGCGCAATGGCAGTGAGGAATTGTGTTGGGAATAAATGCATCACCTCTGTTTTGGAGGGATGCCTCATCATAAGTTATCAGCCTGTATACGTGTTTGTATATGTGCCTCTTTGTGTGTGTGTGTGTGTGTGTGTGTGTGTGTGTGTGTGTGTGTAGGTGTGTGGAGTTGTGTGGAGAGGAGGAGAGGAGAGAGATGGAATATCTAAAAGGGGTTAAGTGCCAGGGTTACCCATCCAAGGAGCATTAAATGAAGGCTCTCACTTTGATGGACACCGGCACCGGGATCCCTGATGTCCCAAAATATTAGGTTTCTCTTCTAATAATGTTGGAAATATTGCCTACTGTCATGATTAATCTGGCTGGCTGCTGGGCCTGATTGCAGGTGACGCGGTCACAGCACAGTGCCTGTGTTAGTTTCCACACACCGTCAGCTTCGCTCCATGCAGAGCCGCAGCCAGGAGCAGGGCTGATAGCAGCCATCGCAGCTGCCGCTAATGCAATGTGACAGCAGAGAAGGAAACCTTTATTTTAATTCAAACAACAAAAGCCAAACAGCCAAACTTATCTTTGTGCCCAATATTTTCCCTCCAACTGTTTTTTTTTCTTTCAAAGTCCTTATGCTCACTTCATTTTCTCCCCTCCTATTTTCATCGGGTGAAGTGCATTTTGTGTAAGCCAGTTTTGGCTAGAACAGTATCTGGCAAGGGAAGAAAGAAAGACAGAAGAAGAGTGAATGCAGAAAAGTGGAGGTATTTGCAGATGTGGAGGAAGGCACAAAAACATTTGTCAAATCAAAGGCCTGAATTATTGCACATAGTCGGGTCAGTTTCACATGCCACTTAGAGGTCCCATTGTCCTGATGTTGAACAAGACCCCCTTTATGTGACAGGCTTGAAAAACAACGTTGGCCCTCCTCATAATCAAATCTGTAGCTCCCAACAGGCCAGCAGGCCCTGCCACTTGGAATTCTTTGCATTGGCCATGGTCAGGACGTGCCGTTTGGCCCCAACAATGGCAACATTGATTTTAGCGCCATGAGAATTTTGGTTGAGCTGTAAAAACTGAGACCAGGGGGGGAAACACCGATCTATGCCTTTCCCAGGAGGGTGTGTGTGGAGCTGCGGGGGGAAGGTGAGTCACTCGTAGGCTCCAGGGCTCTGACCCGCTGGACCCCTGGCTTAATTCAATCAGTCTAAGCATCATTAGCCTACCATTATCAGACATTATCTCCCAGACGAAGCAGGACAGTTATCTTGTGCCAGCCTTTGGAACAAAATAGCAACACATACACTTCCTGTCCTTACTTTGCTTCCTTTTGCACGCCTGTGCAGCACAATTGGAGGCTGATTGTCTCGCCACAATCGGGCCTTGTTTACACGCATCATTTTGAGAGAGTGCAAGCCGGTGTTTTGGGGAACTGATGTTACATTGATGTCTTGTTGCTATGGAGCAGGGGCTAAGGCCATGGCATAAAGGCATGACCTTCCTGTTTAGCTGCATAATAAGTTACTGAGTTGATACAAATTACCCCACTTTTCAATCCACCAATTTAGCTGCTGCATATTGGGCAGGGGTCAAACCGTGCCCTTTCATGTAGAGCATCTTTTGAAGTGGCTGCAGACTACTGTGAGACTTTAGCACCAAGCGTCTTGATGCATGGGGAGGGAATGTGAAGGGAGGAGAGTCCTGAACAATGGGCCCCCCTTAGAAAAGCCTCTAAATCTTGGTGGCTAACTTCAAAAGAGCCCCTGGTGTCAAAGCCTGTGTTGTGGCTGGACCTGGACACGCTGTTTCCCTGGATATAAATGTTTTATTAGAGGGCACACCTCCTCAGGCTCACCCTGTCACTGTCAGAGGTAGGAGGAACAAGGGGACACTGTGTGCCCCTGAGAGCGACATCAAACATAATGGGCTTTGCATGCATGCACACAGCCAACAAAAAGTTATTCATCAAATTGTAAAATATGTTGACTTGTTTTTTTTACAACTTTGCTCCTGGACTATCATATCCTACAAAGAGGAAATTTTAAAATATGTGTGTTTCAAGTATATTTGGTTAATTTGAAACGCAGATTTTTTTTTTTTAGATATCAAATCTGTGTCTAATGAGAAAAGGCCCAGAAATGATCATTTACTACAGTTGCTCATGCTGATGATTTGGGTATGTCATATGTAGCATCACGTTGCCAGACAAATATCACGACTTGCTAAAAGTATACATAATTCATCACCAATCAGTCTTGCCTCCCCGTGCCGACTCCTGTGTTATCCCAGAGAAGATAGATGTGGGAGCGAAGCCCTTTGAGATCCAGATGGTACATTCCCAACAATAAGGTTTGGGCTTCCATTGGAAAATGATCCTTTTCCTGTGAGCGACAATAATGTATCATCGTCAGCCAGTAATGAGATGACGCCCCCAAATGAAAATCTCCAAAAATACATTTATTTCCTGCCTCCAGTATTTCTTTATTAAGGTTTCAAAATAAAAGCAAACGTTTCACCATTGCTGGCCTGTGAATCATGCAACAGACTGCATGCACATTAATGCCTTTTTTCGGAATATGACTCAAAAGGTGTTGAAGGAAGGCATTAAAGCAGCACACTTCTTCATGGTAATATACTAAACATATGTATTTGTTTCCAGGGAGACCCTTAGCACACAACATGTCTGTTTACCATGTGCTATTTAGCAAAACATAAATTTTCACTGCATGATGGTAATGAGCAGGGAGAAGAATGTTAGGCTTTTGATTATGATCTTCATTAGCTTTTATCTCATTCAAATTCTACGTTGTCCTGTCTGTTTGCTGCTTTATTGGTTTGTTGACCATACTGTCCTTTTCGCCCAAGCTTTGATAATGTTAACCCGAACTTCACTTGGCCTCTTTTCTGCTTCTACTTTTTACAAATTATATCATATGGGAATTGAGCCACTCCAAAATTCTCACTGCATATTGCATCTTCTGTCAGCAACAGTGAATTATGACAGCTCTTCTACTCTGCAGAAATTTCAAATTTTGCACTCTTTTCACAAGGCCTTTTGTGACCCCTATTATGCATTCTAGACCTTACGTCAAAGCATGGAAGAGATTTAATTTGTTGACGATTGCCACCGATCTCCTTTAAACGGCTTTTAATTGATAACGTCAAGGGAGAGCGGTGAACTTTAAATAGACATTCTAATTATCGGCTTTAAGAAGCAGGGGCTTTTTGGGAAATGTTATGGCATTTGGAATGGGATTAATGGGCGAGTGAGGCGCTGGCCACCCCGCAGCTAAATGACATTAAAGAGGGAGATGAGTGGTGCTGCTGAAGGGAGCAAACCCACTAGTCACAGGAGCCAGGGCGCCCACTGCCTTGGGCACACACAACGTGGGGTAACGTGTGGGGGAGGAGAAGGGGAGGGGGTATTACATTATCTAGCCCTCTTACACTTCACCCCACACAGATATAGACTCTGATACAGTTAGACCATACTTCACTTGTGCAGTGCTCTTATGCAGATGAACATAAACCATTCGTGAATACTTTCTGGATGTTGAGGCTCTACATCAACGTTACTTTATTTCTGCCATTGCTGCTCAAAAGATGAGAATCATAATGTAGATGGCCACTGAAGGTTGCTGTCAGTTAAATGGAAACAACAACGTTTTTAGGAATTTTCCTTTAAAAAAAAATCATCAATATTGTCAATTTTCTTAGGACAGTCTCGAGAATCTGAATGTATGCACATGATGTGTGTAAGCTGTCAAACCACCAGACGATCTCTTTAAAATTCTACTTTTCTAAGACCAAGAAAGTGGATCACATCACTCCAGTTCTCAAGTCTTTACACTGGCTTCCAGTACATCAAAACATTGATTTCAAATACCTTTGCCAGTTTATAAATCAGTTTAGGACCAAAATACATTCCTGATCTGCTACTACACTATGAACCACCTGCGACAGGTCTGCTTTCTGTCCCCAGACTCAGAACTAAGGCAGAAGAAGCAGCGCTCAGTTGTTCCTCCCAGAAAACTGCAGGTCTTCTACAACTCTCAGTTCTTTCAAATCAAGGCTGAAGACCTTTCTTTTTGATGTTGCCTTTCTTTAAATAATTGTTAATATCTTACTGCACTGTATATCTTATTAATGTATTTTATCTGTTTTAATTTTTTTATCGTTTTTAAGTGCTCTTTAATGTTTTATGAAAAGCACTTTGAATTGCCCTGTTGCTGAAATGTGAAATACAAATAAAGCTGCCTTGTATTGCTTGTGCAATTGTGTATCCAATTTTATTATTATTATTATTATTATTATTATTATTATTATTATTATTATTATTATTTTAACTTCAAGTTGTAATATATTGACATATTTATTTAGGACACATTTCTTTGAAGTAAAAGCAATTTCAAATGATGTACACATTTAACACAGTAAGGGCATTATGAGCAGTCTAACCAGCTCAGTGCCGATGCCATAAAGCGCTACCTAACCACTCAGACTCAATAAGGTCTTAGTGCACACCTTAAGCACTATAATAGCCCTAACTAATTCAGCCTGCGTGGCCCTCAGTGGGTCTCAGTGGTCTTGCTGAGGTTCCAGACAGAGATCCCAGTCCCCTGTGGTCTTAGACTGGAGACCCTGGGTCTGCAGAGGCTTGGGGCCGACCGGCGGCTCTGATGGATCAGCTGAGGACTGACTGTAGGAGATCGAGCCGGGGCCTCAGGGTTAAATATGTGGCATGATGGTGGGATTGACGGTAAAACATGCAGAAAGACGTGTAGGCCATGTGGTATGGTATGTCTCAGCACGCACCATGTACAGACATAATGAATAGGAGGGGGACTGTGTCAGTATGTGATTGCCGAGGACAGGTTAGTGTCTCACTGACATTGCAGCCTTCTGCTTAAATTCTGTCACGTCACCCAGCATCTCAAATATTTTGTCCCCTGTCCCACAAGACAACTTTTTATGTCTCTGTGTCACCTAAGCAAAAAACAATCTCTCTCTCAATTCAAACTAATTCTCTGGCCACTTGACAAAAATATTTAAAGATAGAAAAATGGGAGGATGAGCACATACAAAATTAAATGACAATAAAAATAAATAATATGCACAGTTCAAAGCTAATATTCAGGAAAATGTAGATGTTTAAATTTCCATTTTATTTCTCAGCACTATGAGGCTTTCTTGTTTAAGTTAATATGTTTTAAATGTTTAAATGTTTTATTTACTCTTTCCCACATGTTTATGGTTTCTAACCAACTTGCCTGCAGTGTTTTCCAATTTTCTGACGCAAGCCAATTATTTTACCTAAACACTGTGTCGTTCACTGTATAGTTTTTAACCCATATGTTTAACTTTTAGCTTATGTTGACTCTTATGGACAATATGAATGATAAAGAGTGTCATAGTAGAATTATGTCAGCAGTGTGCTCACAAATACTGCAGAAAACATAAAACCTATGTCAAAATATTCAACCTTAGATTTTTGGGGGACTTTATTAGATCACCATGAAGGTACCCAGCTGGAATTGAGCCAGGGACACATGGCGGGTATATTTATGTTATATTTATCTATCTATTACATATTTAATGTTCATTTTTACAAGTAGAAGTATATAAAATGATTCAATGCCACATACCACAGCCTTAAGGTCGCTTGTGATATCTGTCCACAGGTGGGCCTTTACAAAACAGCACAAAACGCAAAAAATGATTTAATGAAAATAAAATAAACATAAAACAACATCCATTTGTTGCTGTCGGGCAGAAACCTTGTATCTCCATATTTCTTTTCATGAATCAATGCTATTGGTCCCCCTTTATGTCTGTTTTTGGAGCTTTACAACATATTGTAAAAGTGATGAGGCAGTTTCATCTGACTTTGTTCAAGGTTTGTTAATTTCCTGTAAAGCAACAGTTTTGAACATACAAGGTTTTACCCCAAGAGTGACAATATGGTATGCAATCTCAGATACTACCCTTAACAGATAATGGCATCTTAACAGACTACAAATTTAATGTAGTCCATATATAGATAAGACCAACTTCTCTTCTGAAAATCACGGATTGAAAAAGTCTGACCACAGACTAATCTCTTCATACTCTTAAACAGAACCATCAGGGGTCATCTCACAAAGTCCTAAACTGTGTGAAGAGCCAGACGTGGCCTGTGGACCTCACTTTGGTTGGCCCCGGGGCTTGAGGATGAGACCTGGGGAGAGTTGAGATGAGGCTGTCACACTTCCCATAGATCAGTCATTATCACTAATCCAGTCACAGCACTGGGATCAGCACCAGGCCCATTCATCTAGAACCGTGATTAAAGAGCTAAATGAGAGCTGCCTCTGCTAATGAGGTAATGAGAATTTCTGTCGAGTATGTGTGAGTATGTGTGTGTGTGAGTGAGAGAAAAAAGAGAGAGATAGTGAAAGAGAGGAAAAGACAAGACAGACAAAGAGAAGCTAGAAAGGACAGAGCAAATTTTAAATCACTGAAAACATATCACACACAAAAACAGAGACAAAGAGAGACAAATGACAGACGGAAAGGAAGACAGATTTGAACCATCTTGGCCTGTGTGTGAATCAATTTGCAGCTCTCCCATCAGATGTACTGTATCACTCAACCACCTCACCCAGTTCTGTTTACTGCTCTCCCTCGTCACACGTAAACAAAAGCCAGAGTTCTACTTGTTTGCAATCGCTCTTTAATTCGACACAGCCTCGGATGCATGTATGCAGCTGTTTTCTTCTGTTAATTGCAATACCACCAGGGTAAACATTATTGTCCTCTCAGTCATACTCCGGCCAAAAACAAAGCACTGTTGAGGCTGTGTGAAGTGGGGATATCGTGCTTTGCTGTGTGACATAAATCAATTATTTATGCCTCCAAAATATTTATCTTGCCTCATGGTATACGAAGCCGAGACCTCAGAAAACAAATAGACGTTTGTATCAAAGGCACACGGGTGTAAACAGCGGAGTGGAAAGACTGAGGAAGGTGGTGAAGTTTGGAGAGAGAGGTTTGGGAAAAGCGTCGTTGATTTGAAAACGCACATCAAACAGAGAGCACAATGTCCTACAGGCCTGTGTGCACTTCCTGGCACTGACATCACACTGAGGCAAAACAAAATAGAGATCTTGGTCTAATGCTCATCTGAGATTCCTTTTTGCGGTGATTGAGTTATAATCATATAACACAAAAAACATAAAGCCACCCAAAACATGATCAGGGGTGGTCGAAGACACATGTGGCTACATGAACACCAAAAAGACAGATGAGATGCCGTGTGGCTCAATTATGTAAACAATAATAATGCATTGTAAATATCCAGTTATGGAACGCACACACAAATCAAAAGTTCAGAAGAGAAACATTCAGGTCAAAATGGATTCAAAATGTAGTTTCAGGGACGTGAACATTTTTCTCTTTGTATCAGGCAGTTTTTATACTGATGTATTATGAGTTACTGAAGCCAGTTCAGAATGAGTATCCTGGTTGCTAATGTACGATTACAGTTCTGTTAAAGACAAGCCGTTAAAAACACAAGAAAAAGACTTCTTGCTGTGTAAGAACTTTCTTGTCCAGATGCTAAATCCCAAACTGTAACTGGGTTTTCTGCTTCCCAGGGACTCACAATACTCCCTTTTATAACATTAGTAAATGTATGATGTCCTGTGTAACAGAGGATATATTAAAATGTTGTACGTTTTTAAAAATACATCTTTTTAAAGGAGTGTTCAGCAGTGTTGGAAATCCTTGGGAAACAGAAATCACATTTTAATTTAGCTGACAACCCAAAGAAAACATTTAACAACATCCTTAACAAATAACAGATGTCCTGTAAATCTAAACAAGGTATTGGTGCAGAAAAGTGTATCAGATTTAGAGTGCATCTCAGAGTCTTACTTTTACACCAGGTAGAGTAATGAAATGACCCAAAATGATGAGACGTGATGTAAAGAGAGTCCTTGCCAGAAAGGTATTCATGGTACATGTACATGTCAAATGAAACACACATGTGAAACAGCAATTGAGCGCTGAACCTTCCTCAGCTTCACTTCTACCTTGTTGATATGTGTGTATATGTGTGTGTGTGTGTGTGTCTGTGTGTGTGCACGCACACAGGGACACTCCCGCTCTCTCAGGTCTAAAGGACGTCTTAGTATTTCAGACATGATGCCCCTGGGAATACAAACATGGGCTGCCACTGGACTGGTTTAGCTTTCGGTGTTGAAGTGAGTGGTGTAAGACAAGAGGAGAGTAAACAGTAGGAGTGTAATGACAATGGTTTTCTCTCAGTCTTTCTCCTCTAATCCAGGGATCAATTCCCACGCAGCATAATGGCCTCCTCTGTCTCTCTAGATTATCTCTCTACAAAACACTGATAACACTCACATGCATGCACTTATTTCAGTAGAATCATGCAAATATGCACATACACAGATAATGCAAGAAACCCTACTCTACTTTAATGGAAAACATACATGAACTCACGTCCTGGGCTATTGGTCCCACCTAACAAATACATTTTTTAAGTGGATACATTGATTTTCACAGGATAGTTGCTGCAAAATTGACATTAAAAAAATACATACAAAGGTAAAAATGACTTGCCTTGAAGGGAAGTTTGGGATTTGGACATTTTGTGGAAGTCAGTCATTACATTTCTAAATGTCTAAGCTTGTTAGTGAATTATAGAAACAAGGTTTTGCAAAAGTGCGACCTGACGGCTGATGTTCTAGGGTTTAAATCACCCGCTGCAGGCCAGCATTTGTTGTTTTAGCTGAACTCTACCGATATACTACTATAGAGTCAGAACAGCAATATAAATGTAATAAAACCCAAGTTAAAAAACATTGCTTTTTTCCTTGAAGAATTCAGGTGCCACAGAAAGCTTATGCAAAGGTTGCCTCATAGCAAGTAAACACACTGAGCATCAATGACTATGCACCATCATCCCTTCACCTGCCTCCTGTCATCTCACATACTAGTCTAAACTGAAGCGGGGCGTGAGCTAGTGCCTCATCACCATGCTAAGTGTTTACAAATTGTTTCGGTCCTCTTCTTGTGGGGGTTGTTGGGAGGTAGCATGCGTTTAGGAGGGGCTACCCTGCAAAGGCTGTTGATCTCTGCATGACACGTCGCCCTTATGGTGTTGCACACGGTCCTCCTTTAATAGACAAATGAAGGGCTCACCCTGGAGGTCAGGGGAGCTCAGCTGGCCCATTTGCCACGGCGATCTCTTGGCTCACGGGGATCCAAAATGGCCACCCGCCGCGTCTGCCTGTCATACGGCAGCTAACCTTGTCTGTGGTGACGGGCATGAGGGCAGGAGGGTGGGGGGGTTAGGGTGGGGACACATAAAGGGGGGTATGAGTTGCCCCACTCCCTCCCTCCCCTTTGCTGATTAGTGTGAGTGACAAAGTGGAGCAGAGAGTCCACTCAGGCCTTCATAATAAATCTATCAGAGAGTAATAGAATTCCATCAATCCTCGCTCCTCAGTCTCACTGCCCTCCCTCCTGCTCCCCACCCCTCGGGGGTCACCATGTCGGGGTGTGTGTCTGTGTGTTGGTGGTGGGAATGTGGGTGGGGGGGGTCCAATCCTCTGGGATTGTACAACTGTTATTATTCAATTACGCTCCCTTTTCTTCTCAGTTAAAAGACCATGATATCATTATCACTTAATGAATATATATAATTGGATCTTGGCTGCCGCTTCCCCCTGGTCTGATGAATACCACTCACTATTCATTCGGCCCCTGCTCATCCTGCTTTACCCGGCATCCATTACAGCAGACCGTGGAGCTGGAGATGATGATGAAGATGATGATGAAAACGATGAAGAGGCTGTCAATAGAGAGAATTTGAAATCATCTCTGTGTTCATCTAATGTTAAGAAAAGCATATTAAACATGCAACTTGGGAATTTCTGAACAAAATATGCAGTCAGTTTAAATTAAATTTTTGGTTTTTCAACAATTTAAGTCTTGAATTAAATACATAAAGAGCCAGAAAGACGCTAAAGTACATTACAGGTGAATCAATAACGATGAGACAGGGACTACATTCAGGCTTCTTTGTACTCTGAGCATTGGCAAACTAATTTAATCTTAATGAACATGAATTTTATTGCTAAAACAATACTTGCAATCTACATGCGATTATTGCAGTTTCCATGTTTTGTTTAATAACCCCATGGCAATTTACAGTGCAATCGTTTGCTAAAACTCATTAAGTCCATAGAGAGGATCTGGATTTCATCTCCTTCTCTATGATGGCTGCACATGAAAAAAAGTTTTTAG
This sequence comes from Etheostoma perlongum, assembly GCA_026937815.1. NCBI lineage: Eukaryota > Metazoa > Chordata > Actinopteri > Perciformes > Percidae > Etheostoma > Etheostoma perlongum. The sequence goes on from CM049379.1 coordinate 8,983,897, forward strand.
GAAAATGCAGAGTAGATGGAGGATGGAGAGATTTCTACAATAGCTGCACCATCACAGATTGTTCCTATTTAAATGTGTATCTGGGTTAGCGTGAGTGTGGACTAACTCCCAGTGGACGTTGAGAGAAGAAGGGAAAAACCTTGATAGGCGCAGTCATGGCCATCAATACCCTCTCAATCTGCCAGGAAACAATGAGAGAGGGGGAAAAAAGATGGTGATGAGCAACACTAAAAACATTGATTTAGCATTTGTCCACTTCACTTGAAGTGAGACAAGGGGGCGACAGGGAAGGAAAGGTTGGGGGTCTTTGAAGAGGCAAATTCAGGGAGTGTTTAGCCTCCCATTCAGATGTCGCCCTCTTGTTGGAAACCAAAAGCAACCATCCCTCCCCCTCCGCATTGTTGAGGGTAAATGTGGCATGGCGGGGGGTCGATCATGTCTGTGTAAATCAGACACAGAGAGAATGTGTGAGGCGGTGGGAGTGTGTGCATGTGTGTGCGGCCATGCTCGTGCATAAAGGAGGCCTGCACGCTCATGGACGGGTGTGGGACCTACATCGTCATTAATCCTACTTAAAAAAGACAGTGTTGGCAAAGTGGCAGCGACCCAATCCAGCTGCTCCCCCCACAGAGACACTGCAGAGACCCCATCTGACCGCGCCCCCCCACAACCACACACCCTCCTGTCTTCCCACCCCTTACCCCTCCATCCCCATCGTCTCAGCCTTCTCCACCTTAGCCCACTTTCCCATCACTTTACCACCACACACCGCCCGAAAACCCAGAACCCCACTCTCGTTCACTCACCCATCCCTGCCATACATCACTCCAAATTAAATTTACATTAGGCCCTCCTCTATCAAAGAAGCCAAAAGAGAGGCAGAGAGAGAGAATGAGATCGAGGGGCTGACATCATTACCCGGCAGCAGAGCACATGACCGTCATCTATTAAACCCTTTTATACACATGTCTCAGGATTTTACCAAAGTTCATGCATACCTAAGTGCAAGTTTGTGTTAAAAATTAAAAGCTCTTTTAGGAGGACAAAGGAGTTTCTGAACTGTTGACTTTGAGAGGGGCTTTATTACCCCCAACCATAGATGTCTGGCATTGCTATAGACAGCCCCCATCCCTTCTTCTGTGCCCTCAGTTTTTTCTCTTCCTCCTACCTCCGCCTCTTCTCCCATCATTGGCCAGCGTTGGGTCTACTGTCTGAATATTAGACAGAATATTAAAATGGTATCTGCTATAGTAAAATACAAACGTTGCACTTAAGCCTCACTGTAGCTCAGACATCTTTCAGCTGTTCATAATGGGACATCTTGAATCAGGCCACTGCCTGCACCATTTTTCTACTAAGAAATTACATTAAAATATCACAAAAACTCACCCACCTATGTTCTAATCTTTTGTTTGTTTTTTTTGTCAATCAATTTTGTTATGTACTCTACTTTCATGAACTTTGCTTCCATGTACACATCATGCACATATATGGATGCTCGTCTGATGACTAAAGAAGCTTTAACTGAGGTTTCAACTGTGAAGTATTTTGTACTTTTGTCATCTTCTGTTGTTATGTAATGGAGGGCTTCATACTATGCCCAGATACAATACCTGAGTTTTCATACCAATACCAAGCAAACTTTTTTGAAATCTTCATTTGAAAGAAAAAAAAAATTGTCCGCTTGATTCAAAGGTCTGATCTATATTTTTCTTATACATTGATTCTGCTAACATGTATTGTCTATGAAGCCAATGCATGGCATAGCTTATCTGTGCCATAGACTTCCAGTGACTTCCAAAACTATTAGAAACCCATCAATGAGCCAAACTAATGCACTAATTGGCATGTTCCTTCATTATAATGTAAAAGGACACTGTAGTATATTTTGAGTCAATCCCATGCACTATTCAGATGCAGTACATTGTCACTAGTCACTATGATACTAAATCCGCCACTTAAAATAGTCCAATGCAAATGCACAATTTGCTCTTGTTTGAGTGATATTTGCTAAAAACTATGGTGCCCAGCTGTTTTAAGAAATTATTTAGCCTGTTTTTTTTTTAAACAAACAGCTTAATAGCTTGGCTCAGAGCTGAGAGCCAAAGCGAGGTAGGGAAGTTGGAAAGATAGAGAGAAAGTTGATCGATTGAATAAGGGTTGTTATGCTACTGAAGGAGTGGTTCCAGAGACAGTTTCTCCTGAAAGACATTCCTTGTGTTGCACTTGGTTGTTCGCATAAAAAAGTGACAGAAAAAGTGCCGAGAATTAAAAGAAGAGAGCTAGACAGATCAAACTTTGGCCACTTCTCACACATCTGCACAGGTGGCCAATCACAGCGTGACATGAGTGTGGATGTCGTTTTGGAAAGTTACAGAAATGGTTGGAGACAGCTCAGTTTAATCTGACATTGGAAAGGTTTGGGCCGGGAGGTTATGAAGCTACTCCACCAACTGACAAGCAGCTATGATGCAGTATACTGGCCCTTTAACACATTGTTGGTATTAGTGTCTTCATGGCATTTGGGTTTGGCGTTTGAAATAAAAAACTCAAACTAAAGTAAAACACAACAGGACATTGATGACTGGACATCAATGCCAGCTTCCCGTACTTGACAGTATTTACAACAGTCTGTGCTGTGGACACTCAGTTGGTACCAAGTATTTATATTTGATACCCAGCTTTAGTTGTATGTACAGTATGCCTTGCATTATCTTCATGTGTTAATGTTGTTTTGTTAAAATGAAAAATAGTTGTCATATTGTGTTGTGTTATGTTTGAGATGCATGATGTTGTGCCGCACCATATGTGTTTTGTTGTGTTGTTATTTCTTCTTGTGCTGTAGTGTATTCTGTCATGATTTGTTGTGTTGTGCTATGTCGTGTCCTGTTGTGTCGGATTGTTTTGTACTTTGTCAGGTTGCATTATACTGCAGCATGTCGTGTTGTGCCCTCTCCTATCACTTTATATCAGTGATGTATTAGGACAGAGTGTTACCTCCCCCTCACCGTTGGGGATATATTTGCATTGGAGCGTCTGAAAGCAGCTGGAGTGAACCAGCTCAGTAAAGGCACCTGAGTGCTGAGCGCTTACTCTTTAATTGCTTCATTATCGTCTGTGCTAATCCCTCTCCAATTTCGACACTCTCATTTTCCACACTAATTTGTCCCGGTCCCTCTCCGGCTCTCTTCTCTCACAGTCCACAGCGCTATGGCACCTATTTGCTTTCCAAGGCAATGATAACAATTAATGCAGCAGTCGGCGGTGCTTGTTTCATATAAACCTGTTTTAGCCGACTAAACAAGGGGCTGCTGATAAACAGACTCCGGAGCCAAGGCAGAGCATCACAGCACCATTTGTCTCTCTAATTATGCTTTAATTACAACTGTGTATGCTAATACACTAAACATTTGCATAGAACATTCGCACAACTTTCTGCTTTTTGTGCAGTGCTGCAGAAGGAGGATAGATCAATAGCTCCAGTGCTTATTAAAAGAGGCCTGCACTGTGTTAAATTACATACGGGAATTGTTTAAAATTAAAAACAATGCCACAGTGCTTTCTGACAAACTGTTTATTTTATATTGTTAGGTAACAGCAAACAAAGGAAGAGTGGTTATAGAATTAGGTGGCAATTCATTTCTTCACTGCAAAACATTGTCACATTTTAATAAAAGTGATTATGAATGCTCTTGACAAATACATGTGGTGGTGTTTCTCAAATTAACTTGACTGCAAAAGGATGATGTCATACCCCATCCTAAACAACAATATGGATGTTGTTGTCAGACCGTTGAACAGACCTATTTACATTTTATTCTCTACGACAGCAGGGTTTTCACTCCGTGTGTGGCCATTTGCAAAACACTTTAGCTTTAAGACCTGGTTTGACACTGTTATTATTTTTAGTACACAGATATAATATGTCACAAAATTGTTTGCCAATTTAGCTTTAGCCACTTTTACCGAACAGCTTTAAGTGAAAACTAAGGCATTTTATTTTTACTTTAGGTGAGTGTGTTTTTGCTGTTGTTACTCCTTGTTTTACTCAGGGTCAGCCTTACGCTACGTCTCAGCCATCCCAAAATATTGCAAATTTTTTAAACTCTCACTTTGGCTTTTCCTTCATTTTATAACTTCATATTTTGTTGAGTTTCAAATTTCACTTTTGACCTTGGAAACAGCAGTTTACAAAACAATCTTCCCCCCAAGGTCCATTTAGCAGCCGCTCTGGAGCTTTTGATAATATTCATTAGCAGATGGAGTCTGCCTAGTTGTCATGGAAATACAGATGTTCAAATTTCCCTTTTTGCACTTTAAGGATTAGAATAATCTACAGAATTCATCCATTGGGGATGATCAAGTGATGTGATCTCAAACTTCAGAACAGCTACTAAATGGACCTTGAGGTGAGATTGTTTTGTGGTTGCTACACATGTGGCCTTGTTTTTTTCTACGTCATCTCTGTGCCTTTTATTCCCCTTTGTTCTACTCAGTTCTATTCTATTTTATTCCACACCTCTTACTGCACTGCCCCACTCTTCGCTCCAGCGAGGCATTGAGCTACACGCCTAACTTAACTACATGTCATTGAGTCATTAACATACAAATGACCTGCAGTTATCCTGTGATTGGGGGCCCTCAAATGCCACCAAATGCTAAGGAACCACCATTTACAGATAAGTAACCCAGCCAGCTCTGGTAAGTAATTCCTCGCCACGCCATTTTGGCTCAAATCAAGGCATTCAATTGGCCATTAGGAGATAGGCCTCTGACAGTTAAGGTTAGTGGTAGAGGTGATGATGATATTGGTGGTAGAGGGATGTAAAAGTGAGGGCGTACACTGAGAAGAAACACACATATTCACTTGCTGCGGTGGTAAATACAACACATAGCCCACTCCTCTGTAATTGGGATGATGATCCGTCTCTACAGGATGATCTAATAGCTGCTGACTGACTCAGTCCACACTCATCAACACAGTCACACCACAGTTTCTGCACATACTCGCCATGCAGCTCACAGCTTACAGGAAATACATGATGATTTTATTTTATTTAAAATGTATGACATTATTCAAAAAAATTATTTGCCTAATATGTAAAATAGAATAAATCATATTTAATGATTGGTACAACAACTTGCAAACATCTATAAAAATTGATAAACCCAAATGTCCCAATGAGCTTTCTATAGTTTCAGACAATCTTTCTCAGCAGATGGAGTTTTTCCACCTGCCATGGAAGTGCAAATGTTTGTTTTTCTGAGACTTCTCGCCCACGTTGGCTTAAAAGTTGAGGTTGAAATTTCATTCTTGATCTTGTCAACAACAATTAGAAAAAATAATCTCACCACAATCTCATATTGGATGATGAGTCCTTAAAGTGCTCAGAAAACAGACATTTTGTAACAAATGTATAACACTTCGACAATTCTACAATTTCATGACAACTGGGCAAACCAGCAATCTGCTGAAGAAGATCATGTAAGATGATTGAAAGCTACTGAACAGCTGTTCATAGCTAAATGCTATCAACTACTGATCAGGTCAAGAAGGAACTTTCCTTCTCAACTCGTTTTAGAAATATTTTATGGTAAAATTGTAGAGTGCCTATTTTATATTAAAACATTTCACATTTGTTAAAAAGTTTGGATTACATTTTTTATTATTGCAATACTTTTTGTTGATATTATAGTATGCATGTGCTAGTAGTAAATAGTACATAGGACCGTAATTTGTACATCACAACTTTCAAAGAGGTTGTGTGTTTACAAGAGTGGCAATCGCCCTCCTTCTACTGGCTGCTAACGTGCGGCCAAAGTTGTTTACATTGAAAACAATTGAGGCAGCAACCGCCTGCTGTCTGACGGCACAACAACCTAAACCAGGGCGGCTACCTGAATGGTTTAAAAAAACGCTTCTAAAAACACATTCTGCCTCTTGTCTTTTATTGTATTTTTGACAACAGTTTCTCACACACAATACTCGGCGGGACATTGAGTTTGACAGTTGGATCAATATATATTTGGTGACCTAACCCCTGTGTCTCTCCAAGCAGGAAATCTAACAGCTATGAAGTATTTCATCTGGACAGAGCCGTAACCTATGACCCTGAGTGCGGCTCCTCTCTCCACCAGGCACAGTGAAAGTTGTTGCACACTTGTCACAATGTTGGTGGCAATTGACGCCTACCTCTCTTACTCTTCAGGTCTGTTTGTACTGTCAGAAACACATTGCAGACATCACTTGCTGGCATAACACGGAGTCAGGCTTAAACATTCAGCCATTTTCAGCAGATTTAAGCACAAATGTAAACAAGTTTAACTGCAGCAGACTGGCAGTTTAATCATCATAATTTGAATGGAACCCTTCATCTGTTTGGCCAAATATACAGTTTGGATGTGTCCATTTAGCATTTTTAGTAATGTAAACTAGTAACTCCAGTGATGCTTATTTATTTTCTTTGATTCCTTTCATGTATGTTTTGCACAACAAACCATTGTACAGCTTGCTTACATATACAGTAAAGCTGAAAGGTGAATGATATAATCAATGACCCCCTCATCCTGAATTGTTACTTTAAATTATTCATCCAGGAGCTGCAGCAGTGCAGCAACAACATTTAGGCGGCTCTTCTACTTTGGCTTTATCTCTCTCTTCTGTCATCAAAATTGAGATGGCAACTCAGAGGAGGACAAGACAGAATCAACAGTGAAAGTAGAACAAATAATATTTCCCTCGCACATCATCTATCTGACAGAAGGCAGCAAAAGGAAAGGAGAAAAGGGAGCGAAAACAGGAAAAATCTTGGCCTGCCCGCCAATCTTTCATTCGCTCTGCGCTCATCCATCCTGAGTGCACCTCTTAATTTGGTCCTGCCACAGACTGGGCAACAGAGACCTTCAGCCATTGGAAACAAATGATCTGGCCAGGGAGGGGCAACAACTCAGGGCCAGCAGTGCACACTACTCAGCTGCTGGGATTTATTTTTTATGAAATAAGTGGATTGTAAACATTTGGGCATTCTTGTCTGATGTTCAGAGACAGGTTTTCTGGGTAATTGTGTATTCCTACAAAAGACAATTCCTTGACCATTAAGCTATTAAATCATATTAGTTATAAAGTCCAGACCAGCCATGAGTGGATGAGCTTTAAAAAGCAATTCTGTTCACTAAGCGCCGCCCCTTCCTTAATTACTGTTGCTATGCTAATGCTAGTAATTTATGTACTGCTTGTAATGCTCTAGCAAAGCCCAACAATAACACTGGCAGATTTATCAATCAAAAATCTTCGTAGGCTTCTCAATTTTTATTGCGGACTGTTGATTTTACCAACTGAAATCATATCTGCCACTGGCAGATCCCATTAGCTGTAGCTAGCTAGCTAATTGAGCTATTGTTAGCACTATTTGCTGGTTGAAAACGCAATCTCTGACTGATGTTCTAATGTTTCCAGCTGGCTTTTCTTTAAATAAGAATTTTTTAAAAGGGGCCTTAGATATGTACTTGATCTTGAGGTCTACATACATGATTTTGTGTTAAACCTACACCTCCCAGGCAAAAAGTCAGCATCCTAACCAGTTTCATTGCAGTTCTATAACAGCTAGTTTAGTTACCAGCACAACAACTAAGGTTATAAGTCACTTGTATTCAAATTATACTCTAATCAAACCATGTCACTAATTGTTTTTTTCTGAATGTGAACGCTTGAATGTGAATTGCCATAACAACACGCAAAGAGGGTTTACAAGCATGACAGCTCCTTTTGTTCAGGACCAGGGTTATTGATATGTTGATTGACATTGCAATAGACCAATTGGCTCATGTGCAAGCCTCACTTAAACAGAAGGTTCTACTGGGATTGATAGTATTTGGTCCTTCTGCGACCAAATCCTGCTGCCTGTTGACAAAAACTGTTGGGCCCAGCATCAGAAATCGTTGACTGACACCCCGAACTGTCCCTATTAACCTAAATTATTTAAATTTATGAGGAAAAACAAAAGATTGATGAATGAATGTCTTGGCTGATGACACAGGCTGACAAACACAGACAAAAAAGAGAAGAGAAAGGAGTCAGTCAAGTCTTTTGTTCTTTTACAGTAAGTTCTGTGTATTGTCGCGAAGTGCAGGGTGGCCACATGGTGACTGTATCGATGTCGACCTAATTTTACAGTGAAACTAGAAGCCTCATGTCATCCTCATGTGAGAGTTGAGTAAGAGGCCTAGAATACACTGGGGAGATGATACCACCCCCCACACACACACACACACACACGCAGAAACACGCCCTAAAAAAGGAAAATCATAACATACGTTTGCATGTTGTAAGAACATGTCTGACAGTTTTACACAAGGTGCAGATGAATAGTAATTAAAAAGTATATACAAAGAACACACACATATTTCACAGATATTTCTCTTGGGATTACAGTGGCATGGATCATGACATACACCAGACGGACACAAGTAAAGGGAGAACTTTGTAGCTCTGAGGGATCATGGGACAGATGCCAACTGAATGGACCACGTCAGTACGACCAGTGTGAGGACATACGAGTCCCCAGTGGACTTCTTCTTTGAGTGAACAGGACATTAGTGTTGGCGCAAAGGTGGAAGATAGATACTGTGGGTGTTCTTCAGCGCTGAATCTATTCTGCAGTAGCTCTGCTAAAACCAATGGCAAAAAGTGTGACATTAATCTGTGAAGTTTCTTCTTTTCACTCTAAGAATTTCTATTAGGGATGGTAATGTCGGTTAGTTAGCCACTTTAGTCCCAATTGAAATATCTCAACGACTCTTGGATGGATTGCTATGAAATTTTGTACAAATATTCAAGGTCCTCAGAGGAGGAATTGTACTGACTTTGGTGATCCTCTGACTTCTCCTTTAGCACTACCATGAGGTTGTGGTTTGGAGAGAAATGTCTTGACAACTATCGGATAGATTGCCTTGAAGTTTGGTCCCTCTGAACATTCATATCCTCCTCAGGATGAATTATAATAATTATATTATAATTATATTATAGTGTCATCATTAGGTCACAAATCTTATTTGTACAATACAATAATGGTTTAAGAACAAAACAAATTATTCCAGTCAGCCTTAGTTGTACTTTGTGTTTAGTGCTAGTTAGCAATGGTTAGCATGGTAACATGCTAAATTAAGATGGAGATTATGGAAAACAATTATAGCTGCTCAACTGACTGTCAACCTCAGCTGAAGTTCAGCCTTAGCCAGTATAATGACATTTACTGTTTGGCCTTTGATAAATAAGTTGGGTCTTAAATTTAATGTAGGCTATAGTTGTAAAGCGCCACTGTTCTGCAAAAACAACAGACTGCCCATCATGTGAGAAGATTATGGTCGTCAGCAGTCGTCATCTCTCAGATGTTTTAGATTGTATTAGAGTTGTGTTTGGACAGCGGCAGCAGCACATAGAGGTATTCCTGTCTGATGACTTTGATTTTATACAAATACAATTTAAGGTAAGTGGAAGCGTCTTTGAAATAAATCAAATGTTTGCAGAGCAATTAATGCGCTAGATTGAAAGGAATCTCAGGTCAATAACCGAGGGCAGGTTAGGTGACTTTCATGCACACTGGGTGCACTGTAAACCACACTGCAAAGGTTTGTGAAGTATAGTCCAGCATTGTTTATGTATAAGTTATAGAAGTAAAGACATTTTCAGTGGGCTAGATAAATGAATAGCATCCAACTTGAACTTTGAACTTGCTGGACTGACACGCTAAGCGCTGTAAAGTAAGCTGTGTCCTGTGCATTGCTCTTTTATGAAGGTCTGTGCACTGTGAGATTTTATGTACTTGATTATCTGAGCACCAATTTTACTGCAAACCCATTTCCAAGAAGGTGTAAACTACAGTGGCCCAGAGAACTAAGTGCATCACAAATACAAAAAACACAAACCCAAATAGAAAACATCTTCACTAATTTGACAACACATAACAAAATGTGCTGCAAATATAGAAATCAAAACAAAATAGAGAAAACACAAGCAAATATGAAGAGGTTGCACACAACAAAACAGAAACTGAGTTTAACTGTTTATACTGGACAATAAAAAACAAGCCAAGCCAAAAAAGTTTTATAGCTTTCAGATTGTGCAGTGGAACATTGTTGTCATTTTATTTCTATGGTAGCGGCAACATACTAGTGCTCTTAATACATCCATGAATGAGAGTTGTTGCCATGGTTATGGCTCATTGAATTACTTACTCTATTACTTGGTCTGTACAATATACTCACTGTGCTATAATATCGGAATCATGCAATCAGAATGTTAAAACTCAAATAAAGTTATATCGTTAGCATTTTCTAACATCATTACCAGGTAGTCAACTTCAGTGCATTTCTGAAAGTTTTCTTAAATTGCAGTATGTTAAACTCATGATATTAGAAGTTTGCCAAAGTGCAAAATGGTCTGTTGGTTTGAAAAATCATAGGCCTACATAATCCATATCATCCATAATCTATTAGTTTTTTAATGTAAAGAATTATCTCTCAGAAAAGGACAAGTAGCACAACATAAGTCATTAACATTGTTATTAAGTGATAAGCCAAACCATGCTGCGCTGGTGCAGAGATGAAGTTACAGATATGGAATAAACATATTCATAACTAAAATGAGCAAACAAAAGATAAATTCATGTACTATTCCAAAAAAGTAGTAATGAATTACCCACAGGACAACCGGTTGGCTTGAATCAGATTTGTTCTCTTTATTATTCATTGTTAATTGTTTGCTGTAGATAGAGACCTCTCTTAGTTTCCCTCTTTTTCTATTCAGTTGACATTCCTGATGGGGAAAATCCAGAATTCCTAATGATGTGCTAAACATGACATATGCAGGGAGAAATTTTGGATCGCTTGCAGCTACAGTTTCGCAATGTTCCCGTTGCATGAATCTGCACCAACAACTACAGAGCCAAAAGAGCAAGAAACAGAAATGACATATGCTGTAAAGCTTGAAATGTATGTAACTTCCTCAATATTATCCTTGACTGGCTTGCTTTGTTTCAAATGTGTGTCCAAACCATGTACACAGATGAATGATCCAGAAAAGGAATTCCTTCTGCAGCTCAATGAAATGGCTTATGCAGAGCAAATTTAAAATGTGGTTTTGCCCAGACAATACCGGGGTTTGAGCAGATCTGCTATGCCCCGGAGCTGGGTGATGAAGAAGAGCAACACAGAGGAGAATGGGGTCTTTGTGAGCCTCTGAAAGTTTGAAGGCCCCTTTGCAGGATGCAGCAAAACCTAACCCAGGAGGACGAGTCCCTAAAGGGGAAATAAGATGGGTATCCATAACATAAGTGCAACAAATACTCAATAACTAAGCAACAGAACCTGTACACATTAGAGGGAGTTTGCATTCCTGATACCGCACTATAATTTAACTCAAAATCAGAAATTTGATGGAAAGTCCTATTGCTGTACGGCCTGAGAGTAGTATGCGGTGGCTCTTTGTGAGTGCCTAATGCCAGTTCTCAACCAGAGAAATGTATGAGGTAAGGTGCAGTAATAGAAGTAGTAGTAATGGTTGATATTATAATTTGCAACTGGAGAGAAAAATGAAGGTCAATCATCATTTCCGCTGCTGCAGCAGAATAAAGCCAAAGACGTTGCTGCACATGGATCTACAGTAGTATGATCTAATCTACAGTCTTCAAAAAAGTCAAACATTTGTGTTTGAGAAGCACAACTATTTTTTTCTTAAACATTTAAAACGTTACTGTGTTGCAAATCATGCAGAAAAGTCACACTGCAACACCAAAACATGGTGAAAAAAAAACACAACGCTGTTATTATGACTTAATAGGTGTGTGCATCTATGTTCATTACAGAATCACCTGTCATCAGGGAGTTTTAGTGGCGTATAGTTTTAAGGCATTGATCATTGTAATCACAACGTTCCCCTCTCTCCCCTTATTTAAAGTCACATTTTTGTTGTCGGTTGTCTAAAAAAGCCACATTAATAATTAAAAAAAAACATTGTAGTATGTGAATTTGTACAGCCTGTGAAAATAAAGAATAGGTTCAACTTTATGTTGTTTGTATCCTCTATATTTGACCTGTTTAGGCAACCCTTGATTCAATGTTTGTGACCCATAATGCAACACCAAGCCACGGGGACCACTGCTGCCACAGAGTAACCAGTAGATTCTCTGATTGCATTTTAGCACATTAAGCTTTTTGTAAACATTTGATAACATTCAAAGAAGGTGTAAGGCGGCTCCAAATGACATTAGCCACACTAACAAGAGTCATCTGACAGGAATACCTCTAATTTCTAGAATAGATTGTTTTCATGCAGAATTCTAACATGATAATTGAATTTGCTGTTCTAAGTAGCCTTCTCAAGTCCAGTCACATGTTCTTATTAGCTGTTTGGCTTCCTCTTTGGTTCTTGAGTTGGAACATTACAGGCCGAAAGGAAACAAGCCAAGTACTAACCGCAGCACTTTGATGATTTTTTAACATGTTTAAATGATACAATAAGTTTCGCAAGCCACTGGCTGAAAAAAAGTCATCAACCAGTTGCATTTGTTCACAATCAGAAGTAAAAAAAATAAATAAATAAATGGAAAAAATGCTCGCTCTTTTTTTTTTAAGTCTACAAATTGTGACCCACCCCACCACCACAATTTGTGAATATGCCCAAGGCCACCATTATCACTATCACTGATTTAGATTTATATCCTATCTCACTGATATTTGCTCCCAAGAAACAGTGCATGATCAGTTTATCAGAAAAAGCTTTATCCATATGCAGGTCCAAAACAAAGTCCATCTATTAGAGATGGTCCAGATCGGTGAAAAGACATACGACACGTACACACGCACACGCACACACACACACACACACACACACACACACACACACACACACACACACACACACACACACACACACACACACACACACACTTGTGTGTATCAGTTACGAGATGTTGCCACCTTTAAAAGGGAAAACTTCCCTAAATGAACTACTGCGTGCAGCGCTGCACGTCTCTGGATGTGTGCGCAGTGTGCCAATGTTGAGTTGACCAAGTGACCAGCAGAATGATATTCGATGTGAGCACGCTGCCAGGTGTCATTACACTTCCCCTTCCAGCAGAGAAAAGCAGTCAAACATGCCACCATCTGTTTCCAGGATGCCCCCGCCAGCTCACCGCAGTGTCCTTTTTCCTTTATTTTGTCATCGTACTTGAGGGACTGTCATGTGTATATAACAACATCTGATCCTCTTTACCATGCTTTAAACAACATAGTGTGTACTTGTAGCAAAATACTAGTGTAGGGCAGCGTGAGTGGGCCAACATATCAGATGTTTATTCCAAAAACACTTGTCCTTGTCATGAGAAGCATGCAAAACAGATGCACATTTCACATTTAGTCTAATACATTCAGAGGTGTAAAAAGGCCTTAGATTACCATTTGAATTTGTCAATGCACAACAGCTCCCAGTTGTGCATGCCGAGGGCTGATGGTACATTTTGACACTGATTCATATGAAAGAGCGGATGGGTTTTATTTTAACATCCAATAACACTCCGAGCATTGTGGTCACTGTGAAACATATTCCAAACAACCGCCTCCATCTCTCTTCATACCAGCTCTTAGTCATCCTGACTTTGACATCCAAGCAACAAGAAGACCCCCCCCTCTGACAACAGTATCTGCTTATGATCTGCCTGGACAGAGTCCTCAAACAGTCTCAGAGCGTGATTTGCAATGCAGCCTCTGTGTGTGGCGGTGAACCCCCCCCCCCCGCCCCTCCATTGTGAGGCGATGTAGTGTTGGACCGGGCCAGAAAGTCCACTCAGTCAAATCAAAGGCGCTTCCCTTTCGGCACTGTGGCAGAGTCCACTGCCTCTGGAGCCACTCATTATTACATGCGAGGGGGGACTTGTGATCTTTTTAATTATTCTGCACTTCATTTCTATTCTACCATTCAAAACGCAACATGAGAATTGATTGCCTCAAAGATCCATCTTTATAATCTCCCCCAGGCCCATAAATTACCCAACTTTGGGGCAGGGTGCACGAGCCGTGCAGGCACAAGCAGATCCCTTTCAGAGCCAAGCAGAGCCTCATCACTGCAGTGTGCTGGAGGAGCTCAACTGAATGGGTTCTGCTCTTTTGTTCGCTGAAAACGGGAGGGAAAAAAAGTACACTTGTTATCTTGTGAACCCTCAAACATGTAAGATAGGAATCTCTTGAATGTCAGCGACAGAAATGGAATTAACAAGAGATCTTTTTATTGTCACAGAAGGTCATTAGGCTGCCAATCGGGGTAATTATGGAAATGATCTCCCCAGCTCTGTGGAATGTTTTCCTGCTTCCATAAGGACTTGAAAGTGTTCAATCAGCCTCTCTCGTGGGAAAGTTCAGCCATAACTGCAAGTGTACCAGCAAAATCAAATTAAGCAAAGAGATTTCATTAGTATTTATAGCCCCGAGGCATTTGTAAAAGTATTAAGCAGCGGAGTAATGTGGGACTATGGAGGGGAGAATTATTGCTTAATGACAAAGGCCATACCTAGAAGACATACACATGGATAATGAATAGGAGACATTGATTGCATCTTTAAAAAGGATTCTTGTTGGAATGTAAAATATTGATGCTTGTGTGGCTGACTTTGGACTCCCGGCATGGGCGTGAGGGTGGTAACTTTGTTTGGGTGTTAACACTGTTTGGCTGTTAACTTTATTACTGAGACATGTTTAATATTATACTATTATACGTATTAGCAAACACTGTAATATGTCATATTTGTTGTACATTTGCTCATGTACTGTGCTTAAGTACAAATTTGAGGTAGCCTACTTCACGCTACTGTATACTTCTACTCCATTACAATTCAGAGGGAAATTTTGTACTTTTTTATGCCACTGAAAACTATAATTACTTTACTAGTTATGATTTCCATATAAAACATATGAAGAGGTAATAAAATATGATGTATTGTCATTGATTACTATCCAACAGTATATCAAATTAGTGACAAAATAATTAGTTGACTAATTGATTGGTTGACCCACAGAAAACATAAAAAACATTTTAAATAACTGACTAATCGTTTCAGTGATTTATGATGCAAAAATGCCAAACATTTCATGTTTCCATGAAGTGACGATTTGCTGCTTTTTGGTCTCAAATTACAGTAAACTGAATCGGTCACATTGGCTGTTGGTAATCGTGATTTACTGAAGTTTTACTAACCAGGTAAATAGATAGTAAACCAAGTAAATAGATAGTAAATAGTCAAATAAAAAAAATAGCTACAGCTCTATTGTATATTGAATAGTTTGAGCTGCACCTCAACTACAACGGTTAAATGCTGCTCACACATGAATGTGTGTATAACAGTGATCAATGATTCTACTTCATTCATTCTGATTGTTTTTCTCCATTGAGTTACCTTTGAGTACATTTTCCTTAATAACATTTTCAATGCCGTTTTTTTTACTCACAATGGAGTATTTTTACTGTTGGTATTAGTACCTTTAAGTAAAAGACCTGGGGTTTTCCGCTACTGTTATTCTGACCCTGTTAGACACAGCATGCTCAAGTTTTGCACATTTTTTTGTTAAAATGATGCACATATGACGTGTTTTGTAACAGTCAGTAAAAACAAGAGACATGTGAGTTTAGAAAGAGCTGAAGGAGATCATAACTGCAACTAAGGCTATATCATACTTTACTTTGGGTAGGCTTAATAACTTAACAGTAATGTAAAATATAACAAGGGGTCAAAGCAGCGTGTTGTTTTTTGGTGGATTCCTGGGTTAAAATAACCATATTTTAGTTTTGGTAAATAGTCCAACAGTAATGTTAAAACAATACCACTAACATTGCATTGGGGATATATTGACCCAAGCATTTTGACCCAGTGGTCTTTAGTGTGTAAGAGAATTGAATCTAATCATGAAGGATAGAAGGTCTACTGAAATGTGGTTTAAAACCTTTGTTCATAAAATATTATTGCCTACAAAATGTGCTATTTAATAAACAATCATGGATTAGGTGAGAGCAAATTTACTTTCATATTTCCCTTTGTGTGATACATGACTTCATTGTCTGCAGGAGAGATTCAGGGCAAAATGAAATGAAGTCAGATAGCTATGTGCAGTAAATTGTAACACCTGATTTGAATCATTGAGTCTATTCACTTAACCTCAGAGTAATTGACAATTTAAAGGTGCGGTCCTTAATTTCAAGAGACAGCACAACGACTTTGATTAGGAAGTGGGATATACACTTCCCCAATGGATTAACAGACAAGGACACATTTTTATAAAGCAAATAATGGGATGCATTAGAGGAAAAATATTATGGTTTTAAGATGAATTAGATCATTTTCCTTAAGGCAATAACATTAGGCCTTCATGAGAATAAAGCATATATTATGGGCTACTAGTGATATTGTTTGAGCACTTCAGGATATGTTGTAAAATAGGCACTTTTGAACATAAACACACATTTCAGTCAATCATACAATCAAAACATTCCTCTTCAAGTCTAAAGATGTATTTTTCTCCTTCTACTCCTCATCTTCTACGATTCCTATAAATGGGTTCGAGAAGAGGTAAAGTGTCTTTGTGAATAACTTGACAAATTACGTGAAGGAATATTATCACGGGCAGGGGCAGGCGGGGATGTAGGAGGTAATATAGTGTGTTACATATGCACCAATAGGCAAGAGGATATTGAGTTCAGGGGTCGCACTGAGAGTTCCCTTTTGATGTCAATGGTGTGAAAAGCTGCTTAGAATAGTGCATAGGGAGTCACAACACGGTTTTTATGTAGGATTTTATTTTGGTTTTACTCAGTTTTTTTATACGCAAAACGTTACCTAATGTATTATGAAATTATCCATATTATCCATATTTAGTTTCCGGAGACGAGGGACAATTAGGCTACTGATATACAATGTACCGTTTGATTGCGTAATTGAATTTATATAATATTTTGCTCCTAAGTGTGTTTTTCATATGCACAACCACATTTTTGTTTGATTTTTCTCCATTTATTAAACTCCACAACTATTTGACACCTTTGGCTGAATTAACACGTTTATCGTTTCATGCAGACAATGATTTGGCGCACAGCCAAGCTGCCTGTGTTTTGACACCATGTTAAATGCCTGCTATTGGGCCAATTTGCAGCGTTTACAGCCTGCATCGCTGCACTCACACAACACGGTGATATACTAGGCTAATGTGCAACTTTTCAGCCTCAATCTGAATGACAAAAAGCTTACAAACTGGGTGACATTGCACGTACTTAACAAGTACACATTGGCATGGTAATCCGGCTGCATTTAGCGGGAGGTGTCACTTTCCCACCAGCACCCGTGAGTACATGCACCCTCCCCGGGGGGCTCCCCAGTCACGGCCGGCCGGGGGAAAGGTGCAATGGACGGGCGGAGGGGCTGGGCTAGGAGACGGTGCAGTCCAGTGGTTTGCAGAATTGGACACACACACATTATCATTTTTTAATTAATAGGCTAAATAATAAGGAAAATTGTGTTTCTCAAATGCCATGCAAACTATTCAACTTGTAAAATAACAGACATGTGTAACAAGGGAAACCATTATCTACATATGAAGTATTTACCGACTAATTGTATTTTTTATTATATATTTTACCTGATAGATTGGGATTTAGCTGTTTGTATATTTAACGTTTCATTTTACACCACAGTATCACCGGATTAGAGACTTTTTTATAGACAGCGAC
This sequence comes from Etheostoma perlongum, assembly GCA_026937815.1. Lineage (NCBI taxonomy): Eukaryota > Metazoa > Chordata > Actinopteri > Perciformes > Percidae > Etheostoma > Etheostoma perlongum. The sequence goes on from CM049379.1 coordinate 9,001,661, forward strand.
CATCTTCATCATTTCTAAAACAATGTTAGAAATCGTGTCTTAATAACCAAAATACAATTTGCAAATGGCGACGACTTGAAAGCCTGCAAGCGGAAACCGCTGACAGGCCTAAAGACCTCAGACAGATGTGAAATAAATGTATTAAAATATAGATGAATGTCTGTGACCACTGACCAAAGTCTCCAGCTGTCCACTGATTCTGACAACTCAGTTTCCTAATGTATTCATTTTATATATTTTTTAACACCTGCAAGCAATAAATAAGATGATGAGTCATCTGGTCAAATCAACTGAAACGGGTGCTTTTCTTCCTTTTAACATTCTATTATCATAATCATAACTAATGTGAAATAGGAATGCAGAGCTCATTATATAATATAATATAAGCTATCTCAGCCCAAAAATAAGAACGAAACGAAAAGCTAAAGTGAGTAAAACATCACCTGCTGTAATCTGCTGCATGGTGTCTTTATACAGACACGTCAATCAAACAAACACACAAACAGACAGACACACACACACACACACACGGAACAGTTTCGTCTATTTGGGGCCCTTTGTGCTTTGTTGTGTAGGAAAGATGTGGCTGCGGCTGATCCTGCAGGTTAAAAATGGGCTCCATCATATTGTTTGACAGAAACTCGCAGGTTGATAGAGTGGATTCTTTGAGAAGAGCTGAAAATAGGGATTTCCAAAAAAAGGAAGAGGAGGAGGAAGAAAAAGAAAAAGAAGAAAAACAGCCTGCCTTCCGGAATTCTGCAGAATTCCCATTGTCGACCACGAAAAATTCAATTATAGAAAAAAATTCAATACTGTTATTATTTTTATGCAACTGTGTGTCACGCAGTTTTGCGGATATGCTGAGATTTGTTATAAATCATTTTTTGAGAACACCTTGTTTTCATTAAATGTGACAAGCTGAAGATTTGGCTACTGCTGTAAAATAATTAACACAATGGTCGTAATTACAAGCTCGCTAACAATGCCTTTCATTTATCATATCATTTTACTAGCTGCTGCCTCCCCAACTGCTCGCTCACCTAATTAATTTAAAGAGTTGCCTTTCAAAAATCTGCTTTTACAAACAGCTGATTTCGATTCAAGAACGTGAGACAGCAGATTTGTATCCTCCCTTTAAATGGAGGCAACACAGGAAAAGCGAATATTTCTATGACAGAAATTTGTAATAACTAATTAATAATTAACAAAGATTAAAGCCTTTTTTTCCTGAAATGAATCAAAAAATCCTTTAGAAGGAGCCAAAGAAGATAACCGGTATCAATAATTACTGCACAACGGATTTTTAACAAATCAACAGATAAAAGGGGAGAAAGAGCGAGTGACTATTGATTTAGGTGGTCCAAATCCATCCAATCAGCAACAAAAATATACCTTTCGCTTAAGGACTATAATAAAATGTCTTAAAACGTTGTCTAATCGTCACAAGTCAGTCTCATATTGGGTTTATTTCATATATGGTCTTATGGCCTACCAAGTTTTTATTAAACTATTAGGCCTGTTATATATGCCTAGACAAGTAGTAAAGCAGACATACCCAGTGTCATCATCTAATGTCAAACAAAAGGATACAAAATCGACAAGTTGACTTAAAGTAGAAATAGGTGTAATTATCTCACCACTATTTCTGAATCCCCCCCCAAAAAAAAAAAATGTAAAAAGATTGAACACTATTTAGCATCTCTCATCCGTCTTCATCTCTACAGTATCTGAAGCACCCTCCCTGCTGAAGTGTCCTCGAGCAAACAACTGACACTGCAGGTGACCCTGACCTCTGACCCCTGTGAGACAAGGGGGGGGGTGAGGAAAAAAAAAAGTCTCCCTCTCAGGAATCACCAGAGCATCACATTATTATGATCACAATTATTTGTTCGGTGACCTTGCTGGTAGTTTGCAGTGATCACATGTGCTGACTGTTTCCTCTCCATCTCCTGTGATGCTGCTGCTGCGGTCTCTTCTGCCCCCCCCTAATGGTTTCATGCCGGAGCGAGTTGGCTTATTATACTAAAAGGTTTTGTCGCGCTAAGCCGTGCATGTGTGCTTAAAACGTACATTTCATTAACAAACTGCGGAGGTATAAAAGCGGATTTATGAGGCTTCAAAAGATCACAGGAAGGACGGGTTGGACACCTCCTCTCGGTGCTGTTCAGTCAGGTTATATCAGCCGATCCGCCGCCTTTCACACAACACTCTGGGATTTTTTTTTTTTTTTTTTAGAGGCTGGCTGCACCTGTCCCCCCCCCACCCCACCCCCCACACAGACACACACAGACACACACAAACAGGGAGAAAGCGAGGTACAGAGAGAGAGAGAGAGAGAGAGAGAGAGAGAGAGAGAGAGAGAGAGAGGGAACGACCCATTGAATCTGTCAAAATTACAAAATAAAACAAGTGGCAACCAAGTGTGCAAGCTCTTTTGTTTTGCAGCTATACGACTTTTATCTTCTGCATTTTTAAAAAAGCACCAAAAATGGGGTTTTGGCTACATGAGGTCACTAATATCAGTAGGAGTTTAAAAGACTTCTGTTGCTGTAAAGAAATGCACGAAATGTGTCAAATCAGCAGTGCACTTTTCGATTTGAGCAAAAACCTCCCAAACAAACAACCTTGAAAAAAAAGTTCCATTTTTTTTTTTTTTGATTTGTGGGAAATTAAAGAGAATCCTAACCTGCCTAAACACACACGCGCCCTGTGGATGAGAAGGCTAAAAGTTGATGTAGACTCTGGTTTCATCTGCTAAGTAATCCGTATTGACGGAGCTCCAGACAACACAGGTCACCGAGAGATTAACACAAGGCGAGTCTAATCGGAAACCTTGTTTCCCTCCTTTGACCCATACGCACATTATTAATGATAGCGTTTGATTAATCCGACTTCATCCCGGGAGCAGAGGTGTCGGAGGTGGCGCATGAAGCAGCACCTCGCGCTGCTAAAGGCAATTAAAGGATCCCATTTACTCTCCAAACTAGATACAAAGACAACACTGATGGGATTTTACAGCAAAAATAAATACATTCATGATGTGCTTCTTCAAAAGACAGCCCATTCTGTGTTCTTCATGTGAGTTAAGTAATCAACTGCACTTATGGCATTAATAGGTGACACGTGTGATTTATTTAAATGTAACAATATTGATAATATAAACAATAGGCTACTTCATATATTCAAATGAATTCTGCCTAATAGTGTTAGAGATTATTATCGGAGTAATAATCGATAATTAGGCTACATCTTCATTCTTAATGTATTTATGGTTTAATTTATTCAAATTAAGCTTTGTCACAAATAACTGACTGGTGTTGATTATAGATATTTTCATTAACCTGCAAAATACTTACTTCGGATACAAATGGACGTTTAAATGTGGCACATCGGAATAGATCTACATTTAAATTCCCAATTTTGTTCATTTACAGCACACTTGTTTGGTCTCTTTGAACGTTAGCTGAAATACAAACTCTTCTTTCAGTATTCTTCCCAAATGTTCTCACACAACGGAGGAAACCCTGCGTTGGATCCGACATCCTCTCCCTGAGCCCAGCCACCTTCACCTTCATGCTTGTGAATAAATGCTTTCTTTGCATTCCCCCGCTGCCTGCATTTCCTACTTTTTTCATATGTAAAGTCATGCAATGATTGGGGTCGTTAGCACCTCTTCCAAACTCTTAAGGGAATTCTTTATTCTCTCCATTCATTGTCGCCGGTGCTGCTGCCGCTGCTGCTCAATATTCTTCCCACCTTCAGCTAATCCTGCGGGAATAAATATATTTGAATTCATGCTTTGTATTCGCAGCTGGGATTTACACGGCTTCAAGGCATGCACCAAATAAACAAAATTAAAAATAGTAAATTCTTACGCATTGACAAAGTATCCAAATACTTAAAGTGGCATGCACGATAACTAGTTTAAAACAGAATGCAGAAAAATCCACGCATGCACAATTTCACCATATCGAAACCAAACGTTAACACATGAAAGAAGTTAAAGGAGAATTTGGTGAACTTAGCTGTCGTCGTTTTCATTCTGCAGCATTCAACGGTATTAGCTAAGTTAAAGGTTTGGAATGTTTTTACGCAGCCACGTTAATGCGCATCAGATCTTTCAATCATGCAGGCCAATTTTCTCTCCCCCTCCTCCTCCTCCCTCTGCCACCGTTAAATGGTCTATGACGGACGAACACAGAAATCAGCGGAAAGCAGCATTGCTGATGTCCCATTGTTGACAAATCCATGAAACAACTCCAGTTTGCATGGTTTAACAGAGAGGAGAGAGGAGGGTGGAGGGAGGGAGGAGAGGAGAAGGAAGGGGGCGTCTGTCGTCACCAAACCACGTGCCATGCCCTGATAGTATATCTTATACTGGGAAAAGTAATCTATCAGACAGTCCTTTTAAAAGCTCAGGCCTTTAAAAGCAGCATGTGTCATCTCGACTTGGTTCTCCAAATATCACTCCTATAGGAAATATACGCACCGAGAAGGGACGTCTGAGCGCAACACATCTCCAAACAACTTCGATACAAGAATCGTCGCTTCACACGCGTCTGCTCACTTACCGTGTGGAGAAATATTTGTAGAAGTTGTTCTTTGGCTTGACTGGCTTGCTGCCGGTTCAACCCCATTTAGATTTTTGGAGACATCCGATCTCTAGACAGGGGCGACCAGAAGTCCAGCAGACCCGCCGTGTGTGCGCACAGCCCGCGCTGGTCTCGCCATACCCATCACACCCGGCTCTTCAGACTTCAAAAACAAATACAAAAAGTGTAAGTAAGCCGTGAGATGACCCTGTCTGGAGGCAGCGAAAGAGCCAGCGAGATGTCCGGCCAAACTGTGCTCACAGCGGAGGACGTGGATATCGACGTGGTGGGCGAGGGAGACGAGGATGGCATGGAGAGGGTGGACAGTGACTGCGAGAGCCCGGTGGGAGGCATCCTGCACGACCTCCGAGGAGAAGCAGGCGACGAGGACGATGAGATCGAGGTGGAGAAGGAGGAGATGAGGTCCGGTGGAGGGAGTCCGTGCTGTGAGAGCTCCGGGGAGGGAGAGACGGGCACCGGAAAGGGAGAGGGTCAAGACCAGAGCGCAACGGGAGGTGGGCTCCAGAAGCCCAAAAACAGTCTGGTAAAGCCGCCATACTCCTACATCGCCCTCATCACCATGTCCATCCTCCAGAGCCCGCAGAAAAAGCTCACCCTCAGCGGGATCTGCGAGTTCATCAGCAGCCGTTTCCCGTATTACCGAGAAAAGTTCCCGGCGTGGCAAAACTCCATTCGCCACAACTTGTCCCTCAACGACTGCTTTGTGAAAATCCCCCGGGAACCTGGCAACCCCGGCAAGGGCAACTACTGGACCTTGGATCCTGCTTCGGAGGACATGTTCGACAACGGCAGCTTCCTCAGGAGGAGGAAAAGGTTTAAGAGAGTTCAGCCGGACATGCTCAGGGACCAGACTGCTCTAATGATGCAAAGTTTCGGTGCGTACAGCCTTGGGGGCCCGTACGGGAGGCACTACGGGATCCACCCGGCTTATTCCCATCCGGCGGCTTTGCAGTACCCGTACATCCCCCCTGTAGGTACCATGCTGCCCCCGGGCGTCCCTCTCCTGTCCTCGGCGGAGCTGAACAGAAAAGCGTTTAACTCCCATCTCAGCCCGAGTCTTCAACTTCAGCTCAACAGTCTGAGCACAGCGTCCATGATCAAATCCGAGCCTGCGAACAGACCTTCTTTTAGTATAGAGAACATCATCGGGGTGTCCAGCGCCTCCTCGGTGTCACCGGGCGCTGCTTTCCTGCGACCTCCGGTGACCGTTCAGTCGGCCCTGCTGAGCGCGCAGTCCCTCTCTCTGAGCCGGTCCTCCGCCGCTATCGCTCCCATCCTCAGTGTACCGTCAAATCTCCTTTCTGGACATGTTTTACCCTCAGCAGCGGCGGCGGCGGCGGCAGTGTCCAAATGGCCTTCACAATGACTACAAACAAAGAGAAGATGAACTCTTATTTTTATATAGAGACATTATTACCGAGGGAGTGTGAAAAGCACAAATCAATAGGCAACACTGGACTCTGTAGCCATGTAAAGACTGTTGAAACAGAGAAAAAAAAGAAAAAGGAGATATTTCTGTACAGGTAATATTTGTAAATATTTGTAAAAAATAATAATAATAATGATGATTTTACCTGTCTTTTTTTTCTTTTGTTCCCGTTTGAGATTTGTGATTATTATTTTAAAATTTCTTTTTTGTATCAGAAGCTCAACTGGACACACTTTTTTGCTTCCTTTTCATACAAGACACAAAAAGCTCTGAAAATTAGTCGGTTTATAAAAAATAAAATATATGTAATTTTATGTGGCTATATTGTGTTGTAATCTGAATTTATTTGTAAATAAATTTAAGAAAGAATTCAAAATCAATTTTCTTTTTTAACATTCTGAAATTGTTTGATCATATATTTATTGAGAGACATATTTTTGAAAATCTTATTTTTTATAAATAAACCCTCATGCTAGAAATGCATACAATGAATCATAGGATATTTTAGATATGACAAATTTGTCTTACCTTGTGAATATTGTGTTAACATTTGCTAAGCCATTTTTAGGCTTAATACTTTTTTTAACATCTTCCCATTTCACTATATTAAAAATCTATATTTTTAAATTATCCTTTTTAAGTTCCATTTTAATTTCTAATTATAACATTAGGCTATAATATGCTATATTTATCCAGTGACAGAAGTAAAATGAATAATATTTTTTACTGCGACACCATATTAACCCTTTTCAGTAGACCCATTAGATTTTTTTTTTTGCTTGTATTGCAACTAGTTTAAAGAAATATTTTTGGAAATTACTCATTAAGTTAAATAAGAATTTTTGCAGAAGGTTAACAAAAATAAGTAAGTCATTAAAACATATTTATATGGATTTTAAATTTAAAGCAGAGGTGAAAAGAGGGGATTATTAAAAGGGAAGATATATATGCTGAGATTTAGTTCAAACAGTGCAGTTGAAACTGGTTATTCGCGAAATGCTGACAGCTTTTCAAGCTGATAAAAAGTCTGCCATCATAGTTGAGACAAACCCTCGTAAAATACACGGACATAATAAAACAGTGTAATTGTTTTTAAACTACATTTCTGGTTGTTTCTTGAGAATGATCTCTGACCAGAGGTCATGGTTGAGGCGCCTTTTAATTTACCATTACATCACTGCTCGGTTCGTTTTACAGCACATTCTGCGGCTTGGCTACTATAAAGGTAACAGCTTCGCAGTTGTGTCTGGCTAATCACTTTTACACAAACAGCAAATGGTGATCGGGTTGGTGTGTATGTCAGTGCGTGTGCGCGTGTGTCTGTGTGTGTGTGTGTGTGTGTGTGTGGGGGGGGGTTAGAGGCGCTATATTTATCTGATCCCCATGAGAAAGAGAAAGGAACTTCTCTCTCTGCTTCGATTCACTCCCAGACACCGAAGAAGGTGCTGATGATGCAAAAGGCTTCTCCAATGTCACCGTGGCATTTCCTTCATTTTTATTATCGGGTTATTATTATTAGCGTCCTATAATTATTTATAACAGTAGTCGACACTAATAATGTCACTAATAGAATGTAACCTACATTAGTACATTGTAGAATGTAACCTACATTAGTAGGTTGCATTCTATTGTATTATATATATTTACATATATTATAGCCCTGTATGTCACATTAACCTCATTGGCTTTTTCTCCGTTGATTATTCCTAAAATCGAAACACATATTATAGAAGAATAAATAAATTCAAATACAGAAATTGTAGTCTCTGTAATGGGTTCTTGATCATTTATGCCCTTACATTTTTTCTTATAATTTATATACTAAGGAGGTGTTAAATATTGACATATTCACTCTAATAGACAGTTTAAAGAGGTTGTGAAAGAGACGTCCAGGCACTACCAGAAGTCACTTTCAGGGTGCAGTCAGTCAATATAATTTAGAGTAAAGGTGTATGTGAGAAGGCAATATGGGAGTTGGTCAAATGCAGCTCTATGTGTGTCGTTTTGTGTATTTAACAAACATATTCACATTGTAAGTCAAACTTGCACTTGGTTAACACGTTAATAGTTGTTGGATTTGATTTTAGTCATATAGCTTGTGTGTGATCACAGATGCAGGTTCAGCTTCCACAAAGTAGAGTCTCTAACGAAATCTCTCATGCTCACATGCATAAGAGTGCCTGCAGTAAAACTGCACAGTGTGATGTCTCCGTGTGTGTGTGTGTGTGTGTGTGTGGTGTTGCACGGGCGAAGCTGCAGACTCACAACACCTCGGAAGAGATTCAAGCCGCTAGGGGGCGTTAACTGACACCTCTGGCTCTTCATTAGGGATATCAAATATCAAATAAAAAAATTAGAAAGACACAACCTAAAAAGATAAAAGATAACCCTTTCCACGCAAACAATTCATCTTTTTGCATTTCCAGTAATTTAGGTGAGGCTCTTTATAATCAGAATTTACTTTAAGACCTGAAATAGCCTAAATTAATATCTGGTCCATTCGTTCATTTTCATTGGGAATAGCCTAGTTTTTTGAGGAGCGACATTAATATGGTAAATGTTTTCATCCACATGCCTCAGTAATCGAAATAAATCCACTGCTTCGTAGCAAATGGGGTATGGGGTGAGATATGACTATTATTTAGGCTATATCTTTGAGTAGGGACGTCACTAAACATTAAAAATATTCAAAAACTTTGGAAAAAAAAACCCAAACGTTGAAAAATGTGGGAAAAGGCGATATAATTTGGACGGGAAGACAACACAAGGGTTAAGGTTTCAGTAGAAGATGATGGGAAGACACAACGTTGAAATGAACCAGATTCCACGTGACCTCAATTTCAACAAAAACCTTATCCTTAAACTGAAAGTGTTGAACTATTACACAATCCAGGTGATGTTGGTATTTTTAAAGACGGAAGATAGCTACATGTAAGTGTTTGATAGAGAAAAACATTCATATTAATAATTTCCTCTTCCAGTTTACATCATTGCAGTTTGTTTTAATCCATTAAACCAGCCTGCTCTTTTATTCTTTTAATCCGTTATCTAATGTAGTAGCCTCGGAAAAAAACGCAGTTTTTGGTGTTGCGCGTCATTTTGACGCCAACAATTTCTGACTCGGTTTTAACGTGCAAAACTGTAGGCCTACATCCAATTAGGAAAACAATTATGTATAGACCGTTACAACCGCTCAAAGGGAAAACATTTCTGTCAGAATGGTAGCCACAGTAATTATTTTGTGTTCGTTTTTCATTTATCCATCCAGTGTTTTACCTAACCCAACTGAAAAAAGAGGCTGTTTGTATAGATTAGAATATATGTGGTTATATACAGCCTTAATTTGTCAATATGATTAATTTACTCAGAATGATAATGATCTCACACAAACACTTTGACCAAATTACAACAAACCACTGGGGCTCATTACGATTAAAACTTCAAAGTCTTTCAGCTGAAGGCCCTAATTGGATTATGTGTTCAACCCATAGACGGTTGAAACTGGTTCAACCTTAAACAATATCAAAGCATTAGTGATTTACATGCTTGAGTGTTTATGCGTATCTGTGTAGTGTATGTGACAATTTGTACTGTCTACTTCAGTAGACAGTACAAATTGTTAAATCAAACACATGCACCATCTAGGAAGTATAGTTTTGTCCATATACAATAAATCAAGACACTTGACTGTATGTAATGCTACTGGCTTGTCAGAGTGACTCCAGTGCAGCTGACTATACTGTCAAGTCTTAATACTGCAGGTGCATTTAGTTGACCAAAATCAACCTCACAGAGGTACACTCATCACTCAATTACTCATACTCATCATTATCATGAGTATTTAGTTTATCTAGTAGAGAATACATTGTTTGATTTTGCAACACAAACATTTCAAGGGACACTAAGAGTCCCAGCTTTTATGCTGCTGAGGACTCCCAATTCACTTGTAAACATCTGGGTGATAACATTTTTTTCCAGGGAAGAAGTTAATGTGTTACATTTGACCTTTGATTTAGAGAGGTTAATGTTTAGTGTCACTAAAAAAGACTTTTGACACCAAACGTAACTGGAATAGGCAGTAATTTGGGATTTCAAACCCTCAGACAGAGCTGAAATACCCGTTAATGATATTCCAAACAATTCACTTGTCATACAATTAACATTTTGAATTATGGGTATTCATTTGCATTTATATGTTAACATGGCACAAAAAAAGCAGAAAAGCTCAAGTCTGACTTACTTTAGAGGAGTTGACTGTTTGTATGATGACAACAATGGCATTGACAAGCAAGGCCCAGGCCTCCATAATAAGTATAGGCCATCTTCCAGCACAAGCTATAGCCTTCTCCTGGGTGGAGATCACAGACAGTAAATGTAGGTACAGCAGTTACTGAATATTTAAAAAGGCATAGAGATGAAGCAATAAATGACAAAGTAAAGCTGGCGTGGCCAGGCATTAATAACTAATGGGTACCAGAGAGTTATTGGCTGCTACTGTTGTAATGAAAGTGTCATTGCAAATCAGCAGTTGTCCAGGGTTATTATTATTTATGCATAATTGATGCAGGAACCATAAGGAACATGTCTCAGCCAACAAATCCCAACACCTTGGGAACAAAGACAATGGTGTCAACAAGTAAAGGTCACAGAGGAGAAAATGCCTCTGGGCTGATATTTACATTGAGAGGGGAGGGCAAGGAAGGCTTGCATTTTACACATCTTTATACAGAAGGTTACAACAAACTAATACACATGAGACAGCTGATACACCACTGCTCCATCCATGTGTTGCGGATGTTGCTAAGTCATAGTAAGCTGCCATAAAGCTTAAAAACAAATGATATGTAGTCAAAACGAAGATTTAAGTGCTCCGGATTTAAATAAACATATATTGAGCATTAGTTAAATTATTGCCGTTTTGAGTAGGCTACATTACATTTAAGCTACCTTTAGTTATCTATACCATTTGTAGCAGCTTTATTTTCATTCATTAATTTCTCTAAATATGTGATGTGTCAGGCAGTATACACCATAACTGTATTTAGTTGTTCCTAATTTCCAAAAAAAAGAAAACTTTTGGATTTTTTGCAAAATCTTACCCTAATATGACAAATTCAACATTCTTATTTTAGACACCATCTTTGGGATTTAAAAGATAGCTTAAATATTTATATTTGTAACTTATATTTTCATTTTAGCAATGTTTCAAAAATATATATGCCTAGATATAAACGATGCCCATTGTCGTTATAGTGATTAGTTATTGTTAGGCCTATATTTAAATTGACACACAGAAATGGGCCAGTCTTATGACCCTGATATGTTATTTGAGGAACTGACTAGCAGTAATTAGAAAATTCACTAATCATTTAATAATTTATACATTTTGTTCCACTGCCTGTATTATTGTAGGCTATTAGCCTACTTTATTATTGTATTACATTATTGGAATTTCTCATTTACTGCTGGATAAAAGAACATTTATAAAGTTTTACCTCTTTGCTATAATTTTACAAATAGAGCTTTCATAATGCACATTATCTATCAGTTTGTCATTAATCGCGCCTCAACCTATGTTGCATTCATAGTAGCTGGGAATTTTGACAATTTCAAATTAACGTTGTAAGTTTTAACAAAAAACTTATAAAGTCACAGGTGATATAACTAGACCTTTAAAGTTACCAAAGGAAAGTTTATCTATTTGCTATAACTACAGTTAAAACTCGTTTGATACAAATATTCTATCCAAGCTATGCTGAGATGGCGCTATAAAGGAATTGGTCATGTTCTAGATGTTCCTGAACGCCTCAAGTCTCTAGGTGCCTATGTCACCGTGCAGTGCCCAATGAGAACACGCAACGAAGTCTTGACAGTGACGTATACAGGAAATGTAAACATATTCCAAAGCAGACAGTTTTGTAGCGTTTATTTCACATCTTTAAGCTAATTTTACCGGTAGAAATCATGCAAACGTGGAGTCTCGTATCAATGTGTGTGTTGCTAGGCATTGTTGTGAGATGGGGCGTTTCGTTAAATTCCTATTCAGGTAGTAAGAGTGTGTTAAACGCATGCTAGTCTTCTTTTCTGCATTGCTGCTTGTTTCAGTGTAACGATAGCTAGTTCATTAGATTTTCTCTAAAACTATTAACAGAAAGTTGTTTCACACATATTAGAGTGTTGCTGTTAGCGGCTAGTATCCAGTCACTGGCTCATTAAGTCTGTTGTGTGTGGTTAAATGCAGTCATTCATTGATGTACCTTCCCATTCATAAGACTAACAGCTGAATGATTTTCCTCCAGGGGCGGGGAAACCTCCAATGTTTGGCGATTATGAAGCTCAAAGGCACTGGCAAGAAGTAACCTACAACCTCCCTCTCCAAGAATGGTCAGTCTGAAGTTTGTTTACTCAGTGAAAAGCCAGTGTGAGAAAAGCCAACCTCAATCAGTCATCTGAAAAGAGTATAATAAGCTCCTCAGGGCTTTAACAGTGACTGGGAATATTGTAATCATCGACTCAAAACACACTAATGTATATCTTATTGTGAGAGCAGATTATTTGAGTCACACACCCCACAAAACCACATGGATGGGATAAAAAGAGGTCCAGAAGATCACCAAAGAAGTGACAAAAATTAAAGCTAAAACTGCATGTTGTTGTGCTTTATGCACCATATGACCATTAAAGGGATCCAGATTGTCTACTTTACACCAATGGCTGTACCCCCCTTTAATGATTATTTCTCTGACACTTTCACAGTTTCAGAATAAACCTGTATCTACATTTGCACTCATCTAGGTACTTTAACACCAGTGACAATGACTTGAACTACTGGGGTCTCGACTACCCGCCTCTCACTGCTTACCACAGCCTGGTCTGTGCTTACGTGTAAGTCTTTTATATTATTTAGAGACAGTATATTGTACAAGAAATTTTTGCTTTAGTGTATAAATGTTCATTGAAGACAAGAGTAGGAGTTTCCATGTTATGTCAGTCTTATTATGGCAAACATTTGTAGTTACTTTTGTATTCTATACACCCTTGTGCATAGGTATTTCAAAAGCAGGGCCCCTTGCCTGTTTTAAGGACTATAAATACTATAATTTCTATACTATAACTATATATATTCCTGCAGAGCCAAAACGATAAACCCTGAATGGGTGGATCTCCACAAATCCAGAGGTTATGAAAGTCCAGCGCACAAGTTATTCATGAGAGCTACAGGTGCAGTAACCACGAGAAAATAAAGTGAAAACCTTCCTTGATCCATATAGCTACCTCAACCTGAAAATAATCATTTACTTACTTACACATTAGATATGATATAATATGGTTCTTTGTTCTGTTTCAGTCCTGGTGGCAGATTTGTTGATATACATCCCTGCTGTGGTTTTATACTGTTTATACCTGATTGATGGATCCACTAAAAAAAAGGTAAGACACTTGCCCAATATGTCATGACATCTAATAGTCGTTTTTTTTTTCAACTAAAGACCCCAAAACACCTACCTTTTATTAAATCTGATTACAGCACTGCTCATCCAAATTGGGGAATTATGAAGTCATTATTGTAATATAGTATTACACCATTACAATTTCCAGGATGTTATTATTTCAGAGGGTATAAATACATATACAGTACAATCAATTAAAAGGGATCTTTTGTAATGTTTTTTGACTGTTTTAAATGATCATTTATTACAAGATCAGTAGCTACAACAGACACATACCAGCTTTGTCTGGCTAGCCTATCATGCATTGCCTATCCACATCTTTTCATACGTGACATAACCCATTACCTTTGACGCGTCATTGTAAACTAATCAACAGTGGACTGATGTTAGATTTTAGTTTTGTTTTCCTTCTAAAAACCAATACATGTTTTATTTTTTCTCCAGGTTTGCACCGTGTTCTGCTTCCTTCTATACCCAGGCCTAATTCTCATTGACTATGGTCATTTCCAGTATCCTTTATGAACAGGTGCATTTCTACAATCTATTCAGTGTGATAGCATTATTGTTATTTGCTTTGATGATTTCCTGTGGAAGACATTTGCAGCCATTGAATTTAAAAACCCAATCTTATAGTAGTAGAGTAGTATATTAAGTATTAAATTAAGTATATTTTCTCATAACCTTTGTAGCTTTTTGAGTTGCATTGATTCAAATATGGTTTTGTGAGGATTTAAAATATTTTTGACTGGGCGCCTGGGTAGCTCATCTGGTAGGGCAGGCGTCCATGTGTATATATATAATGATATAATGATACAATGATAACAGAATGGAAAAAAGGAGCAGTTGTTATTCAGACACTAACAATGAAAGCGTTGATGTGTAAACTGAATATTTGAACTGAACTGACGCAGGATCAGCTGCTGTTTTCTAAGGTACTTGTCCCATACAGGCCCATTGAGCTGCTCATCTCCACCTTATACATGGAGAAACCTTCAGCACAATATTGACCTTAACCAAATCAGGTACAATGGAGTGAGTCTGGGCTTTGCCCTGTGGGGGGTTCTGGGTCTGGGTCTGGGCTGGGATGCGTTGGGTTCACTGGCCTTTTGCCTGGCTCTCAACTACAAACAGATGGAGCTGTACCATGCTCTGCCTTTCTTCTGCTACCTGCTGGGGAAGAGTGTCAAACTGGGCTTGATGGGGCGAGGGTGAGTCGGATTGTTTGTCGCTTGTGTTTTCTTTCTTCAGCACTTAACTGTTTTAAATTTATTTTTTAAAGGAATTTTTATACATACCCACACAGCACAATTAGATGGGCGCAAGTACCTTTAAATCATACCCCTTTGATAGATGGCTAGATGGCTTTATGTAGTTGTTATAATAGTATTCCACCATGGACAAAAAACAATAAGCTGTGGTAGATCTGTGGCATATATGAATCCATACAAGACATAGTGATCCTGGAATGAAAGGAGACAGTCAAACATCCAAATATACTTTCTTGCAATTAGTTAACACAACTTGTAGAGGATTATTAAAAGGGATTATTTTTGTGTATGTGTAGTCATAATTATTCAACTGTGTTTTTTCTGGTTATATTGTTTTGTCACTCTCATAGAAGTGTCAGCTGAGCGCTCAAAGCAGATATGTAATGTCAGTCTATAAGCGAGCAGTGTCCTCAGGAGAGCCACAGAATGACTGAGGTAATCCGATTGGATGCAGTTACTAGTGTGTCCAGTGTCTGTTTATCTAGTAACAATGTACCAAGGGCATTTAGTAGCAAATGGAGAGCTGGATTAGAAGGGCCGGGAGGGAGATATGTCCAGATGACACTCTCACCAAGCCCAAACTCCTCAGCTATGCTGTGTGTGCAACTTAACCAGCAGCTTTGCAGTTACAGCTGACAAGATATGACCTACACTGAAGACTTTCAGCTGATGCATGGCTTTCACTGCATTCCTCAACACAAGGCGTCACATGCCAAATTTAGGACTTGCAGATCGTGTGTTCTAATTCTTTGAGGAATGCCAGTAGACAAAGACAAATTTAACCTACTCACTAAAGTCAACATGTATTTATTTTTTTATTTTTACTTTTTTTAAATTATGTTTACAAAAAATGTCCAAATTCCTTTAGGAAGTGGCTATTCATTTCAATATTAAATGGTATATTTGTACCTCCTGCACTCAGACATGTCTCTCTGTTTGACCCTCTTCATGTAGGCTTTTCCTGTTGGCAAAAATTGCTTCAACAGTGTTGGTGACTTTTGCCCTCTGCTGGCTGCCCTTCCTGTCTGACCCCAGTGACGCCATGCAGGTGGTCAGGAGGATCTTTCCCGTGGCTCGCGGCCTGTTTGAGGTACAGTCGAGTTTTTCTTGAATGAAGTCAGCCTGAAAAAAAAACCACATCTGAAAAGTTCAAACTTGCCTTTGAGACTCATAGTCTTACATAAAAACAAAAAACTTGTACTCTTTTCATGCTGGGATCTAACAATAGAGACTCACAATCCCAATATGTGATTTAAAGAAACAAGTAGAATAAGATAATATCTCCTGATAGATCAATACAGTGCAATATATAGGCAAATAAATGATAGACCAGTATAGCCTGGGAATAAGATGATGCTACAGGTCACATGCACATCTCCTGTGACCGTTTTCTTTGAAGTCTGATTTGCCCCTGAGGTGGTGCAGATGTTTTACCTCCTCAAGACCCTGGTCTGGTGGTATTCATAAGAATATGTATCCCAGGGAACTTTCAGAATGTTATGGATAAATGTGAGTGTAATGATAATTACATGTAATTAAATGTCCTGAAATTCCAAATACCATCAATAGCATAATATAATTTAATACGGTTAAGGTATTTTTGTATGGTTTCCAATATAGAATGTATGTAATGCCATCTTTTGTTATGTTATGAACCAACAGAGATGCTGTTACTGTATGTGTCTTTTTACCCTTAAGCCTGGTGCTGTGTTGGGTATCAACTATATATATGTACTTGACATTGGTTTGTGGCTACTCTTAAGGCATAGAAGACATGTGTTAACTAAATGTAATGCTCAGAAGTCATTATTGTTACTCATCCATCAAATTTAGGGTCGAAAAAGGGGGAGGGTTATGTGTTTTCTACTTGCTTTTTTTCCTGGAGACCAGATCGGTCTTGTTTTTTCTTACCACCAGGTTCACTTATTCTATGGTTGCCAAAATGGTATTTTCTAGCTTTTTTGTTAATAAATGGGTGTTTTTCTTCACCATTTCTGTTGCAACAGGATGTCGTTTTGAGAGGATCATTCTAAATTGTTACCCAGTTAAAGAGAGAAAGGCTGTTTGACATTACAGGATGTCGTGGTGATGGCTGAGAAGTTTTGTTTGTACAGTTTCCTAGGAAGTGACATTTCTCTCAGAAGTTAAAGCGCTTACTTCATTAAAACATCTTTAAAGCACAAGGCTGTGACCAGTGCTTTACAACTCAAATACAACCTGTGTGGCACTCCTCATGTCCTACACACTGTTCCATTCTCTCAGTATGGTGAACACGCCTCCACCCTGCACTGCTTAGCTGGTGGGAAATGGATACCCCGCAGGATCAAAGAAAACAGTGGAATAAAATGGTAAAAGGTCAGGAGATCAGTTTCACTATCTCTGGGAGGTGTTGGGGTTTGAGATGTACAGTTGGAGGATATAGATAAATCTAACTAATTTATGGCCTGGGTGTTTTCAGCACTTCATAGCAGAGCCATGTTCTAGCTACATGGACTGATGAGAGGGGCAAACTCTACATTTAAAGGCGTATCAGAGCACATACGACAACTGTTGCCTGCTACTGACTATCTTCGGAAAGCATAAAAGCATGATAGACTGTTTAATAGCACTCACACACATATTTGTAAGTTGTGGTGAGTCATTTGTTGCCTCTGAGAAAAGGAGGCACAAGAATATGATATTAATTAAAAAAAGAAAGTGATAGCAAACAGTGAGAAGAAATCCAGTTGGCAGTGTTGAGAGCTGTAATGGAAGGGGCAGAGGTAAATTAACTGTGTGTGTCTGTGCCTGCATGTGTGAGTGACAGCTCAGAGGCCAAGGTTTGCAGCTCTCATTTCTGAAACCCACGCATCCCTCTTGTCCCCGTCCCCGAGGTGGCACCCTGCACAGAGTGTCACGGATGTGAGAAGTAATTAAAAATTCTACCAGGGGAGCAGATGGCAGCATTCGCTGTGGCAGTATTTGTTCAACAAAATGATGCAAACATAATACACAGGGTGTGAGAGACACTATACTCCCCTGTGACGACAGCATGAGAGGCTGACCGGTCGAGTCGTCCTGAACTAATTGTGATATTGTGTACGTAAGCAGAAGCTTCGGACAAGGGGACAAGGTTGAGGAGGGTGCTGACTTGTGGCCGCGGCAGCTTCTGGGCCGGAGCAGTTGTAAGTTTACCCACCGAGCTGCATTCTGGCGTCTCTCATTGCTGCCTGTTCACAAAAATGGCACCAAATGCTTCTCCCTGTGAAATTCCATGCTAGCTTATAGGTGAAGGAGCCGCACTGCTCTCACCCCCCCTTACATTTGCCGATGGGGAACCCCCGCGCCCCCTCTTGTTCATGTGTTGCCTTCAGGAACATTCCCGTAGTGGTTATTTGGAGCGGGGAAGCAAAAAGGAAATAGAGAGGGAAAGGGCCGAGACAACACAACTCTGGATGGCCCGGTGCTGCTGACTAGGCTGCCATTAAGATCCACACACAGCTGTGCTGTGAGCAGCTGTAGCACAGAGCAGAGAGTGGAGGACAGAAATAGGTTTTCTAGACAGGACCACACACTGAAACCATTCACAGTGGAATCAAAAGTTGATCTAGGCACGTTGTCTCTGTGACGTCTGATATCATAGTGCATAGTGGCGGCTTGGGCTTCAATATTATCTGATCCTTGCACAACTGCTTAGGCACTTAAATCAACTGTATATCACAGCAACACACCCCTCATCTCTTAGCAACCAGACTGGTATTAAGGCTGTAACATATGTTCCATATTTTTCAGATCAGATTTGGAAAGTTATTTGCAAAAACAATATAAAAATGATACAGTCCAACATGAGGGGGATTACATGTCCCTGAATAACCTTGTACGATTTCATGGGGCAAATAAAAATTGATTTATTGATTAATTGAGAGAAACAGTTGTGGTGTTTTCTTTAGAGCTGAAATGACTGATGTAATCATGAATGTTGAAAGACAGAAAATTATTCTGCAGCTATTTTGATAATTGTTTAATGGTTTAAGTTACTTTAGTCCAAGGAGAAATAGCAAATATTCTCAGTATTCCGCTTCCTAAATGTGAACATTTTCTGCTTTTTATCATTTTACATAATTGTTTATGTAAGTTTTGGACTGATGGTCAGACAAAACAAGTAATTTAAAGACGTCACTGTGGTATATAATCACTGTATACTATTTGATATTGCTTAAAATCTAATAAATAAATTATATAGAGAATTGTTAAACATATTGACATTATGTAATGTTCAGCAGCGCTCTGTGGTTGGTCTGTCTCTGCTGATAATGCAGAAACTACTCTGGTTTGACACCTGACCTTGTGTCCCCAACTTTGCAAATAAGTCCCATACTTTTTCTGACAAGGGAGCTAATTTATGACAGAGGTTTACGTGCAAATGTCCCTCTAGAATGCTCCAGGGAATTTTTACTTTCAGCAATGGCACCTAATTGATTTCTCTTCAAAATTGAATTCTGAATTTATTTTTTTACACAGGCATCAAGGCATGTGTTAAATTTAAAAGTGTGTGTGTGTTTGTGTGTGTAGGATAAGGTGGCTAACACATGGTGCAGCTTGAACATCCTGATAAAGATCAGATCCATTCTGTCCAGTGACTCCCAGATCTACATAAGGTAATCCCTCTATCCATCTAACAAGGTTTCATTTTTTTAATTTTAAGATTTTTTGGGGGGCATTTTAGGCTTTTATTTGTAGAATGACATGCAGCAAAGAGGTACCTGATTTTCAGAAAAAATATGGATTTTGTGCTTTATTTTGTTGATAACGTGGATGAGAGACAATTTAATAACATTATCAGGGCAGACAATGTTGGATCACTCAGGATATTTAACTTGAGTTTCTTTGTCCACTACCACACTGAGCATCCCAGGAAGTATTTGGATAAGTTATTTTGACTAAAAGCTGAGAACCTGTCTGATCCCAATGAGAAAACAACTGTGTCATGGTAGAGCCTGCTTAAATAACCCAGCATGCTAAATTTAGGAGTCGTATGTTTGCAGCATGGACACGTTTCTGCGAGACTGCTAAGTCGGGGGATCAAGTTGGACTTCTTTGACTGTAGTGACTTTCAAACAAATGAAAAACAATCTTTTTCTTTTTGGCACAGGGAGCGGATTGCTAAATGCTGTGGTGTGGGTATACAGTGTACATAGAATTAATCAGCTGTGAAAAGTGATACATCTCCTTCCGGGCCGCAAAACCCTGCACTACACATAACACACTTGCAGTCATACACACTAAATACCCACTTAATGGTCCTTTACTGCAATCCATCTACCACTGCCAGTATCTCTATCAATCTACAACTACAATTATCTCTATCTACCATTAGGATTATTTCTATATATCTATCTGTGTCATAGTACAAACACATTGTTGCCCTCATTTCTTGAACTAACTCGCTGCCCGACCTCTCAGCACATTCACACTGACACATAGTCACTCTTTTCCGGTGCCTCCACCCCCCAGCAGGTGACAATTGAAGGGTTAAACTAATGCCTGCTAACTCAAAGAGGGGCCAGTATTTGGTCATTTACCACATAGCAGAGGTCTTAGTTTAAAAAAAATATAAACAGCGAGATGAATCCACAGTTAGATTTGGGCTTGATGTAATGATTGTTTGCCTTTGACATCAAAATCAGATCATCTAGTGCCCCGGGCTGAAAACAAATCTTTTTTTTCTTTTATTCTGAAATCAAAAATAGTGTACTGCTTTTCAGTTATGTGGTCATTATCAGTTTTCAGATGAAGCCCCATCAACACAACAAAAAGATGTACAGTATGTGTAAGCCTGGAATTATGTGCAAATGCAATCATTCATATCCAAATTGATATTATAGACTACATGTCTACTACTGTATAATTATTTTTTTCCTTCTGCAGTAACTTCATCTCTCAATGAGGATTTGTGTGCAGTTAAGTGTGCCGATGTGAGATAATCTGAATGCTCATTTGTATTGTTTTTCAGTTTTGCCTGCACTCTCCTGGCAGTCCTACCTTCCTGCATCCGACTTCTGATGAAGCCCACCTTCTGGCAGTTTAAACTGGCCTTGGTGAGAGGCATCCAACTAATGTCAAAACAATAGCAAGTCAATAATTACAATGTTAACATTATTGATGCCTCTGTTCATACATTAGTTTTTACCTTCACTGCCTTTACCAAAAAGTATGCTATCCTGTATTATTGTTCAATAACAGTAGTTGTTTTACTTATAATCTCAATGTCAATTTTACTTTTAGGTCAATTCATCTCTGGCATTTTTCCTCTTCTCCTATCAAGTCCATGAGAAGTCTATCCTCTTGGCTGCCTTGTAAGTACAGATGAACTATTTCACTACACATGACAGCAGCTGTGATAGTAACAAACATTAACAGTACCTTTTTTTCTATCTTGTAGTGATACCTCAAATATTCATAAGTATAGATTTAATTTCTGCTCATAAAGGAGCCATTTGCCCGTTCCCCCCACTTCAGATCTCAGTTTATGTCCTGCAGATTGTTAATGACTTGAAGACGTGCACACTCTGTAAAAGTGACATCATCCTCCTGCTGTGCTTCTACAGTTGCAGAGGAAAAATCTATTTATGTGCAGACTTTCTAACTGGGGGCTTATTCACCTCTGTGCGACACAGACACAAAAGCAGCCCTCCCAATTTCCATTGTCATGATATGAGAAAATGCAGTACTTGTACAAGTGAGCATAAAAAATGGATGTGTGTGATTCATTACCATTTACCTCTATGTGTAAATCTGTGCAGGTAGGCATAGATTTGACAAAAGTAAGGGATTTGGTTTCTGGATCTGGGCTCATCTATTAATCTAGATTAGCCTAGATTGTTGCTTTATTAACTATTGAGTTATATGTCCCACCTGTCTCCCTGAATCAATCAGTAATGCATGTCCAGGGATTAGGAAAAAAAACGGCATGCGGCAGCTCTGGGCATTGTTTGCGCAGGATCAATTATTGGGCTGTAACAGGATCGCCAAAGAGCCCTGGCTGTAATTATGGTGTCAGGGACCGGTGGAAAGTGCCCCCCCCCCTTGGAGCACAGTGTACAGCTAGCACTGGCTAGCAATGACGCAGGTAACCAGGCTCAACTAACACGCAGAAACACACCTATGTGCCATGAAGTCATGCATTTGACTTCTTGGCAAAACATTGTCACGTCTTTAATGTTGTATTAAAGTAAAGTTCAAGTAAAAGTTGGATTTTATATATATGCCAAGGCAGTTACAGTAAAAGAGCATATATGGATGTAAGGTAAAGTGGTACAACAAACACTTGACTGCCTTGTGACGGACTGTCAATAATGGATTCATGTGGCCATCCTGTGGTGTCAGTTGCTTTAATATTGTACACGCATATCAGTTCCCATCCAGCTAACATGGCCTCACTTCCTTCCCTGACTGTAAAATTATATTTAATGGTGCTTACTGTAAAATATGTTTAACAGTGAGTGTGTCCAACTTTGATATTTTCTAGGCCTGTCTGCCTTCTGCTGAATGATCTCCCCTTTATGGTTATCTGGTTCCTGCAGGCCTCTACTTTCAGGTGAGACTGTGTGAAAGAAAGTCCACTGTCAGAGCACAACACACTGTCTACAACACAGGTAGTAGATGTAAGAGAGCTGGGACTTAATTGTTTTTTGTTTCTTGAGGTTATTTACTGTAGTTTTCCAGTATACAACCAACATTTTATTTGTTTTTACTAAGTAATAATCAATCATGAAGCCACCTCTAGCAGCTGGTGCACAGACACTTTTCCACCTTTGCAGTCTGACCATTATTTCAGTTACCATTTGCTATTATTGAAGATGATAAAGTGCAGTAGAGATTATTTTTATTCAGAAAAGATAAACCATGGCATAACTTGCCTTCAACTTTGTAGTTGAAGCACAATACTAATGTAAATGTGGAAAGAAGAAATTACACAATTTTCCTTGTTTGACCGAAAATTCAACAGTTCTACTTGTATGGAATAAGGGTAAATTATTTAATGTAATGTAACAGTAGCTCTTGTGGCCCCAGTGGTCAAACGTTACGCAGTCACACTTTATGAAAACAAATGGACCTATGGGATGACTGGTAGCTAAGTTGGCACATACAACATACGTAACTGCAATGTTCAGGGTTTGAATTTGTTCATTTGTCACCAATGTCAACCATCAAATGAAAAACGCCATAGAAATAATCCTAAGAAGCTAAATGGATCTATGATGTGGGATGAGCTGAGGACCATGAATGGAAAAGACAAGTAGTGCTGCATGTGCTCTGTCTAACTTTCACCAGCTGTTGTTAAATTCTTCCGGCAGCACTAATTGTTGTGTGTGTGGTTTAGTATAAGGATATCTGGGGATTACACGGCATAGTCTGCATGCCTGCTGTCTAAGTGTGCGTTGTGTGGGGACAGGAGGTCATTCTGTAGCTGCCTCTCAGTACAGTCTGACTTGGACTTTCACATTATCTGCATCCACTACAGCCTCCATTTCAAGAAATACATCTTTTGTTAGCATAATTGGCTGAATGGATGCTTAACCGTAGCAATTTTAAGGAGGACAGAATGCAGCCGGTCTGCTTAAATTGACAAAGTATGTATTTCTAAATTGTTAATCGTTTATCTGCTGAATGGAGTTTTTTTGTCAGAGTAAAAATCAGAATGAGTGATTTGTGTGAGTGGATGGGTTTTTACAAGCTGGGGTGATGTGCAATTTACTATGAGTCAACTGTTGTTCTTGTCCGTGCCCCTCTGCTAAACTAAGATAAGCTTGGCATGAATGTCAGAGCCATCTCTCCCAGGGGACAGACTGTTTATACAGGCCTGCTGAATAAAAGCTATTTGGTTTACTGTTGCTTTTTTTCCACAGCAAACATGATACTGAACTTATTAATGATGTACTGCTCGACGTATATAAAAATCAATAAAAAAAACATCATGCTATGTATATTTACACATTTCCTTGTGGAAGTGTGTATCAAAGCTCCAGCTGTACATAGCCTGCTTACTCTGTTTATACGGTGCTCTGTTTGGGGTTAGTGTACATCACTTAAAACATTAACATCAGCAAAAATGGCTAATTTCTAAACCGTAAATAATTGTTCTTGTCCCTCTGAACAGCATGCTGCCTCTGTTTCTGAAGGACGGTCTGCTGGTGCCCTATGCTGTGACCTCGCTGGCCTTCCTCTTCTTCAGCATCTATCTCCTGTCTGCACTGGAGCGCTGTTCAGAGGAGGAGCTGAGACTGGGAGCCTACCACAAGCTGTTGTTCTGCCTACCCAAACTGGACCTGGCCTGGATTGTAAGAGTGAAGGTAGGTGTGGTCCAAGCCCTGCATGAGTAACACTGCATGAACACTGATTTTGTGATTGGCAGGTCCAAAGACGTCTAGGCGTCCATGTTACAACCAGGCTACCCATTTGGTTGTTGGGTAAATCAAGAGGTTAGGTTACATTTAACTATTTCGGAGCATTCTAATTGCTTCATTTAAACATGTAGTTAGGATTGGCTATTTATAAATATAGTAATGGTATTGAAGCAATGTAACCTATCTACAAAACCTTCGCTATCATATTTTTCAAATTGACCCTGGTTTTGATCTATAGGCACCTTTTAACCTGCAAATACTGTATATGTAGTGAAAATAAAGTTATTCTGCATAAAGAGACATACAGTATGTTGCACAATTGGTACTTGTCACTGACTGAAGAAACACAATTTTTACAAAAGAGACTGTGTCCACAGTCATGCTGAAGTCAAAACAATATTGTCCTTTTGGAGGAAGAAAGAATACAGTAACTAAGTGCAAATGTGATTCCATGGTTTATATCAGGTAAATGTTGTAGGTCAAGCTGCAGAGGTTGCGTTCAGCAATCCCAGAGATCTGAACAGGAGGCGCTAACCTCTATCATTGTAGTTGTGGCTCTAATTGGCTGCCAATAAAATAAAGGTCATGCAGATTGCTTAATACCTATTAACACAGGTAGCGAAGGCAGTGTTGTATGTCTTCATCTTTTGCAGGTTTTGCACATAGGACTAATTTAAATCAACTATGTGTAGTCTATATCTATTTCATTATAGCATCTTTAAAATTTTTCTAATGCCATGAGTTATGTCTGTAGAGAAATTAGACAAGTATAAATTAGTGTTATCTAGGAGTTTCTCTCTATACCAGTGTCTTTTTTGCACTACCACTAGGAGTCGCCAAAATCACAAATGTTCTAATCCGCCAAACAGGCTTTAAGCTTAACACACGATTTTTTTAGCTTCTGACAAGGCTCATGGTACATAGTAGAGATATTGCTCCTTGATTAAGTTAATAGTTCATGTCTGCTCTTGTATATGGGTGGAAGAGGATGCGCAGCTGATGCATTTGTAATAGCAAAGGGTGCTGATTTCAGAATCCCAGATGGCCTGTACTTTGAAAGAGGCACTAGACCTAAATTGCAACCATGTGAGAAGATATACCCAACTGTATAAATAAAGATCATGTCCCACTGTAAGTTGTGTAAGCTGTCTGGGGATGAAAGCCACTGCCAGCCAAAGAATTATTTATCCCTCATTTAAGTTTCCACAGCGTCTGAAGTGGCTGCACCGCCTGCCCCTTAGCAACATGGGCTCCGGTAGGGTGTCAGAGATTTTGAGAAGGTGTCTTTTTATAGCGTGTGTCATTAACACAGGTTTGCCTAGATATATTTATTTACACAAGCAGCATAAATAGCAATCCCCAGTGATGGCGATAAGGTTTCATAGGTTTGGGGTGGCGGGGGTGGGTGTGGGCAAGAGGTGTTTCCTCCATCTTACTCCCTGACCTATCTCTGGCTCATAAAGCCCAAATAGACACACAAATGATCTCACTCTGTTTTGTTTGCAACTCTGTAACCAGGCCAAAAGTAGTTTTTTGTAGGCCTTAATTCATATCAGCTATCGCAGCGTGATACTGCAAGCTTCCATCTTTTCTTTATAGCCCTTCTCAAATTACCAATTTGATGTAAGACATCCAGCGATAAATATGCAGTGTGATCTGAGTGTCAGTGTGGTTTCAAATTAAATCATGCATTGGTTTGATATTATAGTTACACTTATAGCTACACAGGAACGGTTTCTGGTTTGGAATATCAATTCAGTCATCACAAAAAAAAGCTGTTTTGCAAAGAGTTGTCTACATTGAAGGGGTGTTTCATGAAGTTTGCTCAGTTGTCATAGAGATGGCATGCTTAAAAGACAGGGGTTTATAGGTCACATAATGACAACCGAACCATCTCCACGACAACCAAGCTAACGCCATCTCCGATGAAGAAAAAGAGATGCGGTTGAAGGCTTAAATAAAAAAAAAAAAAGCTAGTCAGTTGACCTTAAGTTCTTTTTGTCAAACTAATATGTATTTTAGTCATTATGAACTCATCATTCAATCTAAGATGTCCCTTTTCTTATTTTAATCATTTGAGAACCACTCTGTCCATCTGTGTTACAGTTCTACATCAGCGTCTCAGCCATGGCTGGTCTGAGTGTCATGACTGTAGCTCTGGTTCCTCCAGCACATCTACCCGACCTGTTTCCTGTGTTGGTCTCTTCTACTGCTTTCCTGCACTTCTTAGGAACATTTATATACTTCAACATTGTCCAGTTCAGCGAGCCACCCAGCAGAAAGAGCCAGAAGAAGAACGACTGAATGGTGCCAAAGACCGTGATATGCACAGCACATTATTTTTTTACCTAATTTTGCTTCGGGGAAGCCAGTGTCACACCATGGGGCTTGTTAATGTGCATGAAGGCTTTCACTCGTGCCATCATGTCCCCAGTGCAGATAGCACAAATGTAGAACTGAAACGAAAAGGCAACTATTTTGATAATCAATTCATCATTTAAGTCAATTTTCAAGCAAGAAGGCCAACATTTGATGGTTCCAGCTTCTCAAATATGATAATTTTCTGTTTCCTCTTCCTGCATTATAGTAAATTTTTAGAAAGTTGATGACATCACCTTGGGCTTTCGGAAATTGTGACAGGCATTTTCAGTTTATTGAACTTTTATAGACCAAATGATTAATCGAGAAAATCTGCAGATTAATCGTTAAGTCAAATCACCGTTAGTTGCAGCCCAACATATGCTTATTAAAGAGATATTGTGGGCTGAGAAATCATTATACTACCAAATGGCAACTGAAGAAATGGCAAAGAAGATAATATTTCTCCAGTTTGGACCAAATACATTTCAGAAAGCAGTCCTCTCTGTTACTTAAACAGAATCTGAGTTACCAAAATCACTTTTCTTTAATTATTTTTCATTGGCCTCTCTTCAAACTACACCATTACTGGCTAATCTCACAAGTATATATAGACAAGCAGTGTGCAGCCTACACATTTGACCTTAGATAACTTTGTGCCTGTATGCTCAAGCTACAGAGGGTGGCCACAATAACAGGAACACCTGTTGTAAAGTTTAGGTATTGTTAAGACCATTGTTAAGAGAAGTGTTGATTTAATTTTGTGGTCACTTTTAAAGCCATAGCTGTTGGTGTTGCTAGACTTATTGATATTGTAAGGTGTTCCTGTTATTTTGTCCACCCTCAATACCT
Organism: Etheostoma perlongum; assembly: GCA_026937815.1. Classification (NCBI taxonomy): domain Eukaryota; kingdom Metazoa; phylum Chordata; class Actinopteri; order Perciformes; family Percidae; genus Etheostoma; species Etheostoma perlongum. The sequence continues at coordinate 9,029,018 of CM049379.1, forward strand.
CCTCTGGGAAATGTGATGAAAGCACATATGTAACTGTTGATCATTTTTCATGTGAACATTTTTCTACTTGTATATTTTTATTCATCATTCAAGTTCTTTTGTACAAGCTTCGTTTTTGTGAAAATAAATAAAATGTCATCAGTTTTGTTGCCACATTGTTAAAATGATTTAATTTTGAGCAGCTTCATATAAACTGTCTACATTTACCAAGTAGTCCGCTAAATCACCCCTAACAGTCTGGCAGAGACGGAGCCAATAATTGGACAGAAATTATATCTTTCAAAGCTTTTACTCAACATCATTAAATATTCATTACAAGTCCTAGATACTACAAGGGTCCTGCATGAAAGAACTGTTCATTTCAAACAAAACCAGTGACAGGACAGGCCTTAAAAAGAGATGATGGAAAGTGACATATCTGAACATAATGCTATAAAGTTGAAATACCACAGAAAAAAAAGGTACAAGCCATTTCTTTCTCCAATCTCTGAGCGAGTTAATGACCGGCATAAAAAAATCCATTACAACTATAAATGTTATCAGGTCAGTGAGGGTGGCCTGTGCATCTGAGGCTCCAGGCCGGTAGCCAGTAATGAGCCATAGGGACAAATAGGAGCCCAAGATCTGAGTTAACTGTTACTACAATAATGGGACATGAACACAAGGGGCCAATTAGAGGTGGAGTGAAAGGCTGTGGTTTGCCCTTTTATTACACATGTTTATATAAAGTCATGCCAATACATTTAGAAAAGATGTGAGAAAAAAAAATGTAACTCCCACGTCTGAAATGGGAAAAATGGGAAATTGAATCAATTTCCAAGGCAACTGGCAACTCGATTTGCTAAGGAGGATCATAGAATATGGTGATCAAAAGGTGCCAAAATCAACCAGTCTGATAATCGTTTAGTTAAATTATTGAGCAAAAGTAATTTGGTTCATTCTAAAATCTGAGGATTTTCTGCTTCATTGACATTTTCTATCATTGTAATGGCAATGTCGTTGGGTAGACACATGGAAATTTGAAGACATAATTTTGGAATCTGTATTGGACATCTTTCACTATGATATTTTATAGACTCAAAAGAATCCAAAGATAAATTGCTAATTGAAATAAGCAGGAGTTTTATTAGTATTAAAATATATTATTCATCAATTTATATATAACTATTTATCTACATAAACCAGATAAACAAAAGGTAATACACTTGTATGTGACAACACACTCCCACTCACAGCAGTAATAATGAAGCTACAAAATACAACACTTATGAAAACAAGCTGCCTTGCCTGGCTTCATCTGCACCGCTCTACTGTAACTGTTTTGAATCAGATATAGGTTTGCAATTGGAAACTCAAAACATCTAATATTATTCAATTTCAACCTGATACAGTATGCATTTCATGGGCTTTGGGGCTTTAAATAAGGTTAACTAGTTGCACACCATAGAGTGAGCCGTTTCTTTTCTTCCATTTTTAAACCACAGTGAAAATTAGACAACCTCGTCTTTGACTAGTTATCCCCAGTTTCTGTGGCTCTAACTCTTAGAGTAGAGACAGGCACCGGAAGTTCATACTGTACCCTCATAGATCAAACTTTGTGCTAATGGCAGATGAATAAAATCTCCCTAAGGGTCCCTTAGATTACTAATACACACGATTACTAGAAGTAAGAGGAAGAGCTAACAGTTATAGAGTCCAACCTCTAGTGAATTAGTATTGGTAAACATTTTTTGTAATGTATCAGTGGTGGCAAGGGAGCCACTAAAAGCACCACCAATCCTTCTATCAATGTCCAAAGGGGCCAGTATCAAAACATTAGTTTTGTTTATGAGCGTGCTGGCTTTGTCCTTCACGTGGCCTCTAAGGGTGATAAAGTGAGAGTTACACGATCCACCTTAGGCAGAAATAGGAAATGTTGCTGTGAACACCAGCTGTTGCTTAGGTCGACTCGGGCAGTGAGAGGCCTCGGCCTTCCCAGGCACTGCCAAATAAAGAGACTACTGTATTGTGCAAGTCAGTTTACCCCCCACACCTACCTTTACTTTTCAAAAGGTGTTAAACTACACAAGTGGGGAGGATTGCATGGTTTAAGCCATAAAGGGGATGAGGGTTGCCATCTGAAAGAACATTATTTGCACAGCGTTGCAGCATTGTGGTTAATGTAGAATCAACATTTGTCAGCTGCCAGGCAGAAGCTCTGGCGGGTAGACAGGGTCTAACATGTCAGTGGATTCGCTCGCATCGTTTCAGACACAAATGAATGACAGCTTCCAAGACATCTCAGCCTCACAACTGACAGCGCAGATTCCACATTCATTTCTTGCCTTATCTCCACTGGATCATACACACAAGAGGTGAAGAGCAATTCCATTAGCTGTCAACAGCCAAGATGCCTCGCAAAAAAATAAATAAAACAAAATAAAATACCTGGGGAATATGGGAGAGGAAACATGATTGTAACCCCATTGGCACCTAGTTATATTACACACACCACAGTCAAGATTGAATGTTCTTAAAGAAGGGAGTTAACAGGAGGCACGTTCTGCATAGCCCAAGATTAAACTAAAATGTGTTATTTATTTCAAATTTCAAAAATTAGTCGAAGGGGGTAATGAGTTCATAATGGACTTCAGAAACTCGTAGGAGCTATCCATCTTCGCAATTCCTAAAAAAAGAGAAATTAAAGTAAAGGTTCATTTAAAAAAGGAAAATCCCTGTTTGATCATTTGGGCAGTATTCAAGACAACAAATTTGGCAGGAAAATGCAGAAAAGCAAATGCAGAGACAGATTGTCTAAATATGGACAAGAAGTCACTAAATGTAAAGTCAACTACATTATTAAAATCATATCTTTTAAAAGTGCTAATTAGTGTTTTCACTCAACCCTTTCAACTATATTTGGTTATAAAAAAAATATGTATTTGCGCGCTGTGTTAATATTTCAAAGAAACATGGAAGTATATTTTATGCACCATAAGATTAAATGTAATGACATTCACTAAGTCAGAAATCACGCCTGGAGAGATTGCATACTCTGCAAGCCACAGCGTCGATCGAAGGCCACCGGCTTCACTTGGACCAAAACTAATATACAACTCCCCCCTTTAATTGCAACCTATGTTCAATCAGAAAGCATAAAACTCCCGGTGGGTAGGTGGCATCTGTCCGTGAGGCCTGCTAGGATTGATGTGCCAGAGTCCGGGAGCCGCCTGGGCCAGCGGCCCACGACCTGCGACACAGCCCCATCACTTTTATGACATCTTAAGGAATCTTCTTTTTAATACAGCCCATTACTGCTGACATACAAATCTTCCCCAATGTGGCCCCATCTATGGCCTGATCAATTTTTACACTGCTGAGCCGTCCCCTTTCTCCTCATTTTGTCATCTCAAAATTCATATTATAAAGGATTTTCTTATAGGGAAAACTGCAATAAAAATATGTTACCATCCCAAAGATGTGCAGTCAGCCGAGTCAGTACTTGGCTGTTACTAAAAAGCTTCGTGGGAAAATAAAAAATTTGTTTCTGCAGTAAGCAGAACTGTTTAAATGTTATTTATTTTTATGTTCCTAAGAAAATATATTGTGAAGTGCAGCATTGATTTAGAACATAACCATGTCTCGATACGGGTTGGTGGGGCTGAATTTATGAATCCTTTGCACAACTTCTTTAATTGAATTTTCTAAATCTCTCACCACACACAAATAATCAATACCTACTGCTGAGGGAAACTTGCCTCAGAATTATTAGGGCCTTTCTTTTTCAATTTTGTAGTCATCAGCACATAGAGGCGCTGCGGGTATTTGTAATGCCGTGACTATACCCAGAGGATTTATGCTCGCCCCAAGCCTGATTGCTCACAAAGAGCGACTGCTTTAGAATGCTTACTGAAACTTTTGTTAACCTTAAAGGACGGCCGTAAGCGCTTCTTAACACTGCACTCTCACTCTGAGGGAAGAAGTAGTTTTAACTATCACAGCGCAAGGCGGAAAAGGGGATGACAAGGCAGGAAAAACGAGGAGAGGCAGAAGAAGATATAGGAGGAGAAGCGGGACTGGAGGATTGACCTTCAAGGTTTAAATATCCTCAAGGATTTACTCAGCTGCCTCGGCAGGGTGGAGGTGCTGGGGTGCCAGGCTTGGCACCTAAGAGAGGGGAGAGTCTGGGGTACAGAGTCGAAACATGCAGAAATGTCTTTTCCTGGTGTGTAATGGCTGCCATGGAAGATTTGTTCACACCATACTTCTTACAGACGATACACAAGGATCCAAAATGTGATGTGTTCAAAGCAAGACTATGTAATACCAGATTAAAAGACATTTTTCCCAATGTATAAGTATTAAAACACAACCTCATTACCACTGCGACAGCCTCCCGAGGTCTGGTATGACAATTAGCCTCTTAGCAAACTTTAGACAAATCTTGTAATGTATTGAGTCTGTTTGCAGACTTTATGACTCTTGTCTACTTGTGCTATTGTTACACTATGTTTTACCATTATACTACTATGAATAGTCTGTATATTTGCCACAGTCATGTGCTACTATTGTCTGCCCCATTGCCTCCTCAATCCAGATGTCCCAGAGGAAAAGGGACAAATAGCAACATATTTTAACAACAAACAGGTGCTTCTAACCAGTGCAGTCTCTACACCTTTTTAAATACTGTGGCCTAAAACCAATGTCATGGCTCAGGTGATGGGTCACTTGAAATCTTGTTGCAGCCCTTTAAACATCCTAAAATGTCTCATTGTAGCTCTGTAAAGACTTCAGGATGATAGATAGAATTGCATTCACAAACAAAATGCTGCTTCACCAAAATGGATGTCCTCCATCACAGAATCTTTTCTGTAAAATGAAGTAAGGGAGATATAAGCCAAGCAATTTAAAAAACTTTGACTATTTGAATCTATTAAATATTGAGTATATGAGTGGAAAACAGTTTGTTACAAGGCTCTATAAATCAATCACTACTTAGCACCTCAAGAAAACTTCACATCTCACTTCAATTGTATTGCTGCAAAAATGTGATTGTCAAGCAGACCAACACATACATAATAATAGAACAATACTTGGCGTCTGTGTAATGATACAGTATTGCCAAAAATATTGCAATACTATGGTGTATCGATTTTTTCTCCCACCCATAATACCAGTGTTTCAAAGTATTAGCATCAATATGAGCACAAAAAACAACAGTTATACCTTAACAATTAATACCAAAACTGGAGAAATCTTCAATCCACTTTTGTTCCTATAACTTCCATACACAATAATTTACAGTATGTATGTATATGATTCCCATAGATGTCAAGATAAGAGAACAACCAGCACATAATGTCTATTCCTACGTCTTCATAAAGCACAAAGCCTTTTCCCAAAGATATTCTTACACCCCCCTCTCTTGTCTTGGACAACCCCTAAAGGCCATAGCAGTGAATCTAAACAAACATTTTGCTCAAGAGTAGGATCATGCTTGAAGATACCATCAACATCATCTGTCTGGATCTCATGCTCCCAGCAGATACAGGCCAGAACACTTCAGTAGTTTTGAAAAACAGTTTGTTTACCTAAAATGTGGGTCTCTATGTACATAGAGGGCCAGTTCTCTCCCACATCTATCTGTCCTGACATGAAGTCTGTTGTTGTAAGGAATCTTATTCAAAACTGATAAATTTCATGGATCCACCATGTGACAAAAATGTGACTTTCCTGGGGTGTGGATGCACAATGCATCATGTATGCCCAGTTCCATTACTGGAACTAATTAAAATAATTTCTAACAACCATATCGGAAAACAAGCTTGCCTCCTGACAATACCCTCTATTCATTTTCCACAAGTAGCTGTTGTACGATTGGATCACAAGAATTGCTTCGCTGCAGGCATAATATGTGCCTAAAATAATCAAATTAATTCTATCCCTAGGAAATCTACTCATTGACTTGTTTGTGTAACCATAACAAAATGTTGTTTTCTGCAAAGGTCGTCAAGCACACGATTGTATGAACAACTCAAACAAGCATCCATTGATGCTGTTAATACAAAAACGATGCAGGGGGGAAGCAAATCAAATGGTGAAATAATAGCAAATGGGGAATGAAACAGACTTGTGACTACATTTGTTTCCCTGATCATCTTGAAATCAATCAAACAACTGCCACTAAAATGTTTTCTTACAGCCCTTTACAGAAATAGAGATAAGGTCTCAAAGGCAACTGTCTACATGGAGCCATTTTAAGGATGTCATTGAGAATTCATGTAAACAAAAAACAGTCTTCATATAAACCAAAGGTAGCCCTATGCTCTGCACATAACTTCGGGTGGATATCTAATGTAAAATTCTCAAACTTTTAAAACATTCAAGTTGTCCAACAGACCAAAATGAATGTGGCCTTTGATAAAAATAGGGGGTGAATTTCTTTTTTAAAGATTATTTTTATTTTTATTAGTGACAGTGACTAGACAGGAAAGTGGGAGAGAGACGTTAAATGTGTGTTTCTCTTCTTAAGATACAGATCAAACCTCAGCTCTACTTGCCATTAAGCCTCTCAGTGATCAATGGGATAAAATTCCGGTAATGTAAAGTAGGTGTGTTTATCTTGATGACATAAAAGCTAAATAGCAAATGAATGTTAAACAATAAAAGATTGGCTACTCAACAATGTGATAGGTTTATTACCAGATGCATTACCTCAACTGTGGTGCGCAAGGTCTTTATATTCTTTCAAAGATGACTCGACTCTGGATGCTGAAAAGACACAAATGCCATGGCAACTATTTTGAAAGCAGGAACAAATAGAGAGCTTAACCCCAAATGTGTCCTTTCTATTTGAGGATTTAAATAACTGCAAATGGAACATAAATCATGACTTTTTTCATGTATTTTACTTCCAGTAGGGTCAGCCAAAAAATATACAACATTGTACTCACCCAGCTCTCTGTGTCTCTATAGCTCAGTCTTCAGGTCAGTAATAGATCCGGTGAAGAAATGTCATTGTTCACTGCTGCCCTCTGCTGACTAATTAAAAATACAGGATCAGTGGCATAAAAGAGAAACAACAAAAGCATTTAGCAATACACCAGAAATGGTGGAAAAAAAGATAGCTGGAAATGAATGAACAAAGTAAAAAAATAATAAATAAAACGGCTGTATTCTGAAAGGAGAAGCCATGTCAGAGAGAACATTCAGTATGTAATAAAAACCTATCATCTCTCAATCTCTAGATATGATGGAGTCAGAGACATTTCCGCCTATTGTTAAGATTTAAGACCAAAGAAAAAGTCTTTCTCACAAGTATTTCCTCTAGCTCTTTCCTGGCCTTGATGAATGCATCCACTGACTGTTACAGTTTAGATCTCAAGGGGTCAAAGCAATTGAGAGTTGGGTGGCATGTTCAGAAGTCTTCATATTATAATTCTGTTATCTATCAAATAACGGATTGGCTATAGCATTAAGGCTACTACTATTGACTAAACATCCAATATCTTGGTTGTTATAGTATTACTCATTAGCTAGTGGGTTAAACCTGGTGAAGCCATAGCCAGGTTAGCTTAGTTGATAGAGCAGACGCACATGTATGTATAGAGGTTTACTCCTCGATGCAGCGACCACGGGTTTGACACCGACATGCGGCAATTTGCTGCATGTCATTCGCCGTCACTTTCCCATTTTATGTCATCTGTCCTATAAAAATAAAGTTAATAAGGTGGACCCTGAACGAGCCTCAAGAAGAGATTAAAAACCACAAGGAGTATCAATAAGGTACAATCCAAGACGTACATACAATTATAAAACTACTTCATGTCCAACCTAAATTTGTGCTACTTTTGATTCAAAATGGTTTATAATCTGAACAATTGTCTATAACTAAAACATTGATTATCTAAAATACCCTTTTGTAAACCAATTATTTTTTCAATCTCTTATTAATTCATTTAATTGTAGCTTTGTATTTCATTGGTTTGGAGGCGTATCGGTTTTTAATTGTGGCTGTTTGGGATTCCACCTTCCTCTCCAAACACAATTAAACGTATTATAAAATGTACAATACATTAAAACAAGACTGTGTTCCAAATGACCCTAATATGACATAACCAAGTGAGTGTTATGAATGTACTGTAAATCGAGCTCATGTAACGTATTAGTGACAGCACTATAAAATTAAAAACTAATGCTTGTCTTGATGGATGGGCCAGACACCAAATGTCTGCCTTGACTAAGGAAATGGTTCTTGTGTTAAGTGACTCTTATACAACTATTTTTAGTGCTATGTAAATCACTGATAATTTGGCCAGTGATGGATCTCCGTCATTCCGTGTCTCCTGTCATTAAATTCTGATACGTCACTATAACCATCAGGAAAGTGTGGCATTTGAAATATAGCAACTCATAAAAGGGAGTTCTCTCTAACCCTTTAACTCTGTGCTCTACTCTGTGTATTGATAGTTAGCAGTGAAAAATTGTCTAAAGTATGGGAACTGCAACAGCTGTAACTTACAGCAAGTACTCACTTTTCCAACTTTCTCTCTGGGATCTCTTCTTCGTGTGATGAGACTTTGGTCTTGCCTGTTGATGAAGCACCATGTCCTTAATAACACAATCTAGAGTACACTGGCATATAGAAAGTTACTGTTGCATTGTGGACTGAGAAGGAGACAGTATTATCTACCACACAAGGATTACAATACACATAGTAAGACTTAAATTAAAAGTCATAGTCCAAATAGTCATAAAGAATGTCCTTTTCAGGAAGGACATCCCCAGCACTATGATCTAAAATGAGGTGGCAGAACATTCAGACGTGTTATTTCCAAGGGTGGACTGAGGAGCTTTTGGATTGAGCTTATTTTTCTGGCAGCTAACAGTACAGTCATTATAGTTAATATAGTACTGTCATTAACTGTAGTCATAAACTATAGAATGATCAAATCTTATTTATTAATGCGAGTCAGTAGTTTTTTTTAATTGTCATTTACGCAGAAAAAGGTAATAGAGAACAAACACTTTTTTACAGTAACTCCCTGCCTCACGGTCACATTTGTTTTCTAGTTGTGGGTCTGCAAGAGTTCAATCATTCACCACCCAGATTACAGCTACAAATAGTAATCAATTAGTTGTCAACTATTAAATTAATCGCAAACTATTTTGATAATCGATTAATTGATTTGAATAATTTTTAAGTAAAAAATTCTGATTCCAGCTTCTTAAAATATGAATATTTTCTTGTTTTTTCACTCCTCAATGACAGTAAACTGAATGTCTATTGTGGACAAAACAATACATCTTGGTCTTTGGAAAACACTGATTGACTTTCACCACTTCTCACCATTTTCTGACATGTTATAGACCAAACAACTATCGACTAATTAAGTGCCAATGAATTGCGTTATTTAATAAGAAGTTATCTAAGACATCTAAGACATCATGCTTGGTTATTTGAATCATCACTGTACTGTAATAGTATTTCAGTGACAACATAATTAGTCCATAAAACAACTTATGATCATAAAATTACAGGAGTTGCATGTAAACCTTCAGCAGTAACAACCAACATTACTCTGCCCATTTAGTGCCTCTAAAATGATCATGAAAATACATGAGAGTAAGGTTAACTCTTACTTCAACGTTTCTTTAACTGTCCATGCAAAATACTCTAAGTAAACTAATAAGCAAAACCCACACTGTTCTCTGTTAGAGTATAACGGCGTTATTTAAGTCACACACAATCTATATAGCTAACGTTAGCTAGCTAATACTGTAAGTTACTGCATATGTTTACAGTCAGTGGTCAACCTGTGGTTAACATTAACAGTGGTTATTATATACAGACAGTGCTGTAAATCTTTGATTGGGAAGCCGGTGTCATTCCGAAAGTCGTATTAGTTACCATAAAAAAAGTTTATGCAGACAAAAGAACACTTGCGGCATTTTAGAGTTGTCCTAGCATAAAATTGTTCGTCACAAATGTATGAATCTGGCGCCTTTGCTACAATCAAAATGTTCGTGTAAAACATCACCTGTCTATATATATAGTTCCGGATGTCGCCTTATTGTAGAAACATTTAGAACAACGCAACAAACTGGCAGAATTGTAAAAGAAATCCTTATTTGTCTTCCAAACACTGCGTATCACCATATGATACATAATATGGTGGAATACGTAATAAATTAGTTTTAGCTGGAACGGGAAAGTTAACGTCTGTTTCTTCCGTGTCGATTTTGGTGAACCACGATTATGTTTTTTTGCAGGGACGGTTACCTAGCAACTGTCAGCGAGATAGCAACGGTGTTTGGCAAAAATGTCACTGCTAACGTGGATTTGATTCAATCAAATGCATCTCGCATGCTTTCAGATTAATTTTACGTTATGATGAACATGTAAAAAATAGTAGTTTTTAGCCCAAATTAGCTGCCATATGTGGCTGTCGTCTGGATTCTAAGCTGGAGAGCGAGAGTGCAAAATTAGCTTTGCTAACAGTAACGTTAACGTTAACCACCACCGGTTGATCTGTGTATTCAAAGATGTCTTTTCAAGAGTTACTTCGTCCTGCTGATGAAGAGGAGGCTTTCTACATGCATTGCAGAGCCGCATACCTTGCTGTGTTCAAATCTAGTTTGACATATATCACTTCGAAACAGCAGCTATGTCGTGGTAAGATAACGTTAAAACAAACAATTAAAAGCTACTGAGCATATCATAGCTAACGTTACGTTTTCCAATTTTTTAGAGCTTTCAAAATGTCGTATTTTTCTATAAAGCTAGCAATAATGTTAGCACTGAAGGGTAATGCTATTTTCTCATTGCTGAGATATTAAAATGGAAAACTGGAAACAATTTTGGAAGAGTGTATGATGACTTCTTAGATGAGACAATAGGATGTTACTATGTCAGAAAGACTATAAGCACAGAAAAACAAACGGTCTACAGTTGCTATTGCTGCCTGTAGTTTCAATGCTCTTTCGCATTTATCCCATTCAGCTCTCCAGCAGGCTGGTAGAAATCCAACCAATGCAACTCTCAATAAATACTGGACCCAGAGAACATCCAAACTGAACTTTGATGACTTCTGTGAGATTCTTAAAAATGAGAAGAGAACTGAGGAAACAGAGCTAATGAGAGCCTTCAAAAAGATGGATGTCAACAGTGATTTACAGTATTCTAAACTGGGTTCCCGGAAAATTTCACACCCTGCAGTGATTGGGCTGGAGAACACAGGCCCTCACCACTGTGAGTAGCCCTTTTGATTCTATTGTTAATTTTGAGTGAATTAATGATGCTATACAATTAGCCAACTGCTTCCTCAGCAACAAGAGACCCATTAACACTTGTATTACAGATGTGGACGGCAAAACAAACAGATTAAAATCACTGATCGGCTCATAGATGAAATATGTTTTGTCCTGGTGTTTTTACTGCTAAAGAAAATGTGCTTATTTTCCAGAAAGGAGAGAAAATGAACACTGAAGAGGTGAATGCTATTTTCTCATTGGCTGACATCAACAAAGATGGAAAACTGGACTATGCAGAAGTAAGTTTGGATAAGTTTATCCCTCGTATGATTTGCTCCAATATTAGCTTTATTTGTTGTCAAGTTTACCTCCATCCAAGATATCTCTGACCTTCTCCCTTGCCTCAGAACATCCTCATTTAACATGCTCTCACTGCTGGTTTCCTCTTGCTGTCAGTTCTGCAGATTGCTTGTGTCTACAGCAGAGCAGTGTCAGATGGCTGCTTTGGAGAGACTCGAGGCTAATGCCAAGCTGAAGAGACAGAACTTTGGCAGTCAGTCATACAGCCCTCCAACGAGCTCAGTGTCGTCGGCATCAGCAGCAGCAGCAGCACAAGCGGCAGCGACTCTCCCTCAGCGTCCAGAAACACCCCAGGCAGAATCAGACGCCACACTCAAGAAAGGTATAACATGTGACTTCCCAGAATAATCTAACATAAAAGTGATTGCCACTGAATTTTAGCAGTCAAGTAAGATTTTGTGTGCAATCTTTATTGAAAGTTATATACATGAAGAGCAAGTTCACCAGAAAAAAATGTTTTATCCTTTTCTCTCTCAGTTTGCCTTTCACTGCTATAGTCAGTGTCTCTATATACTGTGTATTGAGAAAATATATGGAGCAGACCTTATTTTTTCTCATTGGTGTATGACTCCAGAACATATGGCAATGTGTGTGGCACAATCTACAGGTCCAAAGAGGCAGCCAATGGCCACTGCACATCATGTATACTTCAGATTCCAATTTTAGTTGCACAACTCAAACTCACTGCTTGCCCCAATACGCCTCACCGATTAGTTTTGATGAATAAATAATAGCTGTGTTATTGATCAATTTTTCACTCCCCCTGTGACAAATCACCTCATTAAGACAGTCCATACATCATAATAGCCACACAATTAGGGCAGCTTGTTTGGAGGGAGAGGACTCTAAAGCGTTCTGATTTGGATAATCACTTCTGCCATTAAGAGATTGATAAAAGCTCCATCTACGCTGATGAAAAATGCTGCCTTTCAACAAGGGCTTTGGAGTTGGCGCTCTTGCCAAAAATATGTTTTCATAGCTTAAACAAACAACGACTGAGATAGATAGATAGATAGATAGATTGATAGATAGATAGATAGATAGATTTTCATTGATCCAAAAAAAATGGGAAATTCCAGTGTTGCAGCAGACACACAGTACACATACATAATATACATGAAATAATAATAGGATAGAATATAAGAACAAATAATTTTAAAAAGATACAACTGTTTAACTAGTATTGATAAAGCTGTAGATAAACCTATTGTGCAAGGTGCACTTAGTGCAGTTGTGATGTCTATGAGTCTTATCTAACACTCCGTGATGAAGTGTTAAAAAGTTTTATTGCCTGTGGTAGGAATGATTTCTTGTAGTGGTCCGTGCGACATTGAAGCTGTCGGAGCTCCTTAGAGAAGGTGCTCATCTGTTGGACCAGTGTGGGGTGGAGAGGGTGGTCGGGGTTATCCATGATAGATAAGTTTGTTCAGTGACCTCGTCTCCACCACAGCTTCAAACGTGTCCTGTTTGCACCCAATAACGGAGCCAGCCTTCCTGATCAGTTTGTTCAGTCTGTTTTCGCTGGCTCCAATTCTGCTGCCCCAGCAGATGGCGGAGGAGAACAGAGCGCTGACAACAGACTGGTAGAACATTCTGCTGCAGACGTTGAAGGATCTCAGCTTTCTCAGAAAATAGTCTGCTCATCCCCTTCTTGTAAACAGCAGTAGTTTTGATTTCCCAGCTTCACCCTTCTGCAACCACAGATGATGAACAGACAGATTTATTTTACTGTAAAAGACAAGGATGTAAAAAGTCTACCTTTTGCACTTTAAAACCAGCATTTTGAGGTAAGAGAAGAACAAAGATTCTGTATGAGCGAGCCAAGGAGAGGTCCACGGTGGGAAGACAGATGTGGTTGATTTAAGTGGTCATTCCATGTTCATGTTATTGATTCGGAGGATTCTACCACTTCTCACTGGGGAGATGATGAGGGATTAGATGGTGGTCGAGAGGAGGGCCCAGTGAACCACCACTGCAAAAACAAATGAGCTCCCACATAGTTGTCGGGATTATCACATTATTGTGCCTCTCCCACGTATTGATTTATACCCACTACATTTTAACAAGGCTCTTACACAAAATGCAACGTGATCGCACATATTGAATGGGTTATTCTTGGAGCTCAAAAACACTTTTGACTGCTCATTTGCTCCTCCATCTGGCAGTATAAACCAGTAATACACTGATAAATGTGTTACAACTGTATGGGAGATGGGTCATTTTGGCTAATTGTTTAACAAATAATTGAAGAGATACCAATTAATTATCAGGTATGACCATATCAGGTGTTATGTGTCTAATATGTTTTTGAGGAACTGTTGTGGTGTTTCTCAATTGGTCTGTTTAGTTAAATTCATGTAGTTTTCCAGCAGCAGGAAACCATTAGTGCTGCAACATTATCGGCTATAAACTCACATTCAGTATAAACCTACATTGAAGCTTTTGTTAAGTGAGATTTCAGTGCATCAATGTCCACATTTACAGAACAGCTACAAGTCCTCTAGATTAACATAGTGCCATCAATACAAATAGATCCATCACAAATACCATGACAGTGGGTCTATTTATTTCTCTGCTTCGGTAATTTGCTTGTAAACCCATCACATTATTTCGCATCTCGATTTCCCAGGCTTGGAAACATTCAGACCCCTCATTAGTGAATGTATATCTTCTGACTTCAATTAGAGTTCAAGGGAAAGCATTGTGCAAGATAATGGATTTGAAAGGGTGCTGTTATACCATGTGTGATTTAAAAGCCCTCCATAATTAATTAAAAGGGAGTTGATCTTTATGGAGGACCATGTCTTTCATATTTAAAAATAAATACATAAATAAATAAATGCTCAATAAATAAATAAGCACACAATTAATTGCCCCAAAAAATACAATGAAGAAATAAATGTAGGTAGAAATTAAATTATACAGTGAGACATAAATGTATATATCTCTTTTAATTAGCTTCTTTATTTATTCACCTTTGTAATAATTACCTTATTTATTTATTGTCCGTTATAATCTTCAACTTTATTTATTCCTTACTTATTTTTTAAATGTATTTATTTCTGTGTGTGTTTAATTTTTTTGTCTGTTTTATTCTTCCGTTGCATTTTCTACCCTATTTATTTTCACCCCTGGTATTTATTTCTGCCTGTCACTTTTACATTTCTGCCTGTCACTTTTACATTTCTACATGCATTTCTGCCTCATTATGCAAATGAGGAGGGGCTGGTCTTAAGGGGTTAACTTCTGCCCATTGGTTGGTTAACATTTTACTCCCTCGGTCAATCTACATGCCACCGGCCACAGACACAACACAGATGGCTAGCTACGGTGAAGTTGTCAGTGAGCTCAGGCATTTAGCAACTGTTTTTGAAAACAATGCTAACGTTATAAGTATTGACTTTATCATTTTTCGTTTAGACGCTCTGACAGAACGTGTGTTTCAGTCAGCGGTGTCGTGCCAATGTACTCGTGTATCCCCTGGCCGCGGGAGCGCCGCATGCACACAGAGCGGAGCTTCTGCTGCCCTTCGAATTGTTTAACTGCTGCACTTTGAATTAAACGGAACAAACAGCGACGTGGAAGACTCGGCAGGGTTACCATAGTAACAGGGGTCTCAGTTAACTACATAAATACGTGTATTTGTCTGTTACATTAAGGCGACGTGTCAAATGTTTATAGCGTGGTTTAATATCGAGTGATAGGCGTATCCTCCCTGTCCCTGTCTACCATATGAGTTACATAGGAGGTACTCAAATATCAGGCCGTTTTTTCACCTGATATTTGGGTATCCCCTATGTAACTTTTGATAAACAACAGCAAACCTCTCCAAATTGTGTCAGGTTGTTTATTGTGACCTATTAAACACACAAAATAACACCCATGATGACAGGACAGACCCTTTGCATGTGGGGCTCCGCGTCCGTCTGTCCTCAGTCTCTTATCTGTTTGGAGACAACTGGAGGACGGAGCCGGGCTGTTCTTAATCAACTTTAGTGCCTGACGCAGCGTATGTTTTGGACAACTGATTTCTACTGGCGATCCAGGCGTAACGCGTGGGGGGTTTCCCTTTGCAAAGCGGCCGGGAGTGGGTTGTCTGTCTGCAAATAACTGGCTTCCTGTATATCAGAAGAGACAGAATGATAACAGCCGTTGTGTTTATCCAAAGAAGGTTGCACTAAATTTAGCAGGTGGATGTTTAGAATAAATCCAAGAGAGCTCAGGATGGATCCTCCCCGCTTCTAACGGCTTCCACGGCGGTGTGTGTGTGTGTGTGTGTGTGTGTGTAACCTATGTGATGGCACTGCATGAAGGACTATCATCAATATCCTGTCAATATCATTTTTCACCTGAATTTTATGTATCCCATCCCTAATGACATCCAGCTGTCATCATGGGTGTTATTTTGTGTGTTTAATAGGTCACAATAAACAACCTGACACAATTTGGAGGGCATAGGGGATACCCAAATATCAGGTGAAAAACGGCCTGATATTTGAGTACCTCCTATGTAACTCATATGGTAGACAGGGACAGGGAGGATACCCCTATCAATTAAACCATAAAACATTTGACTTAAGAGCAGCAAATACTTTATGTAGTTAACTGAATGAATAACCCTTCATTATGGATTTTGTTCCGTTTAATAGCAGTCAATTATTTTGCCCATTAATCGATTAATTAAACACACGTTTGTCAGAGCAAAGAAAAATGATAAAGTCAAAATATAGCATTGTTTTCAAAAAATGTTGCTAAATGCCTGAGCTCACTGACAATCACCAGCTAGCCATCTTTTGTATCTGAGGCTCATGTTTTTGACCGAGGGAGTAAAATGCTAACCAACCAATGGGCAGAAGTTAACCCCTTAAGAACCCCTCCTCATTTGCATAATGAGGCAGAAACATAAATGTAAATCATTTTTAGTCCCAGTTTAGTTCAAATGTTAAAAAAATAATGTTAAACACACATGCAGAAATAAATACATTTAAATAATGATAAATAAATAAATAAGGTGATTATTTAATAAATAAAATTTAATAAAAGAATAATACATTTATGTCTCACTGTATATTTAATTTCTACCTACATTTTCTTCATTGTATTGTGTGCTTAAAAATGAATTTATTTATGTATTTATTTTTAAATATGAAAGACATGGTCCTCCATAGATCTTGAGACCACACAGAACCCAAAGGCAAAGTAGCCATCGTCACTTGAATTTGGATGTCTGAGAAGACAGATCACCGTGCCAATAATCTTATGCATCTCATTTCTCTTTTAACAGTGTGTTTACTGTTTGGAGACAGGAGGGCTGTTCTTAATCAACTGAGTGTTATGTTTTGGCAACTTGATTTATTTCTAATAACTTTGGATGTATAATTAGCAAAAGCGCTGTTGTGTTTATCCATGCGAGTTTTAATGTCTGATGTGTGTTTCTCAGAGAGCCGATCATCCTCCCGTCCTTCCACTCGCAGTAGACGGTCGTCCCTGTCGAACTCAATCACAATGACATCCAGCAGCACTAAGGGCAGCAAAATACCAGAGCCTTCAGGCTTGCAGGTAACCCCCTCTATAATCATAATGACTTAAGAGCTGCAACTAATGAATAACTTCATTATGGATTAATAAGTCAATTATTTTGCCCATTAATCGATTAATTACTTAGTCAAAGAAATGTCAAAAATATAGGAAAAAATGTTCTGAAAGCCCGTTTTTCAATCAGCACTCCCCCCTGTTTTTATATCTGAGCTCATGTTTTTCACTCACACATGAAAGACTAAGTTTGAGAACAACTTTCTCATACTAAACAAAGTGATAACATAAATATAATCATTTTTAGTCCCAGTTTAGTTCATGTTAACTAATGTTAATACACATGCTTGATGATAGTAAATTGAATTTAATACAGTAATTTATAATAAAAACTCCTCCATTACATATTTCTAACTTTTCTCTATCTGAAAAATGAACAGTTTGACCTGACAAAACCTGGAAGTCTTAGTATGTGGACTTCAGTAAGAGACTCCATGATAGTGAGGACCTTGGAGCCCCACTTCTCTCCCAGTGTCACTGTTACCCAGTGTTTTTGATGGGCGAATTTAGCCCAGGGTGGATAGATATACACTGTATTGATCCCAAACTCTTTGTTTTCACTCTTTCTGGCTTAACCTCGCCTGGTTTGCTTTACAGCAAGAAAAATAAATAAATAAATAGAAATAACAGCCCCCTGCTTCATCTCTAAGGCCCAAGCACTAGGTTGAGATTGGAAAGGGCCAGACATCATCGAAGTAAAAGAATGTGTGTCCAAGATAAGGGAAGTCCTGTCATGGTTATAACAGGCTAATAATTGGTTGGATGGAAGGCAGGCTATGTTTTTGTAGCGGTGTGTGTGTGGGAGTGTGTGTGTGTGTGTGTGTGTGCCTTGTGTGATGCAAGTTTGTCGTCATGATTACAAACATTACTAGTAAAGGATATTATTTATTCTCAGGATTTAATTTTATGTATGGGTTACAATTATAAGATAAGGTAAATGTCATGGTTTAAATGTGTGTGTGTGTGTGTGTGTGTGTGTGTGTGTGTGTGTGTGTGTGTGTGTGTGTGTGTGTGGCTGGTTTGTCCTGATGTCAAACCCATGGCTTTTAGTCTGCAGGCTGACCCTCTCTCCATGGGGGCATTAATTCTGATGTCTTTAAGCAGTTGATGGGTGCCTATGGCAATTTCCCTCATTTAATATTGTCTGGACAAACCACCGAAGTGTTATGGTTTGATCTTTTATGCCTCTCACCGCCCAAGAAAATGGCTTTTCTGTAAAAGAGTGACATGCTCCGTCTTTATGGTACTTTCTTTGTTTAACTTGGTGATTTATTTGTCCACTAAAAGGATATATAGCCTATTCCAGTGTCGCTCGGCCCTCAGTGTCCTCTTACTGTGTGTCCACACCAACTATGTTTTCATTTAATGTGTCTCCAATGAGTGGAAGGAAAACTTCCTTGTTTTGATGTTCCTGTTCAATTTCAAATTATTACCTCATTTCGGTTGTGCTGCCAGACGAAGAAACAACAGGATTTCAAAATGAGAGAAATATTAGGATTCATAAATATTGCCAAAGTAGCCTCTTGGTAGCTTTGAATGACCGTTGGCCCAAGATTGAAAAGGCTGTATTTATCAAAGTTAAATGGACTCCAATTTGCCATATCAGGTCCTAGAGGGAGATTTACCTCAGCCTTAAACAGAAACACAGTGTGACACTTCTGCCCTCCTCTGGATCAGCAGGTGTATAACCCATGTTTACATGCTGCTGAGCTGACATGAACTGGTTAATAATGAACATGCCCTCTGAAGGTTGGAGTGATAATTATCACAACGGCAGTTTCTGTTAATCAGGTGAGCAACCTCACTGTTATGATTGACTGTTTCATTCAATTTTTCTTATGCCAAAATGTACTTCTTCTGTCACAAGATCAATCCTCCTTTTAATAGAAACTGCAAATTAGTTTTGGTTTCTGTTGAATGAATAAATGCATTTTCTTGTCAAGCAGCAAAACAGTTTGTTGGGATTGTGTCAGGATCTAATCAGAGACCACACATAACAAAATAAATTAGGCTACACACGCTTACATGATATATCGTACAGTCTGTACGATACTACAAAAGGCTTAAAATAGCAAACAGCTGGGTCTTGGTCTGATGAAGATCAGAAAGCATTATTTTTCTACTGTAGTTGCCCCACTACATCCCTTTGTATGAATGTGGTGGGACTGTCGTTAAGCAGAAATGTTATCCATTTTTCTAGGAGTGGCATCACAGTTATATGAAGGGCTGTTTCTTCTTGGAGGATGATGGGAGTATCGGCTCTCTACAGTACCAGCTTCACGTCCCCCAGACAACTAACATCTACCTAACCATTCAACCACTCAGCATCAGCCACGGACCCGGTACTGTCATTGTTTTATATTACACGTAAACAAAAAACATAAAAATTGTTAAAGGGTACCCCATTGGCCGTTGGGTTATATTTTTTTGCTCATTCCCTGTCCGAAATTAGTGTCAGGAACAGGACAGCACCTCAGGAGCTGGTAGGAATTCTGTATTTGGTCCCTCAGGGTTCATTACTTGGAAGTCTCATTTTTCCCATATTTAAATTTTTTCCTGGACTGCTTCCTGCACAATTGCTTCACCACTGTGTTTTGGTCGCATACAGGGTGGTGGCACAGTTTTAATGATGCTTTTTGTGACATTGTAACTGGAATAAAGTTACAATGTCGGCCCAGTAATTTTCAGATTATGAATTATAAACAAAAAGACCACAAATTTTGTGGCAGCGGGTGAGATTTTGTAGGACACGTGCTTGATAGTGTGCCAGCTCAGTGCGCTATAATTGGGCACAAACAACCAGAAGAGGGTGCTATTCAGTTCACAGAATTAGAGCATGCAGTAGCAGAAAGTGTATTGATGTAGGTGGTGGAGATGTGTACAGCCAATCAGAAGCCTGTATATGTAAAATTTATATTCCAGAGTTGTATATGGTAATTTTGCATTGAATATGTGGTTTTGTTTTTTTTTGTTTTCTTATATTGTATTTATATATATATTGTATTCTTTACCTAAGCCTGGCATATTGTGTTATTTTTCAGATAAGCCTTCTCCATGGATGACAGTGGACACAGCTCTTTTTGTCATGTCAGCTGGTGAAATTAGAGAGGAATCAACTTTAGTGTGTTTCACTGAGTCAAAAGACAAAGAAGTAGGTTTTGTTTGTTGAGAGATGTACTTGTACTAGAACATTCGCTAATATTCACATTTCAATTTTAATCCTTTCCATATATGTTCCCATATATATAATTTATCAGTTTGTGTGTTTTATATAAAACAATTTTACATTAAATATTACCCCTGATTGAAATATTTGTAGGTCTGCTGGCATTCTGCCAGGCCAAAGGTAGTAGCCATTTCTAATACTATGGAGTTGAAATTGATTGTGCTACAGTCCATGATACACTCTTAACTTTGCTTCTCCTTTGTTCCCACAGAAGTATGTTTGGAAAGGAGAATTGCATGCTGGGACATACTACCTGCTTCCCTTTACCAGTGGCTGCAAACTAAAGAAAAGGAGCAAAAAGAGCCTTTCTAATAAACCGTTAGAGCTCATCTACAGGACTGACACTGGAGAACTAGACCTCACCAGGGAGCTCAGGTGTGTGTGAGTGAGTGTGTGCTAATGTGTGTTTGTGTGCTATAGATAGAAAAGAAACCACATAGCGAAATGTTATCAAATGTCACCAGCTTTGGCTAATGTCCAACAATTGAGATTGTTTATTTATGTATAAAGTCTTTATTTCATCAGGTTTTCCGCATGGTAAAAGACAGTTTAGTCTGTGATTTAAAGCACCCCAAGTCTGGACTGCTTTGCGAGCACCGTTGTCACCACAGCAGTTGAATGGATGGATACATGAGTGGAAAGATAGGCCGGTGAAGGAATATAAGCAGTCCGGGTTTATGTCCTTTTATAACATGTCTCTGTGTTGCTTCTTTTGCGCCACAGGGAGGTACTGTCTGACATCTTTGAGGTGATAGATCTGGATGGGAATGGTTTGCTCAGTCTAGAGGAGTACAATTTATTTGAGCTAAGGACAAGTGGAGAGAAATGTGACAAGGATGCCTGGGCTGTCTGCAAAGGTAATCACCTTCATTATTGCATTGATACACAGCGTGTCCATTAAAAAATATATTGTATGGGGGAGGGGTCCATTATGGCTCTCATTATTGTTGTTGGGTTTGCAGAGAACTTTGATATGAGAAAGAACCAGCTGTCACTGCAGGGTTTCATGGAGCTGAACTTGATGGAGGCCACAGAGAAAGATGGCGACTCTGCAGACCTGTGGATCACCCTGGAAGCCATGGGCTACAACCGAATGCTGGAGCTGGTAGAGGTAAGTTCACACATCTGCTCTCGCTTCAAACAATCACATCAATCAACAATCAAGTTTTGATACATGTCGTAGTCCTGACATGCCGTAATTTAGGGCTTAGATTTAACACTCACTGTATATAAGAAAATACATTTCAACCTTCAATAAGCTGGTAACATAACACAACTACCTACTGAATTGACTCTGAATTCCTGCTTCTCTTTCTATTTGATTTCCATGATCAAAGCCAGTACAAATACTTAAAATCCAGAAAAAATCTCTGACACATACAGAGAGGAACACTCCAGGCTTTCAAAATCTCACTAGCATTATACTAACTAAATTAATTCCCTCCTGTACCTCCCACTCTGTCAGGCTTGTCCATTCCAGATAGATGTATACTGTGAAGGCACTCAGCCATCCATCCAGCCACTCAGTATGGACTCAGGGCCCAAGCTTCTCATCCAGGCCCTCCAGAAGTCCATCACAGCCAGGACAGGGGCCAAAGCAATGAGGGGACAAGACAACGTCTTCATCTACACCTACCGAGGAGAACACAGGATCTCCTCCCTCATAGCCAACAAGGTAGACAAGAAACTTTTTGTATATCTGAGTATGGAGCAGGTAGAGTTTACTTCTGATGTTTAGATATCCAAAATGTGACACAAGGACATTCAGTGTCATAGTTCTGAAGCTGCCTACACAGTTTTAGCAGAATTGCAAAGAGACAAGTGAATGTTTGATTGTATTTGCCATACATTGTAATGGCCACCAGGGGGATTATAGTCCAACTTTTGAATAAGTATGAATAAGTTATTTTATAAATCCATGAGGTGCTATTCATCAAAAAAGTGGAAAGAAAGGCTTTTTGTTTGTCACTCTGTCCAGAGTATGGTTGCAGAGACCATTCACTTTGTTTGTAATTGATATGCAGCCATCGTATTAATTCTCATAGCAACAGGAGCTCCTCAGAAAGAATGACCTGGTTATACAGGGGAACTACTGAACAGTTTATATGCAGTTTACCTATTACCTTTTTGTCATTTGTTTTGCTTTACATTTACTTATTGCCTTACACTTCAACTACATTGCTGCTAGCAACTTTGAGGATACATGAGGGTACATGTAAACACATTCACTACCCTGTATATAACTAGGTCCAGACATAGCAACAGTACATGGTACATGGAGATGGATTCTTTCTTAAATAAGGATAAGGTTATCTGTTCATTTTTAGTTTTGTATTGATAAAGCACATATACAGTACACTACTTTTTTTAATAAGTAAAAATAAAAAAGTGGTGTTCTTTTAGACTATTTAGTCGTAATTATGTATCTACAGTTTTGTTTAGCTACCAACATTTTCAAATTCTGTGATGTGAAAAAAAGCTGATCAGGGGAGTGACCAATACCCTTTGTGTTGCAGACCAACCAGAAAGTAACTGTCCATGTAAACAATGAGCAGAGCAGGAACTGCTGCAGCAGCAGAGGCATGAGTGTGTTTGCTGTTGAGGTGCCAGCCAGGACTAAGATGGTACAAAACCTTAATTATTATAACAAGAAAAAAATCATGACTTTGAAAATGTTCCATTATACAACATACAAATGTGCAATTAAATTTTTAATTCTGAATATGAAAATACTTTTATTATAATTGATATGATGGGACAATGTAAAGAAATAACTATATGTTATACCGGAAACTAATACAAAGATCCTGTCTTCTAGGTGTGCCAACACATCCTGCCCATCAATGAGAAACAAGATTGGACCTACAACTGTGTGGAGACCATACTACCCTGCTAATTAAGCTGTACTCCCATCACTCTCCTAGGTTAATGATACAGATAAGCAATGGCTGGAAATGACTCATAAACCAGTGGTTTCAAATAGGAAACAAAACAAACTATTCTATATCCTGTGACTGGTCAGACCAAATGTGTTATTTTACTGTAACTAAGAATGTCCAAAAGGAACACTGCATAATCATTTATGTCATATGTCACACATCAGGAACTGAGACCTTCTGCCTGCTTGTGGCAAGAATTGTGTTCCAGAAGCTCTTTGACTTAATGAATCAGAGGTGTTACCTATTAATGGCAGCAAGAGATGGTCGCTGTAGTGATAAAGTACAGCTGATAATGGTTGTTACTGCTTTGTATATGTGATATGTTTCCTAAAAATTCTAAACTCTTTTTACAATAATTAACATTTTAAATGTATAAAGTGCATAGATCAAGGATTATAATGCCAACATGTCACTTTTATTTATAATTCATCCTTTAAATGATGATTGAATTGACAGTAATAATTTTCAAAAAACGAAAGAATCTCTAAAGAAGTCTACTCATGTGTCTGTTACTTTATGTAATGTCAATATCTATTTTTTTTGTAGCAATTTCATTTATATACCCCATTCATATGCATTACATACACATTTGATTGTCCAGCAACATCTTACAATCACAACTAAATAAAAGAGAATTTTTTTAGCTGCTAATCATGTCATGGTACACAGTCATGTAATTGTAGAGGCCAAAACAAACTTTTTAATTTTTTTTGTGTTTTTATATATTTTACTCTGAAAAACATTGAATCACTTTCCTTGTGTAGATGTAAATATTATTATGAATAAATAAATAAAAAATATTCCTATTACGGTTTTCTAACTGATATCTCTTTGGTTTACACTTTCAATTCAGCCCTTCATTATGCACCACATCAACATCTTGTTTCAACAGGAAATTAATAAAAATAAAGGTACGTTCATGCTCTACAAATGCTGTTTCACTTTGACTTTAAAGGTCCTGTATTGTAATGAGTGAGAATCAATGTTTCCTTAGACATTTATGTGACCTATAACAGTTGTTTCAATAGTATTTTATGCAGGTGGTTTGAGGAAGAGCCAGTAGCTGGATCTAACATGTAGTTACTACACATTGAAATATGTAAATGCTGTAAAAAATAATGGTTATGTAACCTGGATGTAATCACCAAATCAATGCTTACTGAATATTCTTTCAGTCTGTTTCAGCCTGAATGTTACCGTGCAGCTATTGGTCACCACTCTTCATACTCTTAATACAGTAAGGGGCTCTGGGGATTTTGGTTTGGCAATGAAATGCATTCCTTTGCATTGCGCTCAGGTCTAAACTTTATTTGCCCTTGGCCTTTCCAGTTGAGCGCAGTCCTAACCTTCTATTTATATTTCCCAAGCCATTATTTGCCCTTTGACTTTCTCTGCTGAAACAGTAGAGCAAGCTAACTAAATGTCACATGGCATGTGAGATGTATTTAATCCTGAGTCCGTCTGCTCGTCCTTTCCCAACACAGAGTTTTAGTAACACTCAGGGCAGTCAGGGTTCAGGGGTTGTGAGCCAATTTGTCATTCTGTATTAAAACTCATTAAGTAGTGTGTTTTAAGAAAATAAAACTTTCTTTCAAATTTCTTCAAAGATTAAAATAATTGTATTAAAATGGATTTGCCAACAAATCAACAGGGCCAAAAAATGGCAACAGGGATAGATATTGATAGATTTGAGCTTGCGTTTACTCTGCTTCTGGTATGTGCTTTGCATGTGCAAGCCTGATGTTTAACTTTGTTCTGCTTATGATGATCAAACACACTGTGATGCAACTGGCAAACAACAGTGACCTGAGGGGCGGCCTCTAGCTCACCTAGTAAGAGCGTTTTCCCCATGATGGCTGAGTCCTGCAGCGGCCAGGGTTCGGGTCCGACCTGTGGCCCTTTGCTGCGTATCATCCCCCTTTCATGTCTATCCACTGTCACTACAATAAAGGGAAAAGCCACAAAATTAATCTTAATAAAAAAACAGTGACCTGAAGTGTACTACAGTATTTCACAATATTCTCCCTGTGAAATTCAGTCTTTCATAGAGCGTGGTTTTGCAATATCTTTCTGGGTATTTGTAAGTCTAGCTTTGTGATATTTAAATAGTATATGTACTTATTAGAAAATGAATTACTTTATTTACTTTCTATTCAGATTTTCCAGCTGGTGTAAAGTTGTGGACAACAAGCCATGCAGTCATTGACCATTCTATGCATTGGATTTACCTTAAGGGTCCACAAGTCTGCTCAAGCATGAATACATGTGAAGCTGCATATATCCTTCATTAGGAAACTGCCACGTTTTCATATGGAACTAAAGACTGCAATGCCAGGTACCACAGCGGATTGTAGAGATCACTAAAGGCTTATGGATCATGGATGGATAGCTTGAAGGTGGGTGGTCAATTTAGAGTAACCATCAGGATCAGAGCTACCGTTAAGAACATTTTTATGTCTTTCATATTTTTTTTTGTTTTTTGTGAATGAAGAGTTTTGAAACTTGGGAGGACTCCATTTGTATCTGCAGTTTAAAACATACACCTGATGGTGGGCAGTTTGAATTTTAGCCCTTTTGACCTTAGTATTTCAAATCCTTGCTACAGGCCTGTGCAACATTGGTTACCGTACTCCATTTAAATAAATTGTTATTTATTTTAAATACATAAACAACTACCGGAAACTACAATTATCTTCTGTCACACATTCATAAGAATCAGAATCAGCTTTAATGAGCAAGTAAGTGTAAACACAAGGAAGTGGACTGGCTTTATGTTGCTCTCTAAGTACATACACAGAAATAGACATTTGGCTTCAAATACGGACAACAAAGCTGAACAAGGTAACCAAACATTTGGCTACTATGTACAGATATAATTTTGTACATATAAAGTCTGTCTAAAAATGATATAGGATATACTACACATATGTTTACAGATACACATTTAAACAAACAGCTCTATGAGGGTTGTGAGGGCAATGCAAAAGCGCAAACGGTGCTGGAATGAATACAGAATGAATTGTTGCAAAATTAACATGTTGCTAATGTCTGAGGTAGGCTATATAGGACATTGTTGTTGAGTGTGTGGAAAACCGCCATGGTCTCTTCTTGCCCTTTAAACCGAGAAGGCGGGTCTATGAGGGGGTGTGTTGTCCGGTGTGTACGTGTGGCTTCTCTGCCACTGCAGTCGCCTCCTCATTGGGACACATTGCGGATCACACGGGGCGACCACGGTGCTTACTGGGGGTTAAAAATGGTGAAAGTAACGACAGTGAAGACCAAGCCGTACACGGACCAGAAGCCCGGGACGAGCGGCCTGAGGAAGAGAGTGACGGTGTTTCAACAGAACCAGCACTATGCGGAAAACTTCATCCAGAGCATCATCTCTGTCATCGAGCCTACCGAGCGCCAGGCTGCCACTGTGGTGGTGGGAGGAGATGGGAGGTTTTTCATGAAAGACGCGATTCAGTTGATCGTTCAGATTGCTGCTGGCAACGGGGTCAGTAGAAGAAAAGTGCTTTGCTAACCACTAACTCAGAGAACACAAAGTGCCATACATACTGAATAAGTTAGCTAGCATTTCAGCTAGCATGTTAACGTCAAGCTAACAGACTGTATTTGGTGGACTAGTGTAACGTTAGCTACTCAGTAAGCTACCAGGAGAGGACGATTGATTCATACTAACGGTAACCATATTTGTAACGAAAGTAATGTAACGCAAATAAGTCACTAATAACCTGTCATGTTGCTAAGTTATTGCTAGTAGTTATCCGTTCGCAAATGTGGTTAAAGTCAGCCTAAGACCTTGCTAAGGGTTCTAACGTATTCAGCCAACTTTTAAAAGCCTAACTTAAGTGACAAGTTAGCTAAACTGTTAAAATAAAACCTTCAGTTAATTAACGTTACATGCTCTTGCAAGCTTCAACCCATTCTCGGCATGCATTGGAGAAATGATGGCTCTACGTTACTTGCCATTATTTTGATATTAGCTAACGTTATTCTCCAAAGGTCGATAAGGTTCAGAGCGTGACCCTTCACGTTTTGTAGGCGCCATCAACCCGCCTGCACTGGCTGGCTCTGACGCCAGCTTGACCCCGGTGAACTTTTGGAGAAAGTGCATGAATGAGGCCACTTGGATAACGATTTACCTTTGACATTTAACGCTACATGCAGACTAAACGGCAACTTCGTTGCTGTACCATGAGATGTTAAACACAGCGATTAAAAATGACTTTTAGTCTTGCACAATTATACTGAAGGCGGAAAACAGGGTTGAGTGTTGTCAAAGGAAGCCAATCTAATAGCCAAACGTTATTTCATAATGAGCTGTGCAGAGATGCCATGCACTGCCTGCCTTCACTCTGTTACTGAAATGGTGGGTGAGAGGGGGCGTGACATGCAACGTGCCAGCCAGTCACGTTGCCCTGCATAGGTCTGTAGCATAAATGGGGAAATAGTACATATGTACAGTGCATTTTATTTGCCATTTTCAGCATTTTACCATCCTATGCCCTTATCCCAAGTATAGTAGATCCAACTGCAAGCATAAGGGAGCCTCATTATATTTGTACAGGACAGCATGTCTGCTGTCTAGACTGTATCTGTGACCTTCTCTCTCATGAGATGGCCACTCTGTCTCTTATACAGCTACTGCAAAGTAAGGATTGGTAAATTCAGTGTTTGTCAGTGATGCCAGTAGGTTGAAGTTGCACAAAGATGTCTGATATTTTTCAGTTTCTCCACAAGTGGTTGATTTTAGGAAATGAAGCAGTGGAGTAACTGTTGTTGCCAAAGGTACAGAGACAGGGGCACTATTGTTCATATGTTTACACAAAGCAAACCATTGCATACTTAAATAAGAATTCCTGGAACAAGATAGTGTGACCCGATTTTAAAAATAGTAATTTACAACAGATACACTGTTTCTACTATAATGTTATCTATTTTGGCATTTTTACCTTGTGACTTAACTTGTGTTATTGTTTTCTGATTGTTAAGCAGTTTAACTGAAATCAAGGAATGGGATAAGAAAAAAGCATTTACTAACACTTAATCTTTTTATATTGTTCCCAAACATTTACTCTGCCTTCAGTCAGTGAGCTGTTCAAAATCTGCATGGCTTTGTACGTCACTAGGCGAGACAAGGTGGCTAACCGTAGCACATGCTAGCGCTAGCATGCTAGCTCATTCTCAATGGCAAAACACTGCTACAACACACTAGTTCAACATAATCTCCAAAAGAACTACTTCCATGTCCCTGTTCTGCAAGTATTCCACACGTGTCCCCTCATTTAGAAGAAGTCTCCCAGCTAATCCTGCCTTGGACTGATCAAAGTTGTTAAAAGTTATCTAGCTTATGTCATCTTACCTAGCTACTGCCCATGTGCCACTCCCAACAAAGATAGTATAGAAGTGAGATGTTTCACTCTGTAGTTAAAACAAGTGAGATGTCTTGCTCTTCAGCTAAAACAGAGACCTAAACACACAGGGTAAAAACAGGATCTGCAGCAATGTGCGGGAAAACAAAAAATATGGTGTTTTTTGAAAATGAAACTATGTAAACCTATTCTGGTACAGCTTAAAATTACATTTATGAACCTGAAAATGAGCAAAATATGGGCGCTTTAATCTGTGTCCCTGTGTATTCATGTTCCCTTCTGCAGATTGGCCATCTAGTGATTGGTCAGAATGGCATTATGTCCACCCCAGCAGTCTCTTGTGTGATCCGCAAGCTAAAGGCAGTGGGTGGCATTATCCTCACAGCCAGCCACAACCCTGGAGGCCCCACTGGAGACTTTGGCATTAAGTACAACATCTCCAGTGGAGGTGAGTAGAAACTGCAGTGTAATAAACTTCAGTTAGATGGGTTTACAGACCCAAGGGACTTCTACCTATTATGTTGCATTGGAAGCAATTAGCAGAAATGTCCATTGATTGAATCATTTTAGGAACGTTTTGGCCACATCATCTGTATTTGCCATAGTATATCTGTCAGTTTATTCTTTCTAACTACCCTTTTATTTTTCCCCAGGACCTGCTCCAGAGGGCATCACAAACAAAATATTTGAGATCAGCAAAACCCTGCAGGAGTATCACATCTGCCCAGAGCTGAAAGTGGATCTGTCCAAAATCGGCAAACAGACCTTTGAAGTGGACACTTTCAAACCTTTCACAGGTATAGTGTCATAGAGCGCAGTCCTGATCTCACCTGAAAGAGAATGAGCTCATTCAGTCGTTCATTTCTTTGCTGTCAGGGTTGAAAATGAATTCCAACGGCCTGCAACGTGGTAGCAAATACTGGTTTGTCTTGTTGAGAGCTTCTCTGCTTTTTTAAAACATTATCTGGTCATCTGAAATAATGAATGCATGCAGTTGTTCACTTGTGTAATCCATCAAACACCCATAGGACTAGTGTGATCAGCTTGTGATGATATTTAGTTAGCCAACCAACGTCTACGGCTGTCTTAATGGTGCTCTGTTTCCTCTTCATTTGTCTCAGTGGAGATTGTGGACTCTGTGGACGCCTATGCTGAGATGCTAAGGAGCATCTTTGACTTTGCTGCACTGAAGGATCTTCTCTCTGGAGCCAATCACATTAACGTCCGCCTGGATGCTATGCACGGAGGTAGGAAACAGCAGAGCACAGCTTCTGACTTTTGTGATAGATTGCAAAGAGTGGTTTAAGACCTAAAATTCACACTGGGTACCAAAAAATAAATAAAAAATTTCAAATTAATAATAAATAAATGAGATGGTCGCAGAAAATACTTTTTTTTAATCACAGATTAAGGATTTACACGGTCTATTCTTTAGTACTAAGATATTTTGATAAGTGTGTTCTCCCTGTATGCTTTTAGCATAGTGTATTGGTCTCTTTTAAAGACTCTCTGTCCTTCCAGTGGTTGGTCCTTATGTGAAGAAGATAGTGTGTGAAGAGCTGGGTTCTCCTGCCAACTCAGCAGTCAACTGTGTCCCCAAGGAGGACTTTGGGGGCCACCACCCTGACCCCAACTTGACCTATGCTGCCGACCTAGTCAACACCATGAAAGGAGGAGAATATGATTTTGGTGCAGCCTTTGATGGTGATGGTGTACGTAAAAAAATTTTCTAGGATAATTACTGTGCAGACAATATTTTGTGGAGAGGAGAGAGCAGAGTTGTGACCCAACTTTTGTGGGTCTATGAAGTCAGCTCGCATACAAATAAGAGACCAGAGGTTATTAAATTAAGTTTTAAAATTTTCAACTTTTCTTTTTAATAGACCAAAATAATAGGCCTGAGTCCTGGATTATCTGACTAACTGGATTAAACTATATTTTACTTTGGCAGAGCCTTTGATGAGGATGTTTTTGTTCAGCTGTTTTTCTTTAGCTTTCCCCCCTTTTTAATTTATCATGAAAGGAACAGACTAACTTTTAATATATTGATTGCTAATAATATATTTGCTGAAATCATTAAACCATACTTCAATACGTCAATCTTTCAATTTGTGCTGCAACCTTCAAAACTCTTAACGAGACGGAAGAAATGTTGGAAAATGGATTTAGTTTTAGTTTTTGAGATACAATTTTGACTGAGGAAGGTTTCACATTTACCTCTACATGTCAGGTGTAAAACATCATCCGTAGGGATTCAATATCTTCCCTAAACTTTCCTGAGAGCCAATCATTTGCTATAGCTCAGGGAACTACTTCATAAATGTCACAAATCATATCTGCTATGCTATTTGGGACCTTTGACCCCTGTTTGTGTCACTATTTCAGGACCGTAACATGGTGCTGGGTAAAAATGGCTTTTTCGTGAACCCCTCAGACTCAGTGGCTGTCATTGCTGCCAACATTACCAGCATCCCTTACTTCCAGAAGACTGGTGTCAAAGGACTGGCTCGCAGTATGCCCACAAGTGGAGCCCTTGACAAGTAAAAAAACACACAAAATAACCACTAACTAAAGTTTTCCGTCTTTGTTAAACTAAAAAAAAAGTGCTTTTCCAGATCAATTACAGATCAACCTTTTCCTATGTGGTTTATTGTGTGCGCCAATCTGTTTCAGTGTGGCGAAAGCTCTGCAGATGCAGCTGTACGAGACTCCCACTGGCTGGAAGTTCTTTGGAAATCTGATGGATGCTGGAAAACTTTCACTGTGTGGAGAGGAAAGCTTCGGCACAGGTGATTGAATGTTGTCATATTTATGTAGCCAGAACTCCAGTTAATGAAAGCAGCGCCCCTCAATCACTCATCTCCTCTTTTCTCCCTCTGCTAACCGACCAGGCTCAGATCATATTCGTGAGAAGGACGGCTTGTGGGCGGTGCTTGCATGGTTATCAATCTTAGCTACAAGGAAACAGAGCGTGGAAGAGATCATGAAGGATCACTGGCAGAAGTTTGGCAGGAACTTCTTCACCAGGTCAGGAATGCTCTCTGTAGATTTGTAGTTTATGAAATGTGAGCTTGAGTCCCAAAAGAGAAGTACTTCAGGTTGCCAGTGTTTTTTTGTTGTTGTTTTTTAATTGTTGCTTCCAGGACTTCCAGTTTTAAGCATTGAAAGATCACCTACTGGAATGATGCAGGGATTTTGGTTGCTCAAATAATACTCTGGCACCCTCTAGTGGTCACAACTGTAGCACACAAAAGGACACTTTTTTTTCTGATTATTGTGACTAAACATATACTTTTTTATTTTTACAAATTGGGAAAATCTTAAAAAGTAATACATTGCAAATACTCACTCCTATCCATTCAAAACAAAGTCAAAGTGATTATCTTTATAAAATCACCAGTTGTCTGATGCCAATGGGACACCAGATTGTTTTTTGCATCAACATAGTTCAACTTTATATTATTATTATTATTATTATTATTATTATTATTATCATCATCCTTATTATTAGGTTTTGTAGTCGACATGGACATCCCAGTTACATTGGACGAACCAGATGCATATTGCTTGATTGTTTTTAGCATAAATGCAAATTTTCAACACCTGGTTGACCACCACCACATATCCAGGTACGACTATGAGGAGGTTGACTCAGACGCAGCCAACAAGATGATCAAGGATCTGGAGACTGCAATGTTCGACCCATCCTTCGTAGGAAAGAAGTTCTCATCAGGTGATAAGACTTATAAGGTAGCTGTCTCTGACAACTTTGCCTACACAGACCCCGTGGATGGAAGTGTGTCCAAAAACCAGGTAAGAAGTTAAACATTCAAAATGTTTTCCATCTATCAGCGTATGGTCCATTACTTAGAGAGACGTCTGTAAATGTTTTTGCTCAAACTCATATTTAAGGGATGTTTGTTCAGTCCACTTCTAATTCAACTAATGGAGGAAGTCAAACTATGAATCTGCAAAATTTAAATTGAAAGAGCAAAACAGTTTTTCTAAAAACATGAATGTATCCACTACGTAGAATCTGTAATCCAATCAATGAACATGTTTACTAATTATGTGTATTAATCCCTAATATTTATATAAATATATTTATTGTACCAATCTAATTCAAAATTGACTTAATACAGAAGTCATGTAGAAGGGATTGTGGCCTATGAATAACTACCAGCATGCAGCAGTGTTACTGCACCTCATCTATTATACCTCCACATGTTTTCCAGGTACTGTGCGTTTTCATTTATCTTAATCTCTTCCCCATCTTTTTCTTTTTCTCTCTCAGGGCCTCAGGATCATCTTCTCTGATGGTTCTAGGATCATTTTCCGTCTCAGCGGTACAGGCAGCGCAGGAGCAACCATCAGGCTCTACATAGACAGCTATGAGAAGGACCCCCAGAAGATTTACCAGGACCCGCAGGTCAGGACAATAATTCCAGCCAGCTAGATCCAATGAGAGAGAGACTAAATGAAGTCATCAGATGAATAAACTAGCACCAGATTTCTTCTCTTGCTTGAATATTTTTGGATATGAAAAATCACAGAAAAAGAAAAGAGATAATAAGGATGTTAATCTAGTTCGACAGCCCACCCAGTTTAAAGCGGTCAGAGGTAAACTCACATGGGCCCCAGAACTCGTCAGGCCGGCTGAAATGATCTTTAACCTGCAGGACAGCCAGCTGGCATTGAGTGGAGCGTTACAAAAACGTGGTCCTCATCTTGTATTTAACATGGGAGATGTTGGGCCAAGTCTTGAGTTATGGCAGCTTATCAGGGCCAGAATGAAGAGAGAGAGAAGCATAGCAGAAGGGAAAAATAAAGTGTGTGTGAGTTCCAACTATACACCTCATAAAGTTGTTTTGACTGGTGAGAACATGGGGGTAATGTAGAACAAGAAAGCAAGACAAGACCAAAAAAGTGAATGAGTTCTACTCAGGCCCTTTATCCTCTTTAGTACTTACACACCATGAATGGACAGATAAGCAGAAACATTTTCAGAATCTTAATTTGACAGATGAATGGCTAGTGGGTTAATGGTTCAGCTGTCTGACTTTGGGTGGGTTTGATTTACAAACTAAGACCGTTCTTGTGTAAATCCAGAATATTCTGCTCTTTCCTGGTTTGCTTTTTTGTGTGAAATAGTCCTTATATTGTGTTAAGTCCCATACTGTAAACCTTCTAAGAAAATAGCCTACCAGCACCTCCAAAGCTCACTAATGAAGACGTTTTTAAATGTTTTTTTGTT
The DNA here is from genome assembly GCA_026937815.1 of Etheostoma perlongum. Taxonomy (NCBI): domain Eukaryota; kingdom Metazoa; phylum Chordata; class Actinopteri; order Perciformes; family Percidae; genus Etheostoma; species Etheostoma perlongum. The sequence continues at coordinate 9,062,999 of CM049379.1, forward strand.
GTTGATAGAACTGTAATGTTTAAGTGTAAAATAAGTTATGATGTTGTTTAATGGAGATTAATTTGCTGGTCTATCTCTTGGCCCGAGAGCAGTAACTTCAGTCTCTGCGCCCATTTTTAAAATGACTATGCCCGGCCAAAAGTTTTACACTTTGGGTCTTGTACAGATGAAGCAAACAAGATATAACATGTTAATTACTGAGCTTAAGATGTGTTGATAGATGGATTTTGTAATCTTAGACAGAGCAAGAATAGTTATTTCCTCAGGTTTCTATTCTAGTCTTTGTGCTAAGCTAACTTGCCGCTGACTCTAGCATGCTGGTATCAATCCCCTTATCTAACTCTCAGCAAGAACGTTAATAAGTTTATTCCACAAAATGTCAAACTACTTATTTATGTGTATTATTTTAATAAAAAAGGGCTACATTTTAACACTTGCAGGCAATATAAGGCTATAGGATAATGCATGTATTGGAGGATGTGATAGAACAGCCTGACCTGTACAGGAAGTAATATGTTCTGTGTGTTTGTGCAGGTGATGCTGGCTCCCCTGGTGGACATCGCCTTGAAGGTCTCTCAGCTCCAAGAGAAGACTGGACGCAGTGGCCCCACTGTGATCACATGAATCCTCTGCCAAACTGCCTCCACTCACCCTCAGCAACAGGATACCTCCGCTCTCTCGGGGGTGAAGCTGCCCTTGAATGCTCTCTTGGCTTCCTTTCCACTTAGAAAAACAGAGTTGGTCAAAAAAGTGAAACTCAACATGCAGGCTGAATACAAGAAAATACATGAGGAGCTTTTGATTTATCTTACACTGAAAGTGATCCACTGCCATTCTCTAGTGTTGGACTAGGATGTGTGTTAAAATTCTGTTTTCTTAAAATAAGTGTGTCTCATGTAATTTTACATGTGCCTCATGTAATTTCTGGAACCATGCTTAATCATGTTGTTATCCAGATCTGTTCCTGAACCATATCATTGAGTGGAGAAACTGACCATAAATCAGCAATTTGGGGCAAGCTCACCCCATGTTTCCCTGACTGACCTGGTGCCTTCCCTTCCCTGTGTTCTCCAAAATCACCAAAATAGTCTCTAAACCTGAACCATGATCCGCAGCTACAGCCTTGAGAACTAACATATCCACCATAAATAAAATAACCTCACATAAAAGAAACACTGTGGTCATGTTTTATATCAGTTTTTTTATTTCTGGTTGCTCAATATTTATTAATACATATAATTCATATGTCGATGTCTGTCTTAGGCACACAAACGTATTTATATACTGGGTGTGGGTGGGTGTGCGCGCCTTCTTTTCAGCAGGAAAGTTATTCTAGATGAATGCAAAGATCCTGTCCTGCAGCAGGTGAGCCAAGTTGTAGGACAAGCCTTCAGGAGGATAAAGTGCTTATAAAAAGGCAATGCCTTTCCAAAGACATTCCCGAGGCAAACAGAGAAACATTAACTGATGAATTATTTCTCTCCCTTGTGAGAGTATTCTTGTGTAATGAGATAAGTCTATGTAATGCTGATAAACGATTAGTTATAAAGTGTCAGGAGTTTTGGGGAATCCCACAAGCTATATCTAAAGAAACTGTCGAGCTGAAACAGATTTTTTTTTTTGTTATGCTTGGAAAACTAGTTTTTCACAAGTGAAATGAGTGATGAATATTTGGGACTGTACAGGTACTGGATTGGTGTCAACTTTTTCCTCAAACAACTTAACTTAAATTGGCTACAATTTAGTTAATAGTAGTGAGGATGGAAAAAAAATAATAATAATGCACAGCACAGGGTACGCTCAATTCTGTCATGCACATCAGTGTCATTCACACTGACCAACACAGTCTGCTCTACCTGTTTGCACAAATCCACACAAAACACATGGTAAATAGTAGAGGGTTCTGAGCTGGAACTAATTGACCATTCAAGTTGTATTTTCTAAAAACAAATTGATGAATGACGTTACTGCTATTTTACCTTTCCTGTAATTTCACTGACACAAGCTTTGAGACACATTTCAAATAGTATTGTAGGTCATCAAGAGCTAAATCCTAATAAATGTTTCCAATCTTTTATCTGTGTTTACATTAAGATTGGGGATAGGACTTTTAATGCTTATTGCCAGACTTCAAAGGCACAATCTGTGGCATTCGGGATGTATTAACTGCTTTAAACAGTTCCTCGCTAGTCCCTAGGAGTCACATTAACAGGGTGGAAACGTCGGGCTGACATAGTGCAATACATAATGTGGTCCTCTTGTTCGGCTCGTAATGGCTTACAGGCTGTATTTGGATTGGCTGTCATTACATCAGGTAATCACAATAAGGCTTACATTAAGCTGGCCTGGTCCGCAGCTATTAGATGTCCAAATGGCTTTCTCTGGAGCTGGCATGAAGCCTTGCGTTTTTAGAGTGGCCTGTTCATTGCTCTCCTGCAAGAATAGGGCAACGTGGCGGACAAAGACATCATTATCAAATAAGGACTCATAGGCTGTGGCTCCGCACTGTGCAATCAGGTTTTACTCCTTAGGTTCTTTCTGTAATCCCTTTCCTCCGCGTAAGCACAATTTTCAGTGTCAAGTGATACAGTATTAGAGTTAGGAAAAGAAAAGCTTCCATAACACCTGACTGCATTTAATAATTGTATCCCAATCTGTCCCTTACAACTAATAATTAAATCCCCATTTAATGTCATCGCTGAAGAACTTAATGGTCGTCAGGATGAAGATGAGGCCAAGCAACGTACATTACTAAAACGTAACTCGCCAAAATGCAACCTCGGTTCTTTTTGTGAATGTATTCGTTTTTAAAAGCATATTTGGTACGAAACGCCACTTTTAAGATTGACCGTTTGTCGTTTTTCAGTCAAATGGCCTTTTGAATGGGAGAGCTAGAGGCACTTTTATGCTAGCCTCAAAATAGCTAATTTTAAAACACTACTCGACACAACATGAAACTTAGCTCAAAGCATCACACATGAACTTGAGCTGTGTTTGGTGTTTTTTGCCCCCAATTTCTCCTTCCAGGCTGCGCGGAAATGGTTATGTTTAGGGTTCATTAATATCACAATTAACAACTGCAAAAACCTGCACCTGCGGCTTCCTCACAGCCACCAGCAGCAGCAAACAAATCCAACAGTGCATCATTTGCTGTCAAGTGTATGTATGACAGCACAGCTAGCATGAACAGAGTTCTTGTTTTACCATTATTGATAATGGTAAAATCTATTAATGGTTCCATGGTAAACCAGAGTTATTGTATAAATTATGTTTCCATCTTCTTGTCATTTGTTGTGCATGCTACCTTATATTTACCAGTTGTTATTTTAATTTGATAAAATTGAGATATGTCATGCATGGGATTGGTACCACCAAAATCTAAATAGCTTGTGAAAAATTGGTTTGCGTTTAATTATCCGCAAACCCCACTTTAGCTGCTAGTGTTAGCAAATTAGTCTGAGAACATACTGTTAACATGAATATTTTCAAGCCTCCAAGTCTGGTAGCAAATCTATGCATGATGCCATGGTAAGGTGACCAGATTTCTCCGACAAAATCCGGGGACATTTTCAGCTCAGAAGCATAAATACGTCCAAAACAGGTCGTGTTTTTATCTTTGTAAACTTAAAACGGGGACACTAATTTGCAACAAAATCTTGTCTGTTTTAACATTTAAATGCATTAATCTGGTGCACTTTGAAAAGAAATTCAGAGTTTAGACTTGATTACTTTTGTATCTATGGATGGAAATACTTGTGCTGTAGCCTGAACTATTTTACACTTTAGAATTTTAACCATGCACACACAGCATTTTACATATACACAGCTATTGCCTCATCATGGCCTTGCCAGCAGGAAATTCTTTCAATATATTGTCATTAACCTGACATTTTCTTTTCTTGGAGAGAGACATTATTGCATCTTGTCTTTCAAGCTTTCCTTGCTGTAGGCTTTGCACTTTTAACTTTTTCTTGTCCTCCTCTGTTCACTTGTATTCCTTTTCTTTTATTTCTTCACTCTTCTCTCCCTGTCCTTTCTTGCTCTTATCTATTTAACTAGTCTTCCTGTCCTGTCTTCCACCTGTCCATCCTTTCCACTTTACAAGGACCAAAGCAGAACAATCTGACTGATTTTGTGAACTAATTACTGTTAGTCCTCAAAAATATCATGTTAAATAAATAGCATGTTAAGTATGTTAAACAATGACATTTGTGGCTCTGAAAGAAACAAGTAACATTGTAAAACCTACCATATACAATGCATAGGAATTATAGCAAAAATAACAATAAACCTACTATTAATTACATTATCTTAATGCAGTGTAACTACTTCAGCATGTAAATAATGTACCTAAAATACAAACGTGAGCAAGGGTGTTCATCAATCGCTATTATATCGAATCAACAGCCAGATGCAATTTAGCTAACAGCTTAAACAGCTACATTGTTAAGTTAACTTAACAATGTAGCTAGCAGGTGAAGAATAGCAGTTAAAGAATATAAACAGTGTTTGTATTATTCACTTACTAGCTAAATTATTAAGTTAACTAGTGATTTTCGTTGTTTCAAACAACGAAAATCACTAGTTAACTATTTGCACTATAGACTAATACAATAACTGACAACATAAGTTACGACTTACGGTTATCAAGGTACGCACACACAAGGTCTCAACTGGCTATCGTCCAGAACTTTTTTTCCTCTTTTTTTCCGCCGGGTGGCAAGCGTGGCTTTGCAAATTCACTAACATGCACTCTAACAATCACTGTTGATAGACAGCCTTTTGTACACCCAGTGAAAATCGGGGACATTTCCGGGGACAGCTCCAGCCGGGGACAGATCATCAAAATCGGGGACTGTCCCCGGAAATCGGGGACGTCTGGTCACCCTATGCCATGGTAAATCAGAGTTATTACAGAGTTAGTACCTTATATTTTCCAGCTTTAAGCTCAGCAACCTCGGTTTTGCATATTATAAGCTAGTCGTAAACCCTTTGGCTGCTACATTCTTAGTGTTAGCAAACGCTAGTTAATCTGTTAACACGAATATGTGCAAGCCTCCAAGCACAGACATCACACTTTAAATCCTACCTGTTGCCTTTCACCAGGCACTTATTTAACTACTGTCGCATCCCTTGACATGCCATCTCCTTCTAGGTTTTCACACATTGCCCCTCTTCAAGCAGATATTATATGTCTTAAATATCAAACAAAGTATATTAAATTACTGTGAGTCAATTGGAAGCAGCTGCTATTGCCCAAAACCAGCCTTGGAATACTTATTTATAGTAGTTATCATTAGTTAACCTAGCAAACTACATCTTTCTGTTTCTCAGCCTAGCGTTAGCTGTTCTTCTGGTTGCCCTGGTAACTGCACTAGCCCGCCCAAATCTGAAAATAAATGTACTGGTGACACTGGCTTACTTTATCTAGCCAACTAAGAAGACATGCAAATAGACACTTTGGGTGGTTTACCGGAAGGCATGTTCCTACTCTATTGGTGGTGGTTAGTCACTTTACCCACCTCCATCCAAGCTAACACGTTCCGGACTAATGTTAGTTATGGAGCCCTCCAAGCCAACACCTGGTAAGACAACAAAAGAAGCTTATATCACCCATACAATCAGCTAGGTCGGAGGCTGTTTGTAACAGTAGCTAATGTAACTAATTAATGAATTTTAACTAACTAACTTACTGTTTAATAAAAACTGATCTCAAAAGAGAGAAAGTTGTTATTTTTTAAATATGTTTTATATAAACCGCATGCCTAACACTGAGTAAGCACTTGAATAACGCTAGTCCCAATTAAAAATGTGTGGGTTGAATGTGTCCACTGTTCTGACAGTGGAACATGTAACAATGGAGGTCTGACCCCTCTCGAATGTTGTACTGTATAGGAACGACTTGTCTTTACATAATCATGTCCACCTTGAAACTGCAGGTACACTTTTACAACTCATTTTGTGTTTTCCCTTCAGAATGTCCATTCCTACTGGGCATGTAACTCAAAAATCCCATTTACTAACACATTATTACCAAAAGCCACTTAATCTTACTAATTTTAATCAGACAATCTGCATGTCTTTTGGACTTTCCATGTGCTGTTTGGAAACTCGAGTTATGTTAAGCCAAAGCTAAAAAATGGGAAGCTTAAACTAGTCTGTCTTGTTAAAACAAGATATCACCTCTAGCTCGTCCGCTGGATGTAAACAAGCCTTGACAGGGTGTGTTTGAGGTTAATGCTAACACTCAATTTTCTGGGTATGGAGCCAAATTGTACAAGATGATGTGTGAGGCCATAAAACGAGTGTTCTGTGGAGTAGAGGCTGCATGGCTTGTGTCCACAGGCCGCTCCGTAGCCTCTCATTGATTCTTCTTCTAGTTTTCAATCATGAAGAAGACAAATACGTCAGGAACACCACACTTCCTTCTATGGCCCATTGTCATCTGTTTGTGTGTGTGTGTGTGTGTGTGTGTGTGTGTGTGTGAGGGTGTGTGTGTGTGATAGAGTGAACATTTGAATGTAGGATTTGAGATGAAAAAGAAACTGGATATTGAGGCTTTATATTCTACCAGAAATACTCAACATGTTACAATCTATTATACTATAGCCTGATTTTTTTTGTTTTATCTTAATCAACAAAAGAAATCTGTTCTTTTATCACCCAGTGATGCATAGTGTATTACATGTGTTCAACTGCAAGCAATTATTGTTCTGCTGCCTGAAACGTTACATATTTGGAGGCCACTCTAGAAAAGAACGCAATAAGTTTCCTTGGCATCAGTGTATACATTTACCTGGTTTCTTGAAATGATTTCTGAAAGGTTATAATAAATAAATGTCAGGAAATTGGATGTTTTTGCGGTGTTCTAAGTTTGTTTTGTTAAACTGTATTTGTAACACGAGTGTTGCCTCCTCGCAGTGAAGATTTCTGTTTCTTTTAATACAGGGAGACTACAGTATTCCTGCGTTTGTTGTATATTAGCATTGATTTTTCAAAAGGATAACCCGTGGGAACAGAGTAACAGTGCAACAGACATTTGTAAGGTAAGCCTATAAAAATACAATATTTAGTGTAGAGTTAAGCTAAACTCTGATTGTGACGGGGATGGGTGTGTGTAGGGTTGGGCAATATATTAATTTTATATATATACAGGATATTGTGATATGAGACTATAGATTGTCTAAGATTTGGGTTATTGTAATATGGCTTAAGTTTTAATAGCTGCATTACTGTTAAGTTATGTAATTTTCTGAACTCATCAGGCTGTTCTAGCTGTTTTATTATTTGCCTTTAATCACTTAGTAATAATATTTTCATTACTGATAATTATTTATCTAAAATCTAATTGTGAAGATATTTGTTAAAGTACCAACTGCCAAGCCTAAAACATTGTTGCAATATCGACATTGAGGTTTTTGGTAAAGAATATTGTGATATCTGACTTTCATCATCCTCCAGCCCTAGGTGTGGGGCAGAGGGATTAAAAGCATGGAGTGAGGCCAGTATTGTCTGTCAGCCATTTAATAATGTCTAAACTGGGACAGAAACTGTCTTGAGTTATCCTCTGATTGAAGAATGTGCAAAATTCTAGCACAGCAGATTGAAACCCAAATTATTACTCATCTATGGATATGAAAGTAAAAGAGACAGAAAGAAAGTTTTGGAGGAACATAAAAAATACTAAGTAGATGTGGCAGAAAGGTCATCATCACCCTTGTCTTTTCATTCTATTTTATTGACTCAGACATCATTGCCAACTTTGTAACAAAGGGCCTCCCTGTCCATGTGCTGTGGCCGCTGGAGAAAGCCTCAGGGATCTGCTCTTCAAAGAGACCTTCAGAACCCTAGTCCACTCCACCATGAAATTTAGATGACTTTCACCATGCATGGTTGCAATTTTAATAATCATATCCTACTTTAGGCAAAATGAAGTTAATAGACATCAAGGAAGAAAAATAGACCAATGTCAGAAATAATCTTGCTACTTGATTGGCTCAGTGGTGAGGTCTTCCCCCTCCAAAACCCCCTTCCACTCCTATAAGGATCCTTATTACAGAGATAACCACCTAAACACAGCTTTGGGTAAATTCATTTGGATGCTTAAACGGCAAATTTGAAAAGGCGCCTCAGTGAGAAACACAGCTGACATGTGATGTGCATCACCTCACATGCTTCTCCAAACTACAATCAGTCATGCCCAATTTCATTTGGTTTGACAGTTATTTAGAGTTACTTTGTTTGAATTTGCTCTCCGTGTGATACCACTGGAGCACAAAATCCCTTTCTTATGTCAATTCAAATATTATGTGAAATCATGCACATGCCACGTCTGCACATGCAATCTCACACACTTTTGGTGTGCCTCTTTCTTTTCTTTCTGTTGTCCAACAGAGGCTTAGATACACTAGAAATAGGCACTGAAACCACATAAAGCCCTTGAAGTTGCAAACTGCAGTTTTAAGTAGTTAGTGTTGAGAGTGTACATATTTGAATGTTAGGTCCATTTCACTTAAAATTAAACTAAATTCCACTTTTTCAAGTGCAATTCAGACACAACCTTGTCCTATCTCATAGTGTACAGGAAGCTTGTGCAGTGCTATCTCTAAGATCTAGTTAGCAGTATCTCTCCAGGGATGAGTCTGAGTATGCAGGGAGAGGAGAGGAGGAAAAAGAAGGTTTTGATTAGGAGTCCTAAGGAGGCAGCCATAGACCATGTCCTGCACCCCTGGGCCTGACAAGGGATATCAGAGGTAAAGCCCTGACGCTTGTGAGCAGCCCACTACACCCTCTCTCAAATCTTCAATCGAAACTAATCCAGTCTAAAGCATTATTCATACATGCTATTCATGTTCTCTGTAACAGTTAAATCAAAACATACTTCAGAGAGGATGATATTTCCCTCTAATGAGCAGGTGTAAGTCACAATATGGGAGAACCGGAGATTCTAAATTGCTACCATTCTTTTCTTGCCCCGGTATTAGTTTGTCAAAGTGCTCTGTGTGTGCAGACACACATGCAGAGACAAAGTATGTGTCAAAATCCAGAAGTGAGTGAGTGGAGTAAAATGAAACAAGGTGTGGAGGCATAGAGGAGAAGGTGGGCTGGGTTAATAATACTGTAAGGCTCTGGAATTAATAATTGTATAAAGGTGTGTGTATGCAGTGTGTAGTTGTAGTTAACATGTCTGCAGACGTGATTGTTTACAGCAGAAGAAACCTTTTCTCCTTTACACTCCATCTTTACTTTTCCTTTAGTCGTCTGTCTTTGTACCTGAAATGCATGGATGGAAATTAAATGAAGTTCACGGAGTTAAACATTTGGATATGGTTTTAATATAGCGGGTAATTCTTCTAGTTATTATAAAAAAAGGTAGCTTTACTTGCTAAAATCACCACCACCACATCATCCAGAAGGATTATTATCAGATAATCCAGAGAGATAAAATTAACACCATAAACAGTTGTTTATTAATTCACATCACTTTGGTCTGTATTTTAGTCAAAAAAGAATGTGTGTAGTTGAAAACAGGTCTATTTTTATATGCTTGGGTCAAGCTATCACAGGTAGCAGTAGTACAACCCTATGACACGTTTCCAATACTGTTCAACAAACCAGATACTAAGTGGCAAAATGTACAGTGATTATTTTCTGACAGTTCTTTGAAAAAAGTGGTTTTATGACAATAAATTATGCTGTAGATGTCATACAAGTCTGCATAGGAATATTCTCAGAAATATTATGAGTGAAAAAATAAATAAATACCCCCCCTTGTAAATACTGGACCTCATAAATCATGTTTAGGCTATATATATAGTACAGTATAGTATAGTACAGCTAGCATGCATGATCGAATAAAGTCGATCGAATGATCGAATAAGATTTAAAGTCCATTCTTGACATTGGAAACAGTACAGTGGTTGAGTAATTCATTTAATAGCTGTTCTGTTCCTGTGCACTTTCATGTCCGCTAAATACATTTCATGAATTTAAATGTTTGCCTGCCATCTGACAGTTCCTGCAGTGAACACACGATGGCGACACGTGGCTAATCGGAGCCATGTGGCTCCTGTGGTCTGTCCAGTGAAGTTTGTAGGAAGGATTGCACTCAGTTGAAGACAGAGATAGAGAGGGGGAAAGTGTGCTGGGCACCAGCGAGGAGGAAAGAGACAGAAACCTGGAGAAACGGAGACAACTTTCTTCCAGACTCTCACATTATTTTTATCGAGAGGGTTTGCGGTGCGCTTTGGAAGATCGGCTGAAGGCAGTGCACAAGTTATTAAGGCAGCGTATTTGAGTCGCTCAATTTTTTTTGGAAGGGCTCGAAATTAAATTTTGAGTGAAGTGGATGTGAAAAGCGGGCGAAGGTTTAACACAGAGCCGGAGGAATGTATCCAACTTGGGCAGCGGCGAGCCAGCGTCTCTGGAGATGTCCAGCCTGCGCTCTGTGGATCGCCCTGCTCCTCCAAAGTGTCCTGGACCTGCGCGCGTCTGGTGAGTTTCAAGACTTTTTCCTTTAATCATTCCCGTCTTTCCCATGCGTCTCTGCTGTCTTTACTTAATCTGCAGTTCATCCCAACACGCGTGAATTCAACAACGTAATATGCGTCAGCCTTGACGCAAACTCTTTATAGGGACTGTTAGCGTGTGCTTGCAATTGCTTTATAGTGGCTTCATCGCACTTTAAAGGCAGTTTAAGTCATCCATAATGATGTTTAAATATAGGGTGGTATATTTTAAGACCACTGCATTTGTATTTCGCTCCTGAAATCATCTCATTAATGTCAACAAACTGTTGTATTAAGCAGAGCTGTTTGCCATCATTCAGCCTCCCCTATCATGTAAATGATCTTTGGTTTGTTAGATTATCGTCCTATTGTCATTCTGAAGCCTCTGCACGGGGAAAGGGTTGACTCCGTTGGCAGACAATAGGGGGGCTCTTTACTAAGTCAGCTGGATAGCTATTGTGCCCCCAACCACCCCCCTAACGATTTAGGTTATTTTAAAGATAAGATATGCACACCATCTTAATTACAAGGCAAGCATTTAGGTTTGACTGATGGTAAGAGAGTAGTCTTGTGGTTGTTTCCAGGCAGTAGGAGGACAACTTTTGGAAACACACTGCAGGCCAACCTGTGGAAACAACTGTAAACTGTCTTAATTGCCTCTTACAGAACACTAAAATAAATAATCATTTATTTGTCTATGGTTTTAAGTAAAGAGCTGTAGTTGGTTTTGCCCATTCGAAAATCTTCAGAACTATATTTCCTCTGCCTTTTACTGCACATGAGGGTGAGGGCTGAGGGTGTATATTTTAGAGAAAAGGATGACCTGATGGTATATGTAACTGGCTTTTGGTTGACTAATATAAGTGTGATTGAATTAAATTTGAATTGTTTGAGATGCCGCTATTGGAAAGCATTTTAATGTTTTCTGTCCTCTGACTTTTCAGTATACAGTAAGTATAAAAAAAAATCTCCCCTGCATTAGGGGTAGTGATGAATTATCTCCGGGTGTTTTTTTGGGGGTTTGTTTGGATTATCTCTGTCCTCCTTAAATGCTTATAGCTGTTATTTACAATGGAGGTGTACAGAATATGCTGCGTTGAGCGAAAGCTTTCTGCGGTCGCCCTTCTCCTGCCATCCTTTTTCCTCTGTGTCTTTCCGCTTCCTTTTTTTGCACTGAAGCAGGGAGGAATGTTAATCCACAATAGGCCTACTTAACTGGATGAGTTAGCTATAACTTCTTCAAATGGAGTTTCATGATTAAATATGGAGTGGGGGTGAGCAAAGTTGGAAATGACTCCCACAGTTTAGAGGCAAAATCTACCCTGGAAATCACATTTCATATGCTAATACTGTTTGTCATGAAGCAAAACTGATTTGCTTTTACACTCCATCCCACTATGGTAACCAGAAAACTACTGAAAATCATCAACTGTTGTCTCTATCAGAAGATCTACAGTATATTGATTTTAATACTGACTTTATATGCACATCCAAACAATCATAGCTTCACTGTAGCCCTTATGGATATGGACAAGAAAATGAACACCCATTAAGGTGCTTTGTTCTTACACAGCATCCACAAACCAGACCTATTCATGGCCAAGGAATCAGCTCCAGGATATGTTAGTAAATGATAACACTGGGAGCCTTGTCTTCTCTGGCATGTGATCGGAATGATCGGAACAGTTTGGTTCAAGTTCAATTGTACTAAATGTGGAGAGAAGAGTATATTACCATGTGATCATCAGTGGCCAGTGGATATAATGTAACTGTATTGTGGAAGCAATTGAGCAAACATGACAAGGAGGAAACTGAAAGGCGTGGCTGTCTGTCTTTATTTGCTGCTGTCTGGTTTACTGGTCAGTCTGAAAGTGTCCAGTCAAGAGGTCGGAGGTCATTGGCCTGTCTGTGTTGTTAACATTTCAGCATTTCCAGGTACAGGCCTTAACCACAACAAGGGCATTTGGCCGACTTGGCAAAAGATGTAAATCAACAATATGCATTTATGGTATGTATTTAGAAGAACTGCAAGTACACCTGAAATGTTAACCAATTGGCTTACAAAATGCCGACCAAATCGAATGTGCTCCTTTCATTTTCTTTTGTGTAATACTCTTTCTTCATTTACAAAAATCTGATTTAAGTCACCAGATCAAGGCAGGAAATTGGAAAATGTGTTAGTATTTGTGTACTTGTGTGTCTGATTACTCTAAAACCAGAGTATACATGCACTTTAATCAGCCCTCAGATTTTTCCCTCTTCTTGCCAAAAACAGCTTAGACATCACTATCAGCCTTCTAGGTGCTAATCTAAACAAGCATGGAATCAGAACAGATCATAAGATTTTATTCTTATAGGCATACAAATATAGTTTTTTTCCATGCCTTTGCACACAATTGAAAAAACTAAAAGAACAAAGGTTGGCATGACCTCATATTTTTCTTTCAGCAGGAATCTGTCTGTGCCAACTGGATTAATTCTTAATCAGTTAACCTGAATTTGAACCCAGGTTTTGCAGCGTGGAAATCAGATTCCTCTGAAAGCAGGGCACAATCAGAGTGTTACCAAGTAAATGCACATTTTATTTAAACATAAGAGCAACATCTTTTTAAAATCATCACTGTCATTCCATCTTTCAGCCCCTGCCCTTTATCTACAAAGTGATAATCTGTGACTTGTTCATAAAAATAAATGGACAGCAATATTTTCCAACTATATAAACTGTGTAAATGTTTCTGAACATGGGCCATTCACCTCCAAACATAAAAGGTCCTGGGCAGGGCAGCGACTATGTGAAATCTGTTTAGAGAGCATTTAGCCTTTTAATAACACTCAGGGAGGCTATAAATCATGTTGGTGGAACTGCCTCAGTACAGTTTTCAACAGGACACATTGTTGACACTAAAGGCACTTCACCCCTGGAAAAAATCCTCGATCCTACAGCCAGAGTGTGTAAGAGCTTGTCCTGCTCTCCCTGATACTGAGATGTCTATCTCTACTGTTATATTTCTTCTAGCATTTTCTTAGATTCATATTAGAGAACAGTCTACAAGGAAGTAAAATAAGATGTCAAAGTACATGGTAGCACTTCTCTATGCATGCTTGTAAAATCATTGCTTATCAGCGACTTCCTCTATGGATTTTGAGTTTGCTTAGTGGTTTTCATCATTGCGATGTTGCTCAAATTTCTCCTTTATTCGTTGTATTCACTTTGTCAATATTTTATCCAGACTCTTGTGGTAAATGTTTGGCGCAGTGATGGTCTGAGTGGTACATCTCTTTAAGATAGATGACTCCACTGTGTTTAAAACTCAACTCCCACTCTGCACAGTGCACACTACACTAACTCAAGCATCAAGTGGTGTACATCCCTAAAAGCTTTTGGCAGACACAGAAGAATGTGGCAGGACCTGTATGTGTGAAACAGATGTATGTCCTTTTTCTGGAAGGAGGGAATAGATTTTTATTTTAGGCAGTTTAACTCCATTTTGAGCGTGTGAATTGGGAAGAAAGTGTCGGACATTAATTTAATAGGGACATAGCCATAAATCATATGCTCCGACTCTGTTTTATGTCACTGATTTAAAACATCGGTGTAAACTGCGCCATGCACTGGCAATTACCTACTTCCCACTCCTTATTAAGCACATGTGTTTGCCAAGGCTCGCTGTGCCTCAGTGTTGCCATAGGGCAAACTGTTTGGACAATACTGTGTGCTAATTGTTTAACTGATGTACAACCAGTGGGCAATTTGCCTTAAATTATATGTTTAAATAACTAATGTTTAGTGCTATTTTTCAGATTTGTGTAGATTTTGACATTACTTTCCTATTGTGGATGATTTGTCCAAAGCAGGACTACCTTACTGACTACTACAGAATTCATAAGATATGAAGTTTTCCTATGTGTGATGTCAGTGAATGGTACAGTTGTTTTCCATTGAATTGCTGGAATTTCCTGATAATATGTCGTCAAGGCTTGGTTGACAGAGGAATGTAGAAGAAGAGCCTGATTTCAGTTTTTCCTTTTTTGGAAACCTACTGTACTTTCTGCCAATATAGGCAGATGCCTTTCTGTGAATGGTAAGAAGTGTATATTTCCTGCATTTGCGTAATATTGGCAGACAAATGCTCTTATTTCCACAAATCCAACCCTGTGAGCAATGCTTGTTTTTTAGTGGTCAGGGTCCCTCTGAGAGGCAGCGTTTAATCAAAGGCTAAACACAGTTCACTCAGATCCTTGTTGGAGGCGTTTGATAAAGTTTCTGCCACTACAAACTGTAGCCAAGCGTGAAAACCCCTTTTCCTGCAATTTACTGTCTGCACAGGAGGTCAGTCTGTTAGAGAAAAAAAACCTATGCAGGGTTCAGGAAAATGCAGTGCCTGATTAACAAAAGGAACAGAAAATATTGGCTCAGGTTATAGTGCTACAGTTGGAAAGCCAGTGTGGAGAAGACAGTGTTGCAGTTCAATGATTTTAACAGAGGTATAACGTCTGGATTGGTTGGGGAAATAAGCTGCAGCAAGGTAGCATTAAGTTCTGTAAAAAGGTATGGTACATTAGACTAAAATTATATTAGCCCCTTTCCTTGGATTGACCTGTTCTTTATGTCCGACCACATATGAAATAGCTTTCTATGTTGATGTCTTTTGAATGCTGTCTGGAAGACAAATTACGCCCGCCACATAAAAAATGTTCTCTGCTGTACTTTACACACACAAAACAATGAGTCCTTTGCTGCAGTTGAAAGGCAAGCTGTAAGTGTGAGAGTGTGCTGATGACACAGTGACACTTTAATGAGTCTAATGGAATAAGCCACACATACTGCATATCAATTTCCCATATGGACTTGGCACGGTTTAATGTTGAGGTCTGCGGGGAATAGCACTGGCTTAACGAGCTCAGAATTTCATTGAGACCACTGTTCATTGCAGTTTTATCAAATTACATTGCTAGTGTCCTCATAGCTAGCTTTGCCCGGGATTAATGTGTGGAGATCATGCTACATTTCATTTAATAGGTGGTAGGATGAAACATGGCTTTGTCTTTTTTTTTTTTAATTCCCCTACTGTATATGTGTCAGAGCGAATCTTTTTAAACCCTGTTTGCATTGCATTAAGGACTACAGAAACCCCCACTGCCAGCAGACGGGCAGATCTCCGTCTACCCACAATTAGGCCTTTGTACAACACCACTCTCCTTCCAAGGTATGGGTCATGGGCTTCTCTGCCACAAATATTAGTATGTCTTCTCCCAAAAAGTGTAGCGTATCACTCAATGGAGGAATTATTCATTTTATCAGCTTTATCCTCCCACAAATGTCGTGCGGACACATTTCTGTCTATGTGGGAATACGTTTTTTTGGCATGGGTATCTTTTTCATGGGTAACATTCCCTAATTAAGTCCTTGGCCTAAGTTAAGTAGTCTGGTGACTTAAATTGTCAATCACACTGAACAAAACCATTAAATCTGGCCTGCTTCTAATTACTGTAGAATTTAAATTAATTTGAAGGGAATGAAAAGAGGACACTTTCTAAATAACTTTAATGTCAATGAAAGGTCATAAACACTAATCAAGTGCATGCTGTCTGGATATGGACGTGGAAATGATGATGATAAGTGTTCTTTAAGAACATTTAAAAAGTCCTCCCTCAAAGTAAGTTTTCTGTAGTAGACACGGACCTACTTTCTGCCTGCTAGAGGATCAACCCCTCCGTCAACCCACCACCATCAGCATGACATCAAAACTCTTTGGCAGTACCCTTATCTGGCTGGCATGACACAAAGGCTGGCACTCTCTTACTGTTTTTCTTCTTCTTTGCTTTGCCCTCTTTCAGACTTTTTTGGCTATATTCTGTCTTACACACACACACACACACACACACACACACACACACACACACACACACCCTTTCCCTCTCTGTACAGTTCATTTTGGCCGTGGAGTGGCTCCTCCACTTGGCCCTTCTTGCCTGGCTAACTGACATGCTTCTCTTGGCTACGCTATGTGTGTTTACTCAACAATAACAGAGCGGGGTGGCTCCACACCAACTCCTGCTCTCTTTAGAGACACAATCATAACGACTCTACTGGCCTTTAGTAATGGTTTGTCAGTAATTTGCATCTTTGATTTGAGCAAAAGACATCTTTTGTGATGTCAGCTGGTGCAGAAACACTCTAGTTCATTCGCAGTTACAGTATTTGCTGATTATGCAAGGATCTTTAGTCATAATTTGGCTGTCTCAATATCAGACTTGACGTGTCTTTATGGCTCCACGTCTGCTCTTTCACCCACGTGATGCTGTGGTTCCGTTGTGGAACCATTGGACCATCAGCTCCACTGAGACATTTGTATAAACTTATCACTCTGCAGTTGTTAATACAACATCATCACTTGTATTTCTTCACAGTTGCGTGAATCCAAAAGGATTTTTGGCAGCTCCATCATTCAAATCTTTCTTTTTCTTTTGTTTCTGTCTTTCTTTCTTTTTTTCATGCCTCTAACATACATACAGATATAATGTAAAAAGCACATTTCTCCTGTGTAATGTGGAAAATGCATAGAATACAAACTTCAGTCTGCTCGTGGAATTATTAAACAAGAGATGTTTGGACTGCAGGAAATTGAATTTTACGGGGCATCTTATGATTTGTGTTCAGTTTAAATTAACTGAACCCGTTTGAACGTGTGAGTGTATATATAGTGTTGGATTTGCTTTTCAGACTGATTTGTGGTTTGCCATCTCATTTAGTCATCTAGGAAGTTTTTCTTTTTGTGTAAAATACAGTGAGAAAGTGTGTTTGGTTGTTTTTGGTCTTTTATCGCTTTGTAATTCCAATCAGCAACAATAGAAACTATAATCCTATTGAACCCTGAAGTTGAGGAATTTTGTCTTTTGAAGATTAAGCTACCAGTTTAATAAGTCCACTTTGGCCACAATATAGATTTGGGGATCTGCTAAAGTAATAACAACAAGGTTGTGAATGTATATAAGGTTATATAATAATGTTATATATATGTATCAGCTTTTTCCATTTCATTGTTTTCATCAGGGGATTCAAAGTTGTTGAACCTACTCACTGCCCTATTTTAAATAAAAGCCTAGTCTAGTCTCTTGTAGATGATCACCTTATTAAAACATTTTCCAATGAACTGTATGTAGATGATGTCTAACCATAAAAGCAGTTTGATTTCTCAGTTCTTGAATGTCTTTCTTCAGCCATCCATCTGTGTGTAGGGAAGTTGTCTTTCAGTGTTAGAACAGATCTTGAATTGCTAAAGCTCTCCCACTTTTCTCATTTAACAATGAAAGGACTTAGCTTGCTGTGGGTACTGATTGTATATCAACATATTTTTTTCAACAGCGACCCTTTGCTGCATGTCATTCCCTCTCTCTTTTCCCTTTCAATAAAGGCCTAAAAAGGCCAAAATAATTGCAACATGTTTTTTGTTATATGTACTTCAAGTATGAGGTATTGTTTTGCTATAATACAGGATTTATGGTAAGGAACAACCAGTGGTCCCTCTGCCTTTGTCTTTCTCTTCTGTCTGCTTCTTTCTCCTACATCACTTAGAAGTTTTTCTCCACAACTTTTGTGGAATAGCTACTAAGCAACATAGACCCAAAGTATTATTAAATTCAAATTAAATGTCAGCATGTTATGGTTGTGTTATGTGGTACTCTAAGGAAAAGAAGTAACTATCATTTTATTAAATTAGGATATGACTTCATCTACAATTAACTTGAAATTGATCAGTGCTTCCTGTGCTGCTACACTGCAGCCATTGATCAATTGTCTACATTATGCTTGCAAAGTCCTCTAGGTAGTTACAACATAAACGTAAATCTAGATCTACGACAACAACTATACTATGTGATCTACGGCTATACAGGAATTAAAAGTAAACAAAAGTGGGGGAAAGTTGTCTTTTTTAAAAAGCAACAATTTGGGGAGTGAAACACATAGTGTGGACAGAAGGCTGAATATGGAAGAAAAATGTAGCATTCCTGGATTTAGTTGGCTTGGTGTTGACATGGCCTTGAACAGGGTTCTAAAATTGATCTGAATAAGTGTGGACACGGTCTTAGCATGTTTGTTTAACCAAAGGCTTTGGCACATTGTTCTCTAAGCAAGATCCCTTTTAACCAGCAGCTACTGTTTACCCAGCCACTTCATTCACACACAAAAGACTTAAGAGGGCCTGCCTTGAACTAGTGGCTCAGTCCTGTTGTCCAGGGAATCTTAAATTATCACATAAGGCAGACACGTACTGCCTTCAGTCTTGACAGAACTAGGCAGCGTAGAAGCAACTTTGCTTTAATTTGCCCACATGATTGCTGTAAAAAATCTGAATTTGAATGTCCAGCATGGCTGTAAATTGTGACGATAATGTTCGGTAAAAACAGGGACTTAGCACAAATAGAAAAAACATAAAAGACTATAAGAAATTTGACTTAAATGGAAATTCCCTTTCTATCCATTCTAATCCTGTGTTGACCACACTGACCGAGGAATCTGGAGTTAAAGCTGTCACTGGCTGTAATTCTGAGGTTAAATGCCTGTCTAGCAAACCACTGCTGGCTAGCCATCTACCTAATTCAGAACAAACTGAGAAATCCATGCCCCGGTGTGGCAATAAATACATTTACGGATTGTCTCATTAATGAGACTGTGATAGGCCAGGGAAAAAGATTCAGTGATCAGGTGAGTCTCTTGGTGGAAGTTGGTACTTGCTTCTTCCATCTGCAATTTCTTAATAATCTAGTTTACGATGAAAAAAAAATATTTTTGGCAAACCCTCAAAGCTTTCTTCACAGTCTTGGGGGAAATCTGTTACCATACCCACACAGTCACTGGTAGCCTCTTAAATCCATTTTGGCTTGATGGCCTCACCATACGCCAGCATACTTTCAAGGCACAGTTATTGACTCCTGTATGGTTTGTCTAACTATCCAGATTGTAGGTCTGTTTTAAACTGAAACAAGTGAGGGAAGAATAGCAGGATGAAAAGACACAGTTGCACTACTGACTGTCCAGATGTGTTGACCAGAGGCTCGTAGAATCACTAAGGGAGTCCTGTGTTTGATGTCTGAGCTGCTGTGGGTTTTTGTGGTTTTTAGAAGGGTATGGAATAGTCATAGGGCAGGAATCCGTCTTGTCCTGTGTGACTGTTACAGAATTTATGCTATTGTCTTCATCACCGCCTCCCTCTCATTCACTCAAAGCTCATGTAGGGGAACGGGAAGGACAACGAAAAGGAAGCTTGTCAACTGGGATGCTGCCGCCCAGGAATTCATACATTTATCCTGTGGGATGCTGAATGCCGCTCCTGCCCTCCGCAGAATCTCTCCATCTCTGATGCGAATAAATTAAAAATAAAAAACCCGATGGGGAGTGTTGAAGGGAAAATTTAGTTTACCCATTAAAGCAGCTCCCCTGTTTTTCACATTTCCACTTTGAACAGTTATTTAATTTCCCCGGGTGGTGTTTATCAAAGCTGACACTGACTTGGATCCAAGTCAAGTTTACTTTCTAGTGCGGTTGTGTCCTGCATGCCAACAGTCCTCTCACACCTCACCCTTGTTTTCCTGTCTCTCTATATATCTGTCTCTGTCTCTGTCTCTCCCCACTCCCCTCCTTCTCTCAAAAAGCATTGATTTCAGCAGGGCAGGAAATGAAACTGCATTGCCCTGTGACTCCCCAGCAGGAGAGGAGGACCCGGGGAGGGAAAGAGGAAGAGGTTCAACAAGTAAAAGAAGTCCCATACCAGTTGTTTTAGAAAGGGATGAAAAGATTGATAGTCTGAGGATGTGAGTGAGGACTGGGATAGGTCCGGCTCAGAGAAAGCTGAGAGGGCTAAGAACGACATTAGGATGGTAAAATATTTTCATAGAGGCATTTGACTGACAGCAGGCTTAAATGAACTCTCAGCAAGTTGTATTAATCAAAAAGCTGAAACATTTTACTCATAAAACACACCACTTGATAGAAAAATAGACACAGAGATGGTGAGGGAAAGGGGCTTTCACTGGTTGAGGACTGATGGCCCCTTTATCTTTGCCAATCCCTGACCTTCATCCCCCTATCAGAAGTCAATGATCTTCTCCTCAGAGGGGCCTGTATAAGAAGCTTAGGCCCGCGTGATCCCACTGCCTGTTTGCTTAACCTCTGCGTGGCTGCCTCAGCCGTGCTAAGCTTTGCCTATAAGAGCTCATTACATCTCAGCCCTCCTCTCTCTCACTATTTCATCCAGCCGTTGTAGCAACTGGACCATGGGTTTAAGAGCCTCTGATTTTGTACACTGTTAAACCCTTCATGCTAAAATATGATGTCAACTGTGAAAAATATGCATACTCTTACAATTTAAGTTAAACTTGTCATGTCAAAACTTGCACTTGCAAGATAGATACATTTCCCTGATTAAATTTGGAAATGATGAGCCATGCATGCAGGCCATATTATTTTTTAACAGAAGAAAACAGATTGCCAGCATTTTACTGTCCCATAGGAATTTTTAATGGAACATAAAACCTGTCATGTCATTACAGCCATGATCGGAGTAAAGGAGAGATGGCACTGCTTTAACATCTTTCCAGACATTTAGCCACAGTTTCCAAAGCACTCAAAAAGAGCATTTATTGAGATTTTCATGGAGATGAACAACTGTTTAATACATTTGCATGCATTGTGTAATGATGTTTTGCAACAAGTGAGGGGCCCGTTCCTGGAGATGTAAGCAGCCTGAAGGGTCCTGTTGCAGTGAAATTGAAAAAAAAAAGAGAAAAGAAATCCCTGCTATGGGCAGTGAGGCTTATTATTCCTGACATGCTCTGTTGAAGCGCTGATTTAAAATGGGCCGGTGCTGATAATTTGGAGCGAGACAGATCGCTGTGGAGTGGGAATTCAAACAATAGTGGAGTTGGTCTGAAGTTTCCCCCGCTGGTACTGTTCAACAGTTTGGACTACTGTCAACTCAACGCAGCGACTTGAATTTGGCAGGGCGAGAGTTTGTCTGAGCTTTCCTTCCTTTACACTTAGTCTGGCTTTTTATCCACCTCCTCCTCTTTCTTCTCATCCTCTGAAACTTTGTCCAAAGCAAAGGGCTTTCTTATGAAAAGTGTTTGTATTGTATTTTAGTTATGTGCTGGAGCATGTTCTGTTCTGGCTCTCTGTTATTGTTACTTCTTCAATTGTCTGTGTGTCCACGACCAGACAGCAGTGACCCATTGTCCCCCCCCACTGCCCTCGCTGTGCACCCCAGGCTTTGGTTGTCCATTTACTCCTTAATTTAAAATTGATTTGACTCTAGCCAGCTGGCTAGCTTAACTCATGAGCAGGAGTGGACATTGCCCTTTGTCCTGATATTTGTTGGTCTGTTTGTGTGTTTGTATGACAAAGAAATTAACAAATTCCATGCAAAGATGTGTTTTATAATTGCTAAGTAAAGCTACTACAAACAAATGACACTCTTCCAATAACAGTGTTCTGTTGAGGCTCAAGTGATTGCTCTATGATCAGACTAGGTGACTGAAAGAGCAACAAAGAAACATCCCAGTATGCATTAATTTATTTCTCTATGTCCTAGTCTAGTTTTGTTGGTTGTGTTTAACTAGACTGGGTAAACCCCGCCCACTCTGCCAGTGATTTGATTTCTCCCTGCAGCTCAGTCTGGAAACCTGCACATTTAATTCTCCTGCTTCAGTTCACAATTTTGCAGGAACCAATCAGAAACTGGCTTATCTACTTGGCCCCCCTATTTGCGGGTTTAACACGATGACGATAGAGAAGCGACCAAGCAGCTTCTTGTTTATATTCAACATAGCGGCCACCGAACGCCACCGAAGCGCAGCAACCCGTCGTTGCCGCTGTCGCTTCTACGGATCGTTGGTCTGATTGGTTGATTGTGGAAATGGAAAATGAAACCAGGTTTAATTTTGGTGATATTGGTAGATTCTGTTGTTCATATTGTTTGCTTTAGCACTGTGGGGTAATAAAGCTCATTCAACATACATCCTGTTCAGAACACAAAACAATCTCTTATCACATCTCCTCTTAATGATTTGATCATTTGTCTTTAGTTTCTATTTTTTGATTGACAGTTGTTCATTTTTAAAACCAAATTAGAGGAAAATCTTTTATGTGCATCACTTTAAGATAAGTAATGTGAACCTGAAGGGGGGGGAAATGCTACACTAGTATAACGTCATATTAAAAAAAAAACTTTCCATGTTAGACATAGTCCTGTGAGATAAAGGATAAGGAATGAGTGAGAGAAAAAATAAGGGAAGGACAATTTTCTTGCCAACTGCCCTCCATGTTTAATTGGCACAAATAACCCATTGCTAATGAGTGTACTGCATGCTTGTTAAATGTGTTTAGGAAGTCACACACAAGCACTCTGCTGCTTGCTGAATGAGTTACATCACTCAGTGGTTAACACAAGGTGCCCCTAGAAGTTTGTAGTGAAGCCTCTTTACTGTTAATTTTAAAACCATGCTTTTTTTTATAACATAAGTTACATGGGCTTCCCTGGCTCGAAAGTCATAAAACCTGAAGAAAAACAGTAGTTAAGATGGTCCCAGACAAGACCAGAGAAGTGTTTTACGGCCGGTTCTGTAGCAGATAGCAGCCTTCATGTTTGCCCTCAGTATGTACTTACGCAGTAATGCAGCCAGTGATTGGAGGTATGCATTTGCAATTGTGCACGCCCCATGTCCCAGTGTTGGTGGTCTTGGAAAGCCACCAAGATCACCCGACTGCTCTGTAATGTGAAAGCAATTAGCAGTCAGCGTTTTACGCAGTGCCGATATGTGTGGAATAACAAAGGGGAATGTAGGTCAGCAGTGAGCCATAGGTACACGATGTGGCCATCGCATTTCTTTTTTGTGATAACGATTACATTTTTTAAACCAACATACAAAACAAACAACAATGTGTAGTTACATGTTTGTAGGTACTTAAGATACATATTTGAATATTAAATTAAATATTTTCAGCAACTGACATGACTTTTTGTCTTATTGGCCCATAACAATTGCCAATAAAGTCCTTAAAGAGATTAAATAGATCACATATTACAATACTAAATAGGAATTTAACAAAAGGATGT
This sequence comes from Etheostoma perlongum, assembly GCA_026937815.1. Taxonomy (NCBI): domain Eukaryota; kingdom Metazoa; phylum Chordata; class Actinopteri; order Perciformes; family Percidae; genus Etheostoma; species Etheostoma perlongum. The sequence goes on from CM049379.1 coordinate 9,086,619, forward strand.
TTTTTTCAACTTTCTCACCTTTTGTAGGACATTTATATACAGATTCTTGGTAGCGTTCATAGTCAAATTCCTGACTGTTTGTAGTTCGTTTAAACCCCGATTTATTCAGCTCCCTGCAGACCTCTTTGATGTTTTCACCCTCCGTTTACTTCATCTGACATTCATTTTAATGAGACGGACATTCCCTCTGATAGAAATCTGGTCCTGACTTATGTTGTAATACAGTAAATCAGTGCCACACACATATTCACATTGGGTTAGATTAAGTTGTGTGTGTGTGTGTGTGTGTGTGTGTGTGTGTGTGTGTGTGTGTGTGTGTGTTTACAGAGTGAGCAGGGTGCGTGCCCTCTGTCACATCTGGCAGCTTGTGGTTTTTTTCATGAACTGCTAAATGAGGGGGAAAATACTCCCAGCTGCGTTCAGGAAAACTCACCTGGTGTAGAACAGTCTAAGCTTCTTGTTTTCTCTCTCACAGACTTTCTGTTGCCCCAAGCTCGCCCAGTTTCATTGTCCTCCACACAACATGCTAATACACACACACACTCACAGAGACACACTTTTTAAATAGTCTTCTGTGTTTGCATTTTTGCATCTCTCTTACAACCCTTATCAGAATATGCATGCCTTTGTTTTGCCTGGCTAGGGATGCATAACAATGAAAACATGCACATGTGACCTGGCCTGAAACATGACCATACCCTTAAGTAAGATATTTTGTACTTGTGTCCTAGCACAACCTCAGAATTCAGATTAAGACCAGACATGAAGGACAGTTTGGCAGGTCTATATACATAGTGGGAGCGACCACAGCCTCTTCACATGGTAAAGTCATTTTCACCTCGGCCGCTGTGGGAAGAGGAGGCCAGGAGCAACATCCACCCCTCCCACTCCCTCACCGCAAACTCCCAGCCGGCATATTTCGGCTATCTGAAGAGAGCAGAGCTGGGAGGCATCACCCCTGAGAGCTGAAAAGCAGCTTTTGTCTCAGACGACCCTTCAAGACCTCTGTCTGCCTGCTCTATCAGCAAATCATAAACCACACGGCACAACTAGAAACACAGGAGAGGAAAAAAGGGGAGGGGAAGAAAAGGAAGGCAAAAATCAACAAGATGAAAGACTTAAAATGCAATGTCAACAAAGCAGAATCATTACCAGCTATAGATCAAACACTAACAGTCATATAAATCTGTGAACTTTTTACATTGTAGATTAACAATGACCTTGACTAATAAAATGGGTTGGACTGCATTTACAGTATATTGGAGAGCGCGAGGTGGAATAAGAGAGACAGTTGTTTTAACTCCTATCTCATGTTGGCATGTTTAACATTTTAAAATGTGAGTAAATCAAGCATGTCTGCACACTTTATATAGTGAGGTAAGATGCACAAGTGCCTCTCTGCACAAAAAGATCCATGATACCTTATCGGCTTTCTGTCTTCAGCCTGAACTGTACCATTTAGCACTGCCATTTAGAAATGGGAGCCTCCATCAGCACCTATCTGCACCCTTCAGTCTCTCTGCCTGCTTACTAAAAATAGCTCCCATTGGTAGCCACATGCTGCTCTCTCTTTTCCTCTGTTCCCTTTATTAAATTTACACCTTTCCGCCTGCTTTCCCTGTTGTCATTTTATTGCATTCCTTCTCTATTTAACTTGTCATTTCCTTTCTCATTGTCTTCCTCTTTCTTGCCCAGGCAGGAAGAAAGCTACCTTAGCAGGGGAGTCATTTCAGGCACCCTGTCTATCAAAGCATGGCTCACAACTGAGATTTAGTAGGCTTACCTCCTTATGCCCGTCATTTCAGGATTTCCAGGTTTCACACCAATTGGTCACTGGATAAACAAGGAAACAGTTGCAGCTGACACACTGCAATTACATTTACAAGGAGAGTAAGATAAGATTTAGACAGCATAATAATAATTTACTTACAATATGCTTGTATACCTCATGTATTCAAGTGTTTGACATTCAACAAATACGTTGAACTGTAATCTCATAATCAGACCCAAATAAGATATTCCACTTACTTTAATATTTGCAAAAAATGGCATTTTAATTTTCAAGTTTCCATCATTCTGGATCTGGAAATATGTTATATGGCATGATAAAGCAGTTCTTTTTAGGTTTTGGCTCAGCAGGCGGTCACAAAATGAGGCTATTAAATGTTGTTTAGCTTTTTCCCATAGACGCTACATGTGGCCAAAGTTTGACCCTCATCCCTGCTTTGTCCTGATGTCAATGTACCTTTTACACAAAGGCCACAAATCTGCTCTAGTTTTGTGCTTCAAATTATGAGTTTTGCCTTTGCACCGCCTGTTAGAGGTTTAAAATTTATCATTCACAATTAACAGATTGTAAATCATCAGGGTGGTTTACTGCAGTGTAGGGAAAGCCCCTGTTTAACCACAGGGCCTGAGCTCAAGAGCCTCTTGGTGAACACCCACGCCCTTTAAGTGTTCCTAAACAAGACAGTGAACGCCTACCAGCCCTTGGAGAGCTCTTTATTTACTGACCCTGTGCTCTGACATCCCAGTAGAGTGGGGAAAATGAAAAGAAAATGTCCCTACTGGGATCTATAAAGTAGCCCATGCAAATCAGTACACTTCCTCAAAATCTGACTTGGTCTGACTAAAGTCTCATCAGTACAACTGGACCACCAAGCTTTCAGTCAGACCCATCCCTTGACTAGCCTCCATAAATAAGAGATGTTTAGAAACCATGGCTTTGGACTGCAAATCCTGAGACTAGTTCCAGTTAATTCCCCAGTAAAGTGTTAAAGTATTCTTGTAGCTCTATTTTTCTAGATCTCTTTTGCACATTGATATAGGTCACAATTTAATTTTGGTACATTCTCAATGTATTCCCATTTAAACACAGCTTTGACCTAAGTGTCACCTGTTTTGGTAAATACTACGGAATTCAATTACCTTGTTATCTCAGTTTGGCTTACAATAAGAACGCTTCTGCAGGAAGGTGAACGATGGCTATTTTAAGAGGCTTCGGGAGTCAAAAGGCCAAGAAACACAGGCTACAATTGTGTCATTTAAACAATTACCTAACACCAATTGTTGTGTACATCTGTCAGCATTCTCCTGTTTGACTGTTGGACTCAGTGATTCACTGCTTAACTAAAACCGGCTATAATTTAACTTGACTTGTCATCTATGTTGTTTTTGCCTAGATGGCTGCTATTTTGTCTCTGTAAGTGTAAGTTTAAGTTAGAAATTTAAAGAACATTTGAAGCGGCTAGACTGCCAGTCAGGCAATGATGCATTTAAAACAGGGGAAAGAGTGAGTCAAGAGACTGACTGCATCTTTGTGCCTCTCATTCGATTGCTGTGTTTAGTAAAAGACCTTTGGGAGAGCTACTGTATAACACACTGTTGATGGCCATTGACCCCTTAAGCTCACACTGTGTGTGTGTGTGTGTGTGTGTGTGTGTGTGTCTCGCAGAAGCTCATGCACAGCACATCCACTAGCTGAAATAGGAACAGAAACACCGGGATCAGACCCACAGGCCAGCTCTACAGATAAAGGGCTAATGGTGGAGTTTTCAGCCCTACCCTTAGTTACCATCCATAAATGGAAAGAGAAGAGGAGAGGCCAGCAGTGGGGGAAAGGGAATGAGGGCAAGGGGAAGAGATTGTTATTGATAATCATTTGTATTGTAACATCTGATCTGGTGACTGTCCCCACTGAACACCAGTAGATGAGGACTTATCTGAAGAGGTGAAGAGAATGAGAGAGAGGAAAATAATTAGTGAGTGAAGTAGGGAGAAGGAGCAAACAAGAGAGTGAAAGAAAGAGGGGAGGGTAAGTGGGGAGACGAGGGGCAAATCTTTTATGAGGCATGGAAAACGGGGTGAAAAGAAGAGAGAGGTGGAGTTTATGCCTGTGGTGGGTCTGAATAGGGGACCCCATGTCCTCTTTAATGTCAAATGAAGAACTCTTGACCTAACACAGCTCTTTAATTGGTATAACCACCAGTTGGATGGAGTGCTACGTTGGTTGTATTGTGTGAATGTGAGAAAATACTCACAGTTTGTCATCACTGTAAAATGAATAAGAAGTTTGAGATTCAGTGTTTGCGGATCATGTGTACATTAGTGTTTATACGGTAGTGTACATTCTGAGTTTTGTATCTATAAGTACTGACATTTCAAATTATATATTTTTTAATGTAGAGAGTATTTTGAAAATGCTGTATATATTTTTTTAAATTGCATGAGAACACACACACACACTAGTTGGATTTTCAGTGGGATAAGAACTAATAGCAACTCTTTCATATTACAAGAGATCATTGGAATCAGTGTTAATATCAATAATAATGTTTACAGGAGCTTTAAGAACAGACTGACTGACTGGGTGGCTGGCTAGTGAGGGCCCCAGCTCAGGCTTTGGGGCCTAGCTTAGGATAGAGCGTAGGATACTCCATGCATGAATGACGGCACAGGAGGGGTGGCAGGGCAGGAGGAGAGGAGATGGCTGAAAGAGGCAGCTCAAGCAGAAAGAGAGGGAGAGGGGTTAAGTGGAGGCAGGTGTTCCATGACAAACCTTACAACCCCCCACCTCTCCTTCACTCTAGTTACCTCCATCCACACTGGTCCGCCGAGAGTACAGCTAACAGCCAAAGAACAGACACTTGTTAGTCATTTCCCTCTTTCTCTGTTACCTTCTTTTGTTAGCTTTTATCCGACCACCCTATCCCTCTGATCTAATCTATACCACCAAATTGTGCCCTTTTCCTTTAATCCCAGCTTTCTTTCCACCATCTCCTCTGTGTGCTTTCCCCATTGCTACAGGACCACCTGGCTTTGTGGTTTGAAATCGTATAAAACTCCTGTTGCTTTAAGCAGATGGACAGCTTTCCCACTGCTCCACTCTGCCTGACCCAGCTGGCAAATTAATTTAGATTGGATTGACGTAAAAAGGGTGTTCTCTCATCGTGTTCCAGAGGTTGTTAAACTCCAGCTCAGGACTTGAGCAGAATAGTACACAAATCCAGTTTTGATTGCTGGAAAAACAGGCAGAGCCTGATTGATGTCATTTTGTAATATTATAAATTTAATTAAATCAGTCTGTGATTATACATTTTGCCCTTTTAAATGTAATGTAGTTAGCATCATGACCAGTGGGTTTTATCTTTGGCTTGCCTTGTCACTATTACATTTTCATTTTCATCCTGAGTCTTTGCAATAATTAAAATGCCCTTTTTGGTTTTTTGGGACAGGCATACAACATCTCAGACTTATTGGATTTTGATGTAATTATGTAGAATGATGTGTGCCTTTGCTGCCTTTCAGAAGTTAAATTGGTTGGCTTGGCTTAAATGGTTTAGCATATTCTCCTTATGTCAAGCACAATCTCATGAATCGCTAATTTATGTTAAGTTTTTTGATTGATCCGTAGAGAAATAATACATGTGATTCATGCAGAATTTCATATTATCATTTATAACTGTTTATTATTAATGTACTGTGACATATTAATATAGATTGTGGTTACCAAATCTTAACAACATCCATCTCATCATGAGATTGCATATGCTTAAAGGATTATGACATTAAAATCTTTGAGTTACAAAGGTATCTACATTTGTGACATTACTAATTAATGGCTCGCTCACTGTAAGAACTGTAGAATTGTTATTGTAAAGTGTCAGATTAGTCAAAGGGCTTCTTAATAGCAGACACTATAGCTTTCATTTGACCCTTCTCCTTTAAGTATGACTCACTGAGCCTTTATTGCGTAAATGATGTGTGTGCACATTTAGGATAACTGGAATGCTTGGAAGTTGGTATGACTGACAAGTATCTTCTAGTCAGCCAAAACATAAATTGTGTGTCTGTCTGTGCGGACAAAGAAGATGATGTTTTAGTCCTTGAAAAATTGTTAGTTTTAGTCACACAGGGATTGGTTCTCGTTGGCGTGTCCTTGAGCAACTTCAGACAGCAGTCAGCTTCAGTGAAACATCTGGAAGAAAGACGTGCGGCTGAATCACTAGTACTTACCATCTCACACACACACACACACACACACACACACACACACACTCAGGCACACACACACACACACACACACACACACACACACACACACACTTAGATAACCAAGCACCAACAGCAACCAATACCCACAACCCAATTCTGGTATGCTTTCATTGACAACTAATAAGAATGAATCTGTCTGTGTTTCTGTTTCATCTCTGCATTATGTCTGTCTTTCTCTTGCATTTCAAACGGATTTCTTTTTCCACATGATTTTCCAAAGGATGAAATTCATTTCAGGACCCCCCATTTAGACACACATAGACATGGAGACACAGACCCAGAATAGTAACCAACACAACAATTAGATACTGATTAAAAACTTAACAAGAATGCAAAGTTCCCCTCTAGCCTGCAAGTATCATCTACTGCTGGCACATGCTGTTGTTGCTTGGATGTGTTTAAATCTTCTAATCTTTACCAGAAATTATTAATGTTATCTTTGCCTCTGTAATGAATCAAGTGGTAAAAGTGGGATTAATATCTTATTGACAGGTTAAGCTACCGAGATGTATTTTTAATGTTCTTTCTCTACCCTCTCTCTCTCTCTCTCTCTCTCTCTCTCTCTCTCTCTCTCTCTCTCTCTCTCTCTCTCTCTCTCACACACACACACACAAAACATACGCACACATGCACACAAGGCAAAAATGTCTACCTACTTCAATTCAAATCAGACAGTGATAGCAAGGGCTCCACTTCATGGCTGCCTCACTACCTTAACTGGTGTGCCTGTGTGATAAAGAGTCAGACCTTATCACTCTGTTATCACCCACAGGAAGAGAGGCAGCATGCCAGACAGCAGTTGTTAGACAAAAGTGGGAGACTTTGTTAGTATGCATTATGAAACAGTCAACAAGAATTTGGTTATTGTCCTACTCTGTTGTACTTTGTAGGGCCTCTGGGGTCCTGAAGGTTATTGCAGCATTAATGTGAGAACGTTTTCCTCATCCAACTTTCCTCACTTTAAAAACTATTTATTTTGTGGTGTTTTCATCTGGAAAACTTGTTGTGTTCTTTTTCAGGTTGTTGTTTAGCTCTTCATTAAACCTGTCTTACCTAATTAAGAGCTGGGTTGTCTACAAATGTTCAGACCCAAGACAAAGTACTAAACCCACCCGAAATCCCTTAGGGTCAAGACCCCCATGTTTGGCCAGATGCCACAGTGTCTTGGACAGTTTAACCAAAGATGGGCAATATATAAAAATAGTATATATCATAGAGTTTCATAAAATAAGACTACGTAGATTTTATCTGACATTTGGTTGTTGCAATGTTATGATTTCCCCCCTTAATGTTTTCCTGCCCTTACATTGATAGAACTCTGAGTAGAGTAAAAAGTAAACACCTCTGGGTTTCATATCCACACTGTATTGTTAAGTTACATTGACATAATAAGTGGCATTGAAGAATTAAGTAAAAATATTTTGAAGTGTAATTTTGCCAGTATCACCCAGCCCCGGTGTCCTATTCCCGCCAGTGACCCAGTGTGTGTGTGTTTGTGTGTGTGTGTGTGTGTGTGTGTGTGTGTGTGTGTGTGTTTCTAATGCAATTCATGCATACGCAAAAGGCACGCATTGCATACTAACGTTTTTAAATGCTTCTGTTTCTGTGCATTTGTGTAAATTTGACACAGTGTTCTTGGCGGTCATTCACTAAGCCATTATAATAATGTTTCACGCAGTGGGGGAATAGAGAGAGTAAGCCAGAAAGGGGAAAGTGGAGATAGAGTAAAAGAGTGTGCCAAGATATAGAGAGCGTGCACCTGAGGTGATTGTGATACGGAGTTGGAGGGAGAGAAAGGGAGCAGGAGGGCAGGAGGTGATTGGATTGCTCCGGTCAGCGTCAGAAATGACTTCTCCTTGACTCCAGGTATGTGATCCTGGCTGAGCCCGGGGATATCCTCTGTTTATGCTCAGGCAAAGACCCGCAGATTAGGCCGCCTGGTATTCACATGATTAAAATGACCTTCTTGTGTAAACTAAGCTGGCGGGTTGAGAGTGGTGTGCACATACACAGAACCTTTTGGGACGTGGACGGTGTATGAACAATTCTGTCTGTAATTAACACACACACACACACCATACTGAGAGCAATATGTTCATACTACGGTAAGGCCAAATCATCATGGAGATTAAGAAGTTAAGCCCTATAGAAGAATCTGTGCTACTACTATTATCCACTGTTGTATTAAACACAAAGGGCTGGTGTACCTTTATCTGGAGCACCAGTGCATCAGTACTGTGTGTGTGTGTGTGTGTGTGTGTGTGTGTGTTTGTGTGTGAGAGTAAACAGTTGTTAAGGCCAGGGGAAAGGATTCAACAGTGATAGGTCAAGGCCCAAGGCCAGTACACTCATTTGTTTGGGATGCTCCATCAATCATCTGTCTCCTTGTCATCGCTGCTTGTTCTCATGTTACCTTTTGTCTTTCTTCAACATTCTCTTAACATTCCCATTTTGCTACAATATATCCGCCTTCCATCGTATCTTCCAGTCCCTATGTCCCTATATCCCTTTATGTGTGTAACGTCAAATACCAAACATACACAGTTTTCAGCCTTATAGAATATGAAACTAAAACACGCCATCTGTGTGCTTTTCTGTGCAACTTGTGATTTTCAGGTTTGTGTACGAGTGTGTGTGTTTGCATGCAGAACCTAGCTCTATCCTATGGTTAATATATCATGGGCTGACAGCTATCATATTGTCATAATGCAGCCTCTTCCTTGAGAGCAGCTGGTTCTTCTGCTGTAAATCTTTGCTAACCACACCAGCTGTAAGTATCTACTTGTAGCATGACACAATAATTGCGGTGTATAAATATATAGGTTATAGTGACCTATGGTCTTTGATATTCAGTAATCGGAAAAAGAACTACTTTCAAAGACCCTGGACTCATTAGGGGTTTTCAGCAAAATTAGTTTGCAAGATTGGAACAGCGTACAACAGTCTACAATAAGAGTAAGTCAAGGAAGGTTAACTGTTACAGTAGTTTAATCATGGAGTAAATCTTCTAGAAAATATCACAATATTATGCATGTTAAAAACCAGATGTCCCTGATAAACAGTTTTTCGTCTCTTACTCACAAAGACCTTAAACATTACACAGTTTGGCTAAATCAGTCAAGCCTTTTTCCAGGGAAAACAGAGCACCATTTGACAATTAGACTTGCAGCCAAAATGCAAAAATGTCTAGATGTAGGCCGGTATAAACATAACCATCAAATAAATTGTTAGATCTCTAAAAATAGGTTCTACTTTCCCTGACCTGACGTAATTACAATCCCTTTGAGAGAAACACAACTTTTAACTGATGGTTTTCAAATGCCGATAGTGAGTTAAAAACTGGCAAAAGAAGGAAGCCCACGTAGCCCAAAATTTGATTCCAAGTTCAACACAAACACTAAAATTGGAGTAATAGGATTAGCACATGGCTGCAACAGTATGCAGGCCTCCACTGGTGGGGCACACTAGTATAGAGTACAGCCCCCCTCCTTTTCTGTGTATCAGTTATCTAACCCTCGTACAAAACCTCACAACAGGTAGTCGCCAGTGCAAAATTGACTCTAGATCAAAGTCACTGCGAGGGCACCCCCGACCTTGAGTGTGAATTGAGCTGGGCTGCAGCTCTGTAGGCATGGCCCTTTCTGTTAGTGGACGTTTGGCTCTTAGATCTACCAACCACTGTGACTACCAACAAATCAGTTATTAAAACGTATGATAAAATCAATCAATACTTAAATTCTCGTTTACAAAAATAAGGGGGGGGGACTGTTGGCAGTTTATGGAACAGTTGGTATACTTGGTTGAACGCAGGGCTGCAGAGGACACTGGGAGGAGTGGGAATGTCAAGACAAAGACTACCAGTGGAGAAGGAATGCTGGTGTCCTGCTGAGCTAATCCTAGTTGGAAGAAAGGAGAAAATGTGGAAAGCGAGAGAGAGAAGGGAGGAGACGATAAGATGGCAAAAGAAGGTCCCAGGGTTTGGGCAGAAATAGAAAGGGTTGCTTGAGAAAAAATCCTCTTCCCATTCACTATAGTTTCTATCTAACTTTCACCTGCTTTCTCTCCATGGCTTTAGGGTTTTCTCTTTTTCGCTGGTGGTCCAACTGGTGTCTGTTCACTTATCGAGGCATTCGGAGTTAATGAGACAGCTGTACTATTTGAGAGGCAAAGTTCTTTTAGATCAGCTTTTCTTTTAGATCAGCGCTCACTTGTCTTTTTAGTCCTGAGGGGAGTGCATGATGCCATTTTCACCCTCAAAGGCCATTTATATTGAAACAAACACCTACCTCAGACTATTTGGTTTAGGACTGGATGAAGCATTTTAGATTAGATCAGACCTCAGTACATTAAATGATTAAGATTCCTCGCACACATTTAGTAGATTGTGCTGAGAATCTTAAATGATGTTTATGTCTCAGAGGCATCTAAATATTCTCAGCATATGGGCATATGAAGATTTTAAGAATCTGTGTGTCGACTGTTTTGCTGCTGTGTTTGTCAGGGTGCATGAGCAGTTATGTTTTCAATCCAAACATGAGAAGAGACAGAGCAAGTCTGACCCATTTGGATTTAAAACAGATCTTCAAAGCCTCTGTATGAATGTGGGAGGGGGCCACGCCATCAGATTGACCCCCAGATAGGAACCAGACCACTTACAGCTAAGGAAACATGGATTTACCCAGCCTTACAATGACTTGAAAACACGTTCTTAATGAACTGACCATTTAGGTCTTTTGTCTGTTCATATTTTCACTACAATTACAATATTAATTAATTCACACCATCTTACAGATAACATAATACATTTATCCTCCCACTTTTAGGAGAAGGCAGCATGTTGCCTCACTGGCCAAATCTGAACAATTTCCTGTCCAACTTCCTGCGCCAGGCCTCCTGCTTTCGTCCTGTCTGGTCCAAGCTTGAAGCAATTACAAGCAGCTCGGGGGAAATCACCTCCCTCCGCTATATGCTCGGGCACATTTTTCACAACACCGGCAAGTCTTTTAAAGTGTTGACAAAGACATTAAACACGAACGATCTCTGTCACTGGCGAGAAGTTTTAGGACGAAGGTAAGTTTGAAATTAGCTGAGAAGACAATTGTTTAAAGTGGAAACGATGGAATAATTCAAATTTAGGGGGAAGTGACATAAACAGCAATGTGCAATTTAGCTGTTTGTTGTATACAATTTTTTTGAAATCCATACAGTGTATTCCTGTGGAAGAATAGTGCGGGTGAACTATAGCAACCATCCGCTGATTTAATGCTCACTTTTGACTGCAAGTTCAAAAGTTTAAAGGGATAACTGAGAGGAGAAAGTAGAGAAATGTGATTCATGGACAGTCAAATGTTTGTTGTGGTGACTGGTCCAGACAAATTTCCACAGAGGATGGAAACTGAAAACAGGATTTATGTGATCCTGCTACTTTTCACTCCTCACAACCCACCTCACACAAAACAGAGGTCAGCATTTCCTTGTCTCTGTTTTCCTTCCTTTTCCTTTTATGCCTGTCTCTTTACATTTATGTCTTTCTTAGGACTTCTTTCTCGGCTTTTTAGCTCATGAAATTTCTCAAATCCAGAAGGCCAGATGATTTAAAGCCCTCTCCCCACTTTAGGCCAAAGAATTGTCTTCCTCTCAGTTACCCATTGGCAGGAAAAGAAGAGTGAATTTATCATTACTTCCATGATTTAAAAAGAGAGCGCAGTTAGTCCTTGGCAATGTCAAGCTGGTTGTTTATTCTTTGAGTCTGAAGCACCCATAGGCTACAGCTATAGATATTATGTTTTCAGAAATCAATGAATTCCTTGAAGAGGTATGTAGGAAATGTAATCTCAGGAGAGAAGATGAAAAAAAGAGCAGGAAAGAAGGGGGGTTGTTAGAGGTTGGGAAAGGCTGGTGAGACACGGATTTCATTAGAGGTCCCTGTGTGAACGGTTCTCCTCCAGGAGAGAGGGCATTGTTCTGTTCTCTTCCTCCAGCTCAGAGCTGCTGCCATGGGCAAGACTTGTCAGGGAGACAGCCTCCTGTAGAGGAGGCTGGACAAGGGTTATCAAAGGACAAAGAAACCTTTTGCTCTGCTGACAGACGGACAGGTCAGACGCCTGGTGTGTGTGTGTGTGTGTGTGTGTGTGTGTGTGTGTGTGTGTGTGTTTGTGCTTGGGTACAGGAATCCCCCTCGTGTGTTTTTACACGTTTGTTCACAGCAGTTGGGTCAGTGTGAATAGACTATTGATGGATAGCAGGCTGATCAGCTCCTAGGATACAGATATCCTGTGTGTGTGTGTGTGTGTGTTTGTGTGTGTGTGTGTGTGTGTGTGTGTGTGTCAGAATGGAGGACAGATCCGAGCCGTGATGTGATAAGGGTGACAGTAGGAAATGTTATAACAGACCTTCAGAATAAGCCAACTGATCAACCAACCAGCTCCCATAAGATTGTTCATAATTCTTTGTTCATAATTGTACAATTGTGGTGGCTTATTAACAGGGCCTGACACCCTTACCGGCAGAGGTTTCATAGCAGGCCTAATTACTGCTAGAAAACCTTAAAGAAGGAAGATTTTAACTCATCAGATAGATGAATTTGGTGATAAGTGTACAGTAAATTCCAAAATAAACCTGATGGTTAAGCTACACCTAATATGATTTTGTGAAAATTTCACAAATCTGTTCGTGTTTGTTACTGAAAGGTATTAAAACCTCAGTCCTGTATAAGTTCTGATTTAAAATACCCAACCAGGGTATTATAATATTTTTAAAATCATCATTTAATTATATTTAGTGATTATGCAACAGGCTGTGATTAGTCAAATGTTACACATTATCCAAAGGGTTTTGTAGGAAAAAAACATAAAATGTTAGTAATAACCATTACTTAAGGATCAGTGTTCTCACTTCAGATACTACTTGTTGAATACCTTTCCTTAGCACAGTGTATGAGTAGAAACATTTCAGTTTGGTTGTTTTTACGGGACAATATAGCTGGCATGGATCATGTTATTCTCATATATAGTCATATAATGTATAATCTCATTATTTGGGCAAAGAAGACATTGGGTCATATTTTGTCAAATCTCAGGTGAAATTTAGGCCCATGACAACCTTATCAACTGAAGAACCATTGAGACATTGAGTACATTATCCTTATCATCGTTTCTCATCTCTCTGACATCCAGCGGGTGTTTTGAGGAGCTTGGCTTCTCATATAAAGACTTCAGTCTTGTGAGGTTAGTTATTAAAACCAACAGAGAACATTCCTCGTTCACAGACTTCTTTCTCTTTCTGTCTCCTCCTCTGCCAACAAACACACACATACATCCACCTACCCCGTCATCTTTCACAGCATAACCTTTTTGTCTAAATTTTGTTTCTACTTAACATCTGCTCAGCCATTCTTAATTTTTTTTGAAAAGCAACGACTCATGTTGATATTTCCATCTGCCAGAAATGGGATTTACCAGGACATGAGTGCCATCATTCAAATACTTGCTCATATGTAAATCTATCCTTCCATTTTCCTCATCTTCCATGTGCCACTGCTGTTTGGATCCCACTGCTCTGTAGCGCTAAACACAGTGGCCTGACCCAGCCGAGCTCAGCCACATTCCAGGAAGTGAACTGACTTTTCGTAATCTCATTTGATTTTAATTATACACAAGCCATATTCTTTTAATTGATTTTGGGGTTATGTAAACACTGAGAACATTATTTCCTTTCTGTGTGTAGCTCATTTAAGAGTGCACTATTAGCCTACTGCTGTGTGGTGTGGTGTGTGCTTCCAAATACCAAATAGAGTAAGTGTTTGTATGTGTTCTTGCATTTATATAAAGTTTATGGGTTTTTTGGGAAAGGATGTTACGCAATAACAGTTGTAACAGTCAGTTTAAGTGTATTTTGAAAATAGAAATATTTATCACACAGACTAAAGCATGCCAGGGTTATTCTGTGATAAATTCATAAACAAAAGGGTTTTCCAACATAAGATAAGATCTTAGCTCATAAAACATTCCTTATTTTCGACTTGTAGAAAACACAGTGCTGTTATTAACCAGAAATTTGTTTAAAGGTCAGCATTAAAGAACATGTGACAGTAATGGGATTATATATGATAATCATGGGTCAAACAAACCTACGAATTGACCGCCACACTGTATGTGCCTAAATCCACAAACCCTTCATTTGCTCTGGTGCTGTTTAGTAGACCCTCTGTGCTTCCAGCAGTGGCAGCCTTTAGTAGTGGATGCCGGGGCACCTTGATGGATTTGGTATGTTATTGGAGGAGACACTGGGTGTTACACGCCTACCTCTACCGCCTGTGTGTGTGTGTGTGTGTGTGTGTGTGTGTGTGGGGGTGTGAGGATTGAAGGCCTCCATGCTATATGTCATTCTCAGTGCTGTGAAATGGAGCTTTTGGGTGTCTAGACAGCTTTGAGAAAGTTTGATGCATTTAATCACTTCATATTTTATTTGTTTACATGCATTTACCTTTTGACAGTCAACAACAGCGTTGTCCCTCCAGTTTTCCTTCATAAAAGTTTTTCCTTTTTTCCTCTATGTCTCACACATTATTAATCATAGTTTATAAGTAATAAATTATGAATGCAATAGTAAATGAAAAAACATGAAGCAACTCTGTTGAGGTAGATAACACAGTGGCCTTATAGGAACAGAAGTATCATAAAAATGATTGTCTTTAAAGCACTGAAGAACCTTTTAACATGCTGACATTTTGTGAGTTACCAAGACCTCTAAATGCCTTTTGGTACTCGTCTCCTTGCTTTTGGTACTGGTCTCCCTGAGTGTCATTTTAAAGTCTTGTAAAGCTGATTGTAGTTTTTCAGCCATTAGCTGCTGGATTTAACCTTCCCAAGATCACTTCTCTTCAAAGCAGCCTCTAACGTACGTTTGTTGCAAGCAAGTAGGTAACATGTATATTTTTCTAATTCAAAGCACAGTGCAAAATAAAACATGCCATGCCTTGTTACTAGCATGATGAATTACCCTCTGGAGTACCCACAATGCAATATGCCTTGGTGCTAAATCAGATGCCCAATTGGTTCCATTGACAGTGATTCTGATTAATCATGGTGCTGGGATGTAAACATGGCCGCTGTTTGTATCTGTAGACAGCTTTTTTTTCAGTAGTGGAATAAAACAAAATCAAAGCCAGCCATGAGTGTATTTGGAGGTTGCGGGTTTGGTTAAGAGTGCTGTATGTTTGCAGATGTTTAGTTCTAAGAGTGAACGCCTGTCATGATGTGTGCTGAACTCAAAGAAGAGGTTTAATCTCTCCTGTAGTGCATTTACTGTATGTTGTTTTCCCAACCCTGAGGAAATAATGTCATGTGTGACAATAAAATAATGTATTGTTTTCTAAAAATACAAATAACGTGTACCTCAAAGAAAACTATATTAAAGTTCTAAAATGCTCTTTTTTAACAGAAAAGATACATAAACCTCTAGTGACAGTGTGATGGCTGTAACATATGATTTTCTTCAAGGGACACCTGAGAAACAGTTTCTCGGAGAGTGAATGAAACAAAAAGGACCACCCGTAGTCTTTTGTATAAACACACACTCTGTCTGCCTTAGCCACTCATATGGGACCATAAAATGGATTTTCTCTTTTGGCACAGATATGCACACACATTTCCAAGGTGGCATTGATTTAGACAAGCATACATGCTCTGTAAGAGAGGTGGTGCCCCATGTGTACACACAGACACATGCATTATGTCTGTTCACAAATACACAAAATACAACATTCTATTTTCAAACATACAGTCCCATAAAAACATTTGGTTCAATATATATCAATCAGCTGACTGGGATACATAGCGAGTGCTCGGCTCACCCACTGTGTGATGACAAAAATGCCAAGTTCACACTATTGCAGCATGACCCTACATGCAGAAATGTGGTTCGCAGTGCTTTTTATCTGCAGCATTCAACCATCACTAAATTTCCAAAACATCAAGCTGTTTTGTTTCAATGTGGGCCATGATTGGCTAGTCGCATCTCTGCAACTAAACGCAGAAATCATGTTAAAGCAATGGTGTGGGTGGGTGTGGGGGGGAGGGGGGTGATGTGATGTGATCTGATCTGATGTGTGTGTTTGTGCTTGGGTACAGGAATCCTCTTCTGTGTTTTTAAGTGTTTGTTCACAGTAGTTGGGTGGTAATGGTAATCAATAAGGGTTGAGTTTTTGACTTGTGCTCTTAAATGTGGCTTCAACTAATGATTAGTTTCATTATAGATAAATCTGCTGATTATTTTCTTGCTTCTTTTTCTGTAAAATTTCAAACACAAATGTCTTAGTTATCAGAGCCCGAGGTGACATCGTAAAATTACTTGTTTTGTTCAGACAAACTAAACTAAAATCCAAATATGTTTAATTTGTTATCATATATGGCTGAATTGAATGTGAAAGTTTTGCTTGCTAAATGACAAAAATGTGTAACTGATTCAGCTAACACATCATTTAATCGAATAATCATTTCAACTCTAGACTTAATTGTGTTTTAGCTGCAAATGCCAGGATGTAGCATGTGTTGGGACATATAGAGTTTTCGCATGTCTCAGCTGATCAGAGTCTCAAAAATCTTTTGATTACTATTAATTGAAATGAAATGAGTACTATCTAAAAGCTCTTTTAAAAAGTACTTTATCCACAATAGTACTTGTCATTTTGCCACGGAGGAGTCTAGCTGTTCACAAATGCAACTGTAATGTTCCCAGCATAGTTGAAGATTGAGTGTAAGGAGTTTTTTCTTTGTTTTTAAACCTTCCTTGCACACAAAGATAAGAATGTACTCTACAGTCAGTATTATGACCAGATAAACCACAACTAGATTCCAGTGTAAGAAAAAAAAGGCACCACTGAAAGTAGTGAAAGACTACTTCTTCTGTTTATACAGCACTGAAATTGTAAACTGAAACTGTTCACTCCTATTCATCTGTCATTGATATCCCTCCGTGCTCCGTTTTTTTTGTTCTACTTTATTTTTTCTGTCTCCTCTTTTCCATGACAATAGTCATTAGAGATTTGTATTTTTAGCAGTTCAAAAGTAGCTGTCATATCACGCTGAGGGGCAAACAAACACAATGCAGCAACATGTGGACTGCACATGAATGTCAAGTCATAATACCTTATTATGTTTCTTCTTGCCTTCAAATCTCCCTCTTTTTATGTCCCTCTCACCCATTTGCCCCCTTCGTCATCTCTGTTCCAGAGCCCTTTTGAGGGTGTTTTTCCAAACAGGCAATATTGACATTGAAGCCCTAATCAAATGCAGGCATTTCTGGCTAACTGAAACCATGAAGGGAGGGGAGGAGGGGGAGAAAAAGACGAGGGGGCTTGGCTTCAACATCAAAACGGCATAAAACAATTTTCAACACAAGCGGGTCAAGTGTATTCCAAATCTGTCACTGGTTTCAATTGAAGAGGCGTCATGTTTGTGGAAGTTATTTTCTCCATTATGCTGAACATTTGTTGAGAACCCACAGGGAGAGAAATGATAAACTATCACTGTGAGAAAGGCTAGCAAAAGATTTTTGTTAATATGCAGGTGTTTCACACATCACTAAATGTGTCATATAATCAAAACAAAATCATCGACATTGACTGCATGTTGTGACTTCATCCCCTGGCCTACATATTCCTCCTGTCTTTTCTAAATGCCTGTACCCTTTTGGGAACTTGTTCATAGCATTGGAATTAGATCATTTTAAGCAGCATTCAACGTGTTGCACCAGTCTTATTTATCATCATCTGAAGTGGAAAATGCATCTTTTTCTATTCTGGATCCAATCCTGCATACATTAGGCATGTTTTTTTCTTTTGTGTAAGTGGTGACTTCATTGCACAGTGTTCATCATTGCAAGAACTTACCTGAATGCCCTGAGACTAAGCTTTGTATTTAGTGAACAAATATTCTAAAATGGCAATAAATGGCCAAACATAATGATTCCAAATCTGAAACATACTGTCTAAATTTGGTCAGGCCACTGACTGAAAAGCATATCTATCTGCTGTGAGCGTGTCTGAGTGTGGGTGACCATTTAGGAATGGCTCAGGTCAGGCGTACATTTGCTCACTCAATTTCAGCACAGACTTTTACTACACTTTTACTGAGTCTTGCTATTTTTTATCAATATTTTAAAATGTTGTTTGTTACCTTCTTTAAAGACCAAATAAATTTCACTTTCTGTCAGTTCAGCTCGCTCACTAACGCCTGGTTTTAGCATAAAAGCATAACTGATTTTAGGGTGGGAAAACATACATGAAGTACTGTATGTGTTGTCCTAAACACACTGCCCCATGTGTCCTATTCCACTGTTTTTCCTACTGTTCTGGCATTAAAGAGCAATTTATGTCACATTACAGCATTGCTTTAGACAACAAAAGGAGTCGTGACACTGAAGAAGCTCAGTCCTGAGACATTTCTCGAATGGTGGTAGACGTGCCGAACTGTAGATTTAGTCTAAACTCTCTCTGTTTGGTTTTGCATCGTTTTGCACTACTGCTACTACACACACACACACTGTTGTTTTTGTTGGACTCTGGAGTATGAGACCTGCAGTGTGTCACTGTGGCCGCGAGGAGAGAGAGAGAGAGAGAGAGACCAGGTGCATTGTGTCCCTGTATGTTTATGTGGGAGAGAGGGTGTGAGAGAGATATGTCTGGCCTTGTGTGTGTGTGTGTGTGTGTGTGTGTGTGTGTGTGTGTGTGTGTGTGTGTGTGTGTGTGTGTGTGTGTGTCATTTTCCATATTCCCAGCCCTGTCTCAGTCAGAGAGAATACTGAGGTCTCCCATACAGACCAATAGAACTCCCCAGAGTTATAGAAAATCAGAATTGCATTTATTTACCCTCATACTATTCTGTTTTATGGGACACTCAACTTAGTCATAGAAGCACACACAGCATAGGTTCTGTGTAGGGAAAGGGGTACTGCAAGACATTCAGTGATATGAGTGTGTTTTTATTGAGTTTCATCAGATTGAGCACACTTGAGAATAACACATGGGAGGAAGGGATGTGCTACAGGTCATAAGATGGATTTGAAATCACCATGGCATGAACACATGGGAGCACCTTACTCCGCTCAACCTAAACAAAGCCACAACATTTTCAGGGGAAGCAGCCTCACTTACATAAACCACACATGGCCACATTTACAAGCCACTTCAAAATGGTTCACATTAGCCGTGAATTTGACTTTGCTTTTTACTAGCAGTTGTTTTCAAATCATCTTTTCAAATCATCTTTTTTGGTTAAAACAGCATTGAGAGTATCATTAAAAAGGCATGTAATGGAAGTGAAAGTATGCTTTAGAAACCGCACATACACAAATTCCACATGAATACATTCAGTTTTCAGGCTTTGGTAAAGGGAGTAATGAGTTTGAATCCGTTACAGTTCTACTGTAAGCTAAATGACATGGTGGCAGCACAGGATGACAGCAGGCTGTTTGATTGATGGGATGTTAATGAGAGGAGAGCAGGACTATCGCTGGGGAATGAGCCTCTAATACCACATGAAACCAGAACTTCAGGAGGCCACTCCTGCTCATGAGAACTCCAGAACAACACAATTTACACATCACAGCATAATCTTTCGGAATCCAATGATTAATTGTCTATTGTGGCCGCTGCTGCGTGTCATCCCCCATCTCTCCCCTTTCCTGTCCATCCACTGTCACTGTCTAATAAAGGGAAAAGCCCCCAAAAATAATCTTTAAAAAAAGAGTTAAATGGCTCATTTCTGTCAAAGAATTTTATGATGCACACAATACCCTAAGTTATTGGGCAATGGGCACCCTGGACTGTGCCACAGCTAAAAATACTTAGCTCATTTCAGTTTTGTTTTTCTTTGTTAGGTGATGTGGTTAAGTTTATGGCAATATCCTGAAGTACTGTAGTTGAATGTTTTAATGAAAAAAGTGAACACTGAGGTGTGCTGGTGGACTAGGCATTTAAGACTCTGAACCATGTATTTGCAAAATAACCAGTTTGAGACAGTCCAGGGGCCTTTGTTGCATGTTATCCCCCCTATCTTCTCATATAGGTCCTCACAAACAGACCTGGAAAACCGAGTCATGTTATGTACCGAGGTACATAACTTGCATCTACAGTGTAAGAGATAGAACAGTTCTACCTGAAACATAAAGAGAAGCAGGACTATTGTAAAATATTTGACCACATTTGGTAATATTAAACAGTAAGTGCTTCAACAGACTTCCTCTCTGTCTTTATAAGCTCTCTTTTTAAAAGCGTATATTGAGAGGGGATTGTATTTAATGTTGTTTCTGAAACTATGGGTTAGAGAGCCACACTTGGCCACAGGCCTACCTGCTTTGTGTCCCTTTCCCCACATGACAAGTATAGAAATATGCTTTTATGGTCCTGGACTGAAGGCAAGAGACTAAGTGTCTCCTCTTGGTTTCAGGCTGAAAAGAATTAACAGCCCTCATATTAAAGGATAAAAACTGTGTTCTTGCATGGTGAGAAGCTGGCTTTGACTCAACGGTATTAACCACATTTCAATAGAACTGCTAGTCTTTCTCTTATATACAGTACCAGTTAAAACGTTTGACTGGTACTGTATATAAGGACTCATTTCCTAAGACTTATTAAAAGATAGGAAATGATCAACATTACCTCTAACTTTGGCATGAAAATATTACCATTAATGTTTTTTTTGAAGATGGAACCTAATAAGATTTTGGTTGAGTTTAATTTTCTAAAGAATTGAGGTCTTATGATCTCACCACCACATCGCTAAATATCTGTTGTTTTTACCGAAAATTACCGAGCGCATATCTTAATCTGCAGCTCTAGTTCTAGAGAGTTTCTGCTCTACTGCACAGGACACACTGATTCTCTCTTGTACCTGTACCATCTATCTCATCTTGTGTCTCTTACAGTATGCAACCACAGAGGCCCCTTGGTTGCCCTCAAAATCCACCTGTTCACCCCTTCTCTCACTTTTCCAGTTTCCCAATAATAGCATAAACTTTGGTCAGTTTCTGGAACCAGTTTCTCTCGTATTATATAACATCATAAAATGTAGCTCCGTGATCAGTTTTGAGTTTTTTGCAATGGAAAAAATACAGTCCGAAAATACAGTCTCAAAGATCCTAATAGGTTCCATATCTCTGTTTTTTATTGGAGTTGCTCTGCGTGGCACAGAATAACACAGATGTTGAACGTAGAACAGGAGAAGCCTGTTGAAGTATGGGATGGTCTTCTGTGTGTTTTCATGGTGTTTGTGGTGGCAGCGCTGACAGCGGTGTCATCTGTCCTCCCGCCCCTCGGAGGCCTCCTGACTGTTGGTCACAACCGCTTTCGTTGTCCAACAGAAGCCCCATAAAGAGCACACAACCTCTATCTGTCAGCGAAAAGTCTATTAAAAGCCAATACCGATTGTTAGTGCTCCGCAGAAATCTTGCATGTTGGAAAATCCAAGATTATACAGATCAATCATTACTGGAAAGGTTTAATGGAAAGTTAGAGCGCAGTAGTGCAAAAAGGGAAAGTTAAAACTTAAGTGTGCTGTGGTTTGTGTTTGAAAGAGGTCATGATAAAGCTATATCAGTATTAGAGCCCCCTGATGAAGCACAGGTCAAGATCCTAGAC
The DNA here is from genome assembly GCA_026937815.1 of Etheostoma perlongum. Lineage (NCBI taxonomy): Eukaryota > Metazoa > Chordata > Actinopteri > Perciformes > Percidae > Etheostoma > Etheostoma perlongum. The sequence goes on from CM049379.1 coordinate 9,108,310, forward strand.
TATTAAAACGTAGTACATCAACCATTACATGATGAAGAGTGGTGGTTTACCTGCTTGCTAACACGTCCTGTGATAGATTTAAGCAACAGGACAAACTTGCATTGACAGACAGGTAAAGTAGGGGCAAGGCAAATGTAGGATATTTGTCCTCTTATTTTGTGGCCTGGACCTTGTATTTGTATGTCATTACTGACCGTACACTCCACAAAGTGTTCATTCATGCTTGATGTCCCTCTCTGCGCTGCACTGTTACTTCCCTACACTGCTACCTTCTTTTGAGCCCCGACTCCTAAAACCGCCAGGCCCAAAGGCAATTACTTGTTTAACATGTCTACTTGTTTTCCATGGAAAGAGATTATGACAATTTCCTGACTTAAACCACTAGAGACAAGTTATTAAATTGGATTTTCAGAAAATATAGAATATTTAAAATATGTCAAGGGCAGGAGAAGCAGCCACTGGATAGGATTGATCATATGGTGTTACCAGATGACAGATTCAGTTGGTTGTGTCATAGTTTTTTTGTCTAACTGCTTTGCCAGCCCCCAAAGACAGATAATCCCAAACAACCCGGAAGCCCCTCAAACCATGGCCCCATCCATGCATCCATTTCTTCATCCTCTTATTAACCCCCCATATTCTTTCTTCCACTTCCACCGTCTTCCTCTTCCCTTGCCTCTATTGACAGTGTATGCGACAGCTGTCATTAATGAGTCTAAATTTGGCAGCGGGCTGTGCTTTATCAGCAACTGGCTGTTGGCGGGGAGAGTAAAAGTAAGGGTATCTAGTTAGCATGTCAAATTCAGAGTGTTGAAAACAGGATGGCTTAAATAGGGCTTTATATGAAACACGACCCACTTCTTACAAATACAAATAGGCATAACACACACAGACACATGAATATCGAGTGCTCGTCAGCACTTGTGGGTTTGTTAGTGGATGGTGAAAGGGGTGTGTTTGTGTGTGCCTGTGTGTCTGTGTGTGTGTTCTCGTTTAACTATATTCGTGGGGTCCAAAAACCCTGGAATACAGTATACTTGTGGGGTCCGGACAGCTTTGTGGGCCCAAAATGCTGGACCCCATAACTTTAAATGGCTGTTTGGTTGGTTAGGGTAAGGGGTAAGGGAATGCATTATGTCAATGACGGGTCCCCACAAAGATAGTGAGACGTGTGTGTGTGTGCATGTGTGCGTGTGCATGTGTGCGTTCATGCTCAGGCTTGCGTGCTTACTTGCATCATGTGTGACCCACATTCCTCACCGGTTGGCTCATTCTCACATTGGCATTAGGCAGAGTTAGCACACATGCATTGCTTCAGCACTTTATGATGCACACGGGTCAAACTAGCATCTGACGAACTACACAAATATATTAAGATACCAGTGGGTTATAATGTATTTGGCATATGCTTCCATAGTTGCATGGCATGTGCTGAGGACCCACCCATGGGACACCTAACACACTCAGGGATGTTAAATAGTCTGTTACATTAACTATTTCTCTGCTTGAAAGGTACAAGGAGATGTGTGTCTGCATTTTATCAGTAGTAATAAGGCAGGTGACCCCCGAGGAAAGAAATATGGGAATAAGTAGTCTGGTTTTTTAGCACGACGTCAGCGGGTTAGTGGGGCCCCTCGGCGCTGAATGATGAGAGGAGGGAGAAATAAAGAAGAAAAATGAGACTTACATTTCATTATGTAAATGTTTTTTTAAGTAAATAGTTCAATTTATATTCATATTTGTTTCCTAACAATTAAAGGTAGAATTAACATCCAATCTGTCATATTAAAATTGGGGGAGCTTGCAAAGTGAGGTTTAATCTATAATATCAATATTGACCTGATTGTTTTGGAAAGCTGTAGCTACAGTACTAGGTTTTGATAGCATTTTATTGAATTTGATTGCACTGTTGACTCTGCTTATTATATATCTTGATTTTTAGCCAGATTCAAAATGGATCTGGCTGTCAGAACACAACACTAGCATTGAGAAAGAATGCTCTTGAATCTGAATGCTTTTCTTTTGCCAAATTAAGTACAAACTTGAGAAATGTGATGCTTGGATACAGAGTTATCCAACAGTGCTACACACAGTGACACGTTTACAAGACCTCAAATGCAATGGGAATAGAAACAAAGTGGAAATGTAAAATGATAATATTCAGCACATACATATAGTATGAGAAGCAAATAATGCATTAAGTTGTCAGTATTGTCCCTCTTTATATTTTCTATGATCAGTACCTTGTAAGCTGCTTGGGCCTGTCAGGTCATGGGCCAGTAGTGCTTAGGGACTAATGAGCTTTCAGTTACCCACCCCAGGGTCAGTACAGCAGTCAATTAGAGTTCTCAACAAGCCAACCTGAGCTGATGCTGGCCAATTAGAGAGCCTCATATATATACAGCTGCACACATAGAACATGTGTCCCCCTTGCCACCACAGGCAGGTGGCAAGGGGAGGAACACGCCATGTCTCAGTCAAGGCCAGCTGAGGCAGGTGGGAGTTGCTGGGTGGGTGTGTTGTTGTGTCTTAGTGTTAGGTGGGCACAATGTCTCACTGCCCTCAGTCCCTTTCCCCACAGCTACAATGTGCTAAGCTTTGTGTCCATGTCAGCTCTTTCAAAACTGTGGCTGTGGACCTTCAAAGTAGCTGTTTTAGCTTCCACTGTGTGAAATATACCAGGCTAAAATAGGTGTACACTACTTGTGTCCAATGTGAGGTTGCTTGGGTGAAGCTGCAGAGCAAAGTTTTCTTGTTGTTTTTAGGGGCCTCCAGTATTTTCACAGTACCCTTTAATATAATACCAAACCAAACTTGGGTTGTCGGAAAGGCTCATTTAACCAAAGTGATTGTTGTAATACATCCACCTGTGAACCTACGTATAATGTATTTCCTTTTTTTATGTTGGTTAACTCGTGTTGTGCTTGCCATTGGTCATCACAGTTATAAAGATTCTTATCTGCTGGCTGATTGGTTAGATGGATTTGTGGTTAGATGTCACCTGCTATCAGGTAATAGTCATTTAATAATTATGGGATATGAGTAAATTTAGGTCAGTAAGGCAATCGTAATGTCTGTAATTTGATACATCTTGTTTGTGCAGTCCCACTAGGGCTTCAGTTAAGTGTAAGGAGCAGAATCGTCACAAGCAGTTTTATGCAGATTAGCAGATTTATGTACTTGTTTTCCTAGCCATGTGCATATTTCATCTATGCAGACTTAAAAAATGGTGAACAAAAGACTTTTTCAATAACTTTTTTTAACAGTGTGACTGCCCTGCGCTCATAGAAAATCATCAGCAAAGTGAAAGGACTGACATTGCAATCCAACTTTGCATGTAATCATCTGATGATGTACCTTTTTAAAAAAAAAAAAAAAAAAATTCTAAACAGGTTTATACTTAAAATATTTATTGCTATGCTGGAAAGTAAATTGTGACTGATAAATTTATTGTATTTATTGAAGGTGCAGCTTGACACTTTTTCCAAGTCCATGTCTTTGAAACTTAAACTCCTTTATTTTGATATGGTGAATCGTAAATGTTTATAAAAGCTGTGGGATCGTATAATATTGGCAGTGTGATGTAATTCAATGTAAAGCTGAATACGTCAGTACTAAGTTGAGCCAGCAGGGAAAATCACAATGGAAAGAAGCCCAGGTTGATTATTGAGCCACATTTAAAAAAAGATGTCTGGAAAAATAGATGGTGATTGCGTAATGAATGAATAGAATCACAGGATAGATAAATGAAGTGTATCATACTAAATCCACATCTACACAGTAGTAGTGGAGCCTTTTCTAAGTCTGACACACACACACACACACACACACACACACACACACACACACACACACACACACACACACACATTATAGTATATCCTGAACTGTCATCCAAGAACTATCCATGACAGGTAGGCGGGTTTGAGTCAGGAACTCCACACCTCCCTTGGCATCTTTTTTCCTGCTTATCTTGATGTGATGTCAAATCACCATTCATCAAAATGAACTTAAGACCGTGCTAGGCTGAACACAGCCTACACATCATCTGCATGGCGGAGGGGAATGTGGTGGATTATGGGTAATCAGAGCAGCCCTCAAGACTTAAGGATGAGCAGGAAAGAAATGCAAGAGGGAAGGATGAAAGGAAAAAAAGAGAGGGAGAAAGGGCTGTCAGGGATAATGGAGTAGCAGCATTTATCAGTCTCTGGATCTACATATGGGAAGGAGGGGCAGTAAGGGAGGAAAGGACGGAGAGATGGATTTAGGGAGAGAGGGAGGTAGGAAAGGATAGCGAGATAGATTTAGGGAGAGAGGTGGGGTGCCTAATATGCTGGGGGAGTGAGCAAGGCAACACAGAGGTCAGGGTTTATCCCAGGGAGTTTTTTTCAGTTTAAACAAGTCAAAGAATACTGTGTGTTCACATTTTAGGTATGCAACCTCTCCTGGTCTATAAAATGTTAAAATCACATTTGTTTACAATCCCAATTTCTGCATGTTATTTGTTTTACAATCTAAAATCCGAAATATTTTTAATTACATTGATAAAAAAAGAGAATAGATGCAAAATCTTCTCACATTCGAGAACATGGAATAAGTGAACATTTGGCATTTTAGCACATTCCAGGATCAATTTCCATAGATTTTGTTGTTAAAAGCTTATTTTCATATTTTGACAATTGGGCAGTTTTGCTGTAATTGGCACAAGCTGAGCAAGAAGGACAGATGATGCATTTTCTTAGTATTTACTTTTTTTTTAATTTAATCCTTATTAAATCCACCTGGAAGCATTGGATCCAAATGACTATAAAGGAAACACTAATATGTCTTTTAGCATTTCAAAACAAAAGAGAATGATTTTGAAAGAGTGCCATGAGAGATAGAGAGAGTGGGAGCAGACGGACAAGACAATGATAGATCCAGGGCACACAAAGGCAAAATAGGGATGTAGACGAGTGGATGAGTGAGCGGAGAAGGGAGTTAGGGAGTGTGTCAGGGTGTGTTTTCCCAGACCTCTCGGTGTACCCTCTGTTTGACCCTGTTTTATGGCTCTTTTACAGCCTTTGCATACTGTAGCCATCCAGATTCTCTTCTCCAGGGCTCTGTTCCCCTCGTCAACCCCAGCTCTAAAGCCTCAGGCATGGGTCAGCTGGCCTTTAACACTGTGATTCCTAACCCCACCCCCCCCTCTTGAGTCCCCTCTAATTCACACCACATCAAATATGAGGTCCCCCCCCTTTTCCTCCATTGTTTTAAGCAAGCGTTTACCAGACAAACACTTTTTTTTATAGACTCATTCATCAAGGCTCCGGCCATTAAACGTCAGTGAAAAGAGAGCAGGTGTTTCTCATATTGTATACATTTGTATAAGTGAATTGTTCAGTTAAGGCTTTTGTATTGAAACTTTTTTTTATAGTTCACCCCCTTGTGCATTTGGATTTACATATTCATCCCATATTCAAGATGTGTTTGGCTTGCATAGCTGAAGTGGTGGAAAGCAACCAAGTATATTTATTCAAGTACTGTAATGTGAGGTACCTAGAAAATATTTTACTTTTTACTCCACTACAATTATTTAAGAGCGGTATTTACTTTGCAGTTATATAACATATGATCATCTCATAAAAGAACATGTTGTATAACAACTTTTACAACACATTCGAATATAAAATACTTATACTAACTCTACTAGCTCCATCATTAAAATTCTGCTTACACATGAATGCATCAGCAACACTTATACTATAATGTACTGTATTATTGTATAATGCTCAAATTTGTATATAATGTATACTTTGATTTTGGATAGTCTACTTAAGTACATATGCTGATAATGCTTTTACTATGAGTAAAATTTGAAATGCAGGACCTCTTAATGTCATGGAGTACTTGGTACTTCAATCAGTAATAATTAACTTTTTTTTACATTTACAATAAAAAGCTACATATTTTGTATGCATTTGGGGACAGTGCATCAGGATCTATATGAAGCAATTCTCTCTCCTCTACTATAAGCTAGGTTGAGTATACTGTAGGTCCACTAGGCTTAACTCTGCACTCACTCACTTACTGGACATAATTTATGAGCTTTTTCCTATAATGAAAACTCCTCAACTCACAGTTAGACTGAGCGGACCTGGATCTAGAACAGTCGACGTATGAAAATAACTCTCAGAGTTTTCTTTCAAACGTCTTAAGGTTCTCATATTGATAAATCTAGGTGCTCAAAGCTTAGTTTGATCCAGCACAGACCAATGGACTGTGTGTGTGTGTGTGTGTGTGTGTGTGTGTGTGTGTGTGTGTGTGTGTGTGTGTGTGTGTGTGTGTGTGTGTGTGTGTGTGTGTGTGTGTGTGTGTGTGTCAGAAAAGGCTCCACTACTACTGTATTTATCCCTGCCATTCTTCAGACTGTGCAGATAATTCCCACTGCTCCACTCTAACTTAAAGCCCACTCATTTTGGCCTCACAGTTGCCTGAAATGTATTAATTTCATCTCATACAAAGTTTAAAACATGGTCCAGATAGTAGGGGCTTCTCTCAAAGAAGTCTGTATTCACTGTACAGTAAAAGGGTAAAAGCTGCACCAAATAACCTCCGGTGCTGATACTGTATATCATTTTCCCTCACAAGTCTATAACTTATCCCCAGCGACCTTCCTTGTGCAGAAACACGCAAAGCCAGGCTGCTCTGCTCTTGGGTTTAACAAGGTAAAAAGTGGTGGGGAAGAAAAACTCTTTTCTCTCTGAAATTTGTTTCTGGAAAATAAAGAGAGTCCACGCAGTAAATTAAACTAACAAGGGGACGCCATCCTTTTATCCTGCCTTAAATCACCACAGGCTGTGTGAGTAGATCCTCAGTCCTGCTCTGGGAGCTGCGTGCAGAATTTCACCTCCGCAAACAGGAACTCTGGGAACGAACTAACAAATAAATACACCTCAGCTAACAGTGAGAGGGGGAGACAGACAAGGACCCTCTCAGCAACATGTATGTAGGTGTGTGTGCACAGGGGTACATGTGGTTTAGAGCATTTCTGACATATTGGGCATTCTGTAGTAGTGCAACTTTGGCTCTTTACAATGCACAATAACCGGCTTGAAATGCAGCTCATTTTTACACATACATGAATGCAAGTTTCTGCTTCAAGACGTGGTGATTGTGTAGTTTTATGAAACATTTTCATCAGTGCAGATTTTGCAGGGATGCCACACTTTGGTTGAAGTTTAGGATCATAAGAGTAATGCAGTTTTAAAGTAAATTAACGAGTAAACTCAAAATGCAGCGATGTACAAACCTTTAAAAGGGTGGCAAAGTTCAAGGTTTAGGTCCTCTTATTTCCTTAGATTTGTGTAATTGGACTTTGTAGAAGTCTAAAATCAGCTCACGCTCCTTCCCTGCTTAGTTAACGTTCTTATTTTCTGTATTTCTCTTTCTCGTTGCTACTTCCTCTGATGCAACCTCTAATCCACTCTGCCTCATACTCACTCTCTGCCTCTTTCCTTATCTCTCAACTCCTTTCTGCCTCGATCCCCACTACCCAGTGAACTGCTGCTGACCTCCTTACTCGGGTCGGTGATTAATGTCCTCCTCCTCATCCCATTCAGAAAAAAAGCACAGTCTTAATGGAGATGGGATCATAGTCTCATAGTTTTCTCCATCTGAGCTTTGAGATACAGGATGAGAAGGATAAGAGAAATTTTACAGTCATTTAAAAACCCTTAAAAAATGGTGTTCACTCAATATTTCTTCTGCACGGGAACTGTTTGGAACGTCCTGACTCTTTACTGTTTTAAAGCCCCAGAAAACTTGGGTTTAAATCTTAATTTGAATCTATAACCTTAAATGTTAATGGCTAAATAAGCAATAAATATTTAGGTACAATTTATCACAGTCCAAAAACTTGTAGGTGCGGTATGATCAGATTTGATTGAAGTCCCCTGGAAACATAAACAGACAAGCCCACAACTTTTATCAGATTTTGATTCAAATGTCTCTCAGCTCTGATTGGTGCACAGAAAGATGTGCCATAACCATTTTCAAATTAAGCTTTGCTCACTTTAAACCAGGGAAGATTTCTGAGAAAATCACAGACAACATGAAATAGCAAAACATTTCACTTTGGCAGAAAGTAGCGTTTTAATGTAAGACCCCTTCTGTCTGTAGTAAGAAGCCTAAGAAAATAGGTTTTTAGGGCATTTAAAGAAAAACACATTGATGAGAGTACGGTACACACATGTGCAAGTACACACTTTACAAGTCTCAGTCCTTTGCCTTCTCTAATCTCGTAGAGAGTGCTTTCTTTTTCTGAGTCCATGGTTAAATTCAAAGAATACCAGACCACCTGTTGGCTACACTTCAGACACAGAGACACATAGTCCACATAGCCAATGTGTAGACATGCGCACACACACACACATGAACACAGACAAGCAGATGGACTATCAGTGTGTCTACCATGATCGTCTTACCTCTAAACCTAAGATGGTGAAATAGAGATTCACCGTAGAGTCTGTCTCCAAAGACCAGAAATGATCTGCTAGGATAAATGCTCATAAAGTATCTTAATTTTAATTCTGTACAATACCCGGCTTACTGTACTAAAAAAAGCCTAAGTGTCCAGCATTTCCACTATCAGTGAGATTGAGCACCAGTTGCTGCCCTTTAAAATGAGTAGCATATTATAGCAGATTTTCTGGCGCAGTATCTTGACGTGATTTTTATAGGAAGAAAGCTCTCTACCTTGCTGTTTCCTTTTGGACCTGCAAATATCCTCAGCTCTCAGTGGAGGGACGAGATGCCTTGGGCCCCCACAGTAGACACGGAGGGAGACAAGTCTTTGACAATTTGTCCCCCTGACCCTGGCTAACCTGCAGTGGCAGACTTCACAGGGCTGGAGGGCTTTGATATTTTCCTTCAGCCATCTCCCCCCCGTCCCCCCCCCGCCCCTCAGACTTCTTAACTGGCAATGAAGAGGAGCCTGCTAATTTATTGACTGTCGGACTTGTTGGATTGACGTTTCCCAAGGGAAAAGACAGAGATGAAGACAAAATAGATTAGGGAAGAATTGGAGGAAATGTGGGAGACAGAGGGGTCACCGAAACATTGAGAAGGCACAAAGGAAAGTATTTTTTGTTGTGCAGGGTCCATATAGTATTTTAGTATTTATGCAGTTTTGAGGTGACTCTGAGCTCTGGTAAGCCACGATGGGCATTTGTCATTTTTTTGACATCTCTAAAATTTGATTTATCAATGAATCTGACATCTAATCTCAAAATATCCAAGAAAATGGACATGTCAGTATCAGAAAAAAGATGACTGTTTGCACTGTTACATGAAAAAAAATATATTAGCAAAAGAAACACAGCAGAGACCACTTAATAAATAGAATAAAAATGATAAATGAATTAATAAATGCATTTCATATGAGTTAGCATTTTCAATTTTTGACCTGCTCTCCATCATGCCATGAACTGTACATGCTTGTGTGCCAGAAAAAGAGATAAAGTTAACAGTCTTGGAGATGCATCACAATGTAGTAGCCATGTTAGTCCAGCAATGGTATCCCCAGGTGTACTTGAGTCAAAAAAACACTTAATCAGCTTACGGTCACAAGTGATTTAAATTGAGTATTTGTGCAGCTGCAGACCTTGAAGTTGAACCAGAGGGTTTTACCGTGTAATGGAGAGAGAGCAGGACTCTAAAGGTGAACAAGACTAATTTGTTCTCGGAGGGGGATAGATGGCTTGTCACATCATGCATGCATGCATGCACACACACACACACACACACACACACACACACACACACACACACACACACACACACACACACACACACACACACACACACACACACACACACACACACACTGTATCGACATATAGTAGGCACATGGTGACAATAGCAATATTTCGAGGATGTGGACTCTCACGCACACATACAACCACACTCGCACACATTGCCTCCATCCCTACATCCCTCCATCTTTCTGTGTCTGTCACCACCAGAGGATTATACAGTGGGATACCTTACACCGCTGTTGCAAAAAAATGTAGCCTGAAAAAGCTCTACTCTAAGCGAAAACACAACCATTCATCTCCCTCCGTCTCTCTGTTCTCTCGTCGCTCCCTTACTCTTTCTTTTCCACCTTCTTTTTGTTTCTCCACACTTCTTCCCATCTCAAATTTTGCTTTCAACCTTGAAGGTACAATCTCCAGACAAGTAATAAGTGCAAGTACATTAGCTTTAAATAAGAAAAACTACAAAGAGCCATATAAAAGTGCAGCTGTAAACATATATATATATTTTTTTAGCCAACTGTTTTCATTTTCAAAGTTTCTCTTTTTTTACACAAGGATCTTGTTTACTGTAAACTACAGTGGAAATTTTCTTTTTGTTATCCACTTTTTGTCCTCAAGCAAAATGTGGTGCTGAGTCTTTAATAACCGATGGGGGTAAGAGTTAATTAGTAACTTAACTATCACTTGCTCAAAATGTAATTTGTTCTATTACAAAGTTAGGTTAGCAGTTAGATGAAATGTCTTGTAATAACAGAGAAGTACGCAAAATCCAAAAATATTTTTTGTGTAGGCCTAGAGGAATTTTTCTTTTCTTCCCATGAAACATCTGCAACATTTAAAATCTCAAACACCATGCAGGATAACTGGCATGTGTTCTCCGCCCCAGGCGTCTAAAGAGCTTCCAGTTTTCTTATGTTTGAGTGCTGTGACATGGTCTCCACTTCCCACTTACTAAACTCTGCTTATTCAAAACCTGGAGGGGAAGATTTGTATATTGCCCGCGTAATGTGTGAAATCTGTCTTTGGGCAGTAAATCAAAGGTGTGTGTGTGTGGGTGTGTGTGAGTGTGTGTGTGTGAGAGTGTGTGCGTGCGTGTGAGAAATTATATCCGACCCTCAGGTGCCATTTGAGAAGTGTAACGGACAAGTCTCTGCATATATCCCCCCCTGGCTTTCACACAAACATAAATACACACCATACACAGTGTTCTTTTGCATCTTCCCCCAGTGTTACTCGTGGAGTAGATGAGCTTGCAGACAGATGGCCAACAGCAGGACAGTGGCAAAGTGAGCTGGCTGTTGAGAGTGTGAAAGAAATGCTCATTGATTACCTTCCAACATGTAGCCTATATGTGCTTACTCAACGTACGTAAGAAGCGTATTGGTATAGAATGTGTTTTCTCTAATGTTAAAAGGATAAATTGATTTTTCAACAAACATCAAACAACAACAAAAACGAGTAGGTGTGGTTAGGTTCTGGAAGATGGCAAGCTTTAAGGATTATAGTCTCTCCGATTTTGCTCCTACTAATGGGGTGTACATTTTTTGGGGTTTTACTTTTGGATTATCTTACATTTTATGTGTGTGTTAAGGGATAGAGGGGCTGAAAAAGGCAAAAACTGTGATGTGTAATGCTGTTAATCACAATATATTCTCGGTTTTGAGGCCTCCCTAAAGGTGCAGCTTTCAGCCTCTAAAATAGGAAAATAAGCAATTTAATAAACAATGTAATTTGCCACTTTGGGAAATTACATTGTTCTGACAAATTTTAGACTAAATGATTAATTAAAAAACAACAACAATTTAATCAAAAAAAATATAATTTCCTCTCCAGTTCTCTTAAGAAACCATCTTCTACCTCTGCCCTATTTCTGGTTCCTCCTCTCTCTTTATCACACACACAAATGCACACACACACACACACACAGAGCACAGAGGAATCCCAGGTATGCCGTAACCATGCAGGCCAGAGAAGAAGAACTCTGTGTATGTGATTGAAGCTGCTCTGGGCTGTGATATGATGAGCAGATAACTGCACTCCAAGATGAAAGCTTTGAAATGTATTTATCTCTTCTGCTTGTTCTTAGCCTACATGTCTTTGTTCCTGCTCTCCACTCCAGCAGTGTGATGAAAAATATTCTGTCATGACTTCATTATATATGTCATGATGGTTGTTTTTTTCCCATAGTGGAATGTCTTTCCTTTTTGCACTATATTACTCTTTCTCTACTCGTTATAACTCGTCAGCTTTGCAGCCGTGGTGTTGTTTGAACATACTTATTCTCCACTCCAAAATAACACACAAACTGTTGTATTATGTATGGGTATATGATGAGTGTAGTTGTGAATACGGATGCTTACATGCCCACGCACAGACATAATCATATAACCGTATTTGTACTCAAGGCATACAGTCAGGGTTAAGTATAATGTGTGTTTCATACATTACACACACATTTGTAAGATGGATAAAGCAAGTCCATATGCAAATGTATTTTATTTAAAATGTCATCCTTGTCTACATGTCTGTCAACAATAATATCATATTTTATATGCAACAAAGTAAAGAGCAACCTCATCTACTTAGCTTATGGTTTGATGCAAACATAGTCAAGCAATTTAAACATAATTTTCCTTTTCACAAGGTCTGTTAAGGTATTGATTGACCTCTGCCTCAAACCCATGACCCAGACTGAAGAAGGCTGACACAAGACGAGAAACAAGCTCTGCTGTGGTTTCTGGCCCTGGACTTATTTGGAAACATTACCATCCATCGTTTGGATCTTGGAGAAATCTAACCAGCTGCATTCAACAGTGTACTATTAAAGGCATATTAAAACTCTCCAGGGAAGATCTTAAGAATGAAATAGCACGGGCCACCTGGGTAGCTCACCTTGTAGAGCGTGTGCCCCACGTATGGAGGCTCAGTCCTCGCCACAGTGGCCGCGGGCTCGATACCGACTTGTGGCCCTTTGCTGCATGTCATTCCCTCCCTCTCTTCCCCTTTCAGGTCATCCACCATCTTTTCTTTTCCCATGTTATTCATCAGCATTCTGTTATTACTTTCTCCACTTTCTCTTTATCCTTTCCTTAACTGCTGCCTCCTCCTTTTAGCACTTTTACTTTCCCCTCGTAGCCAACCCACATCCTCCGGGTTCTGCTCAACGCAGACAGGTTGGCTAGAGAGAGATCCGGCAATGATTAACCTTTAATTAATTGAACGTCACAGGGCCTGCTTGCAACCAGATGCTTGTAACAGAGAAAAAAACGCCTCATTGCACCATCTGCTTGCTAAAACTATGTCCAACCAAATAAGTGACCCATGCTTGAACCTAAGACAGGCTTTAATAAATCCTTACATTATGGGTCCATGCATGCTGTTTTCTTTTAGCTAGTTTAATGTGCTGGTAACCGGTAATATAATTGGATTGACGTGGCATTTTGGCATCCATCAGGGCTTGTTAGCGGGTCCGATATTTGCACTGTTACAGTGACTCAATAGAAGGTTGTTGGATTTTTCTTCTTGTGAACTTTGGCTTTCAGAGAAGTGAAGTCTTTGGATAATAGATAGTAATAGAGTGGCAATGTTTAATATGAGGACATTACAGTTGTTTTGATTGACTCAGTTGCAGTGCATCAACATAACACAACCTTCTTTTTGTTTGTTTCATAAGTTAGGTTTTCTTGAGTATGTGGGTTAGAGAGAGAAGAGGACATCAGCGAGGGCTTGTGTCAGAATGTGTCTCCAAATATGTGGAGATGGAGCACTAGTAATACACACTCTTACTATGCTGACCTTGTGTTTTGAGATGAAAGGATACTGCTCAAGCCTTGTCGTATCTGTTTCCTTCAAATTTCTCCCGACTTATTCATAATGTGGGTTGTTATACATGTACTGTTCAAAGTGAAAAAGCTGTGATAAGACACCATATGTGGCCTGCTGAAATGATGCATCTAGTTGGGTCCTTAAATGGGGCACTGACAAAGATGTAAGCACACAAATAGACCAAGCACCTAAGTAAGTAAGATATGACTATAGTGTTTTATATGTACAGTTAGGGTTGTTTGTTGATTAAAAAAAAATTCCATTGAACTTCCAGAAAAGTAACTATTTCTCAAAATAATGTACATATATCAATATCTTCAAAATAACGTCCACACTTAAAAAAACAACAAAAAACAACAAAATGTATCACTCCCATTCAGAAAGAAGTAGGAGAGCTACTGCATAGCATGAGGCTGAATTTGTCCAAATCTAGCCTCAATGTTGAGAAAAAACTCAGCAGTTAAGAGTCTAAAGAGTCGATACGTAGGTGTTCTCTGACTTTATCTTAGAATGGTTGCTTCACTATCTAAATGGGCAGCATGTCCCTGTGAAGGGCTCTCTCTTTCTCTCTGTCTTTTCATTATTTACTTTCTTCCCTGTTCTTCTGTCCTTTCTCTATATTTACCACACATCTGCCCAGTTTCTCTGGATGTGTAATTTTCTGTAGCTCTTTCACATTAGCCATGAACAAGAATGTTTGTAACATTAGTGTCACATAATGTATTGCTTGACATATGTAAAATAAATTGCATACAGTAATAGTTTTAAGGTATAGGGTGATGAAGTATTCTGTACTTCTCCAGCAAAATTTGTTTCAAAGCAACGTCTATTCGTGTTTTTGCAAAGAAAGTCCAGGCATAGTCCATGAAATAGGACTTAATAGATATAAATCTCCTGTCAGAATTTGGCAATGAGACGTGGGTGAGCATAAAACCCCATCTCCAAGCATGCTGTACTGTATCTAGAGCTGTGTGTGTGTGTGTGTGTGTGTGTGTGTGTGTGTGTGTGTGTGTGTGTGTTAACTGAACCCAAACTTGGGAGTAATTTAACAAAGTTGTATGAACAGGTCCAAAATAGATGGTAAACGCAGCGTATTCACACAAATACACACACGCATACAATGCATGCACACTCACACACACACACACACACAACACACACAAACACACACTGACATTCCCCTCTGTCCATGCCCATCTGTCCAAAGCTGACCTATTAGGAGTGACCTTTTACTGACTGGATGCATCGATGCATTGGCTGTTTTATTAGAAGGTATCAGTGTCACAATCTCACACAAACAGCCCTGCAAGCAGCTATCGAATGTCCAGTTTCATGAAGACTTTGGACCTGGCTGTGTGCTCCCTCTTTCAGTCAGCTACAGCTTGCCTTTATTATGAAGGGCTGTTACCTCACTGCATTCAATAGGCCCTTTGTTGTGTGTGTGTGTGTGTGTGTGTGTGTGTGTGTGTGCGTGCGTGTGCGTGCATCTCTGGAGAAAAAATCTCTTTTTTAGCTGTCTTAATGACATATGATATAAATGTCATTTAGGCTGTAGGGACAACTGGAAGACTTGTAATGTTTCAATTTTTGTGCATGAAATTGAATGTCTGCTTCGTTATTTTAAGTGCTACCTTATTTGCTCTGAATTGCTTTTTTTCTAGAAATCAATAAACAGCAAATTAATCAAATAACTGTTTGTTGCAGCCTAGTGGTATTGCTACTTTGAGTTATGTGAAGTATCTGAATGAGTTATGTGAAGCATCCATCAGTGTTTTAATGCAAACAGGAGACACATTTGGGACAATAATGCAGAGACTAAAAAACGGATTGTTCTGAGACACTGAGGCAGTCTATCGGCCGGGATGTTTAGAATCCGATGATTCATTAGTTGGACACCAGCTTAACTTAATTACATAGGACTTGACGTCACAAAAGGTGGGTTTGTAATCTTTGGGCTGCATTCAGCATTAGTCTCCAGCCCTGCTGTCCCCAGACTGTTTATCTGCTGGTTAAGAAGGACTATCGTTTTCTTTCATTATGAATTATCTTCTACCTCCCAGATGTGAAACACCATCTTGTTTTTGTACATTTTCCTGTCTAGAAGAAACAGAGAACCCTGATTGACAATTAATAATAAGTTGCTTCGCCAAGAAAAAGATAGAAGTATAAACAGACCGTGGATACCGAGTCATTAGTAGAAAGACAGTTGTAAAATGAGCAGGAATGTTGCTGCCTGGTCCTGTGAGGTTTTCTTCAGGGTGGGAGGTGTAAAGACACCAGCAAGGGTGTTCCTAAAAGAAAACAAAGAGGGAGAGAGAAGAACGGGAAGACTTGAAGAGCAATGGAGAGATGAACAATGGCTGGATAGGTAGAACATGTGTAGAAATTAGATATAACAACCAACAGGTGAATTCCTCAATAGAGATCATCATATCACCATGATGTCACCATGGTGACACGTTTGAATCTTTGAATAAGTAGACAGTCCACCAACAGCTATTATTTTATTCATCTAAAGTCTTTAACTGCAGTCGACATAAAGAGAGACTTAATAAAGGAGTGGAAGAAAATAGCAGAGCTCGGTGACGCTTGCCCTGTAGTTTGTAAAGACAGTGAGATAAACAGAGATGGTGAAGATAAAAGAGGAATCCAGTGATATCCCGTCTACTTGACTTATCAACAGAAGCAGCAAAGAATGGTTAGAGAAGCCCAACAAGGCAGTAAATAACTGTCTGATTGTTTTTTTGTGATTATTGTTCGTCTGTCAGGCTCTTAGGTGGCTAGATGTGTCTAGACATTGTTGGATTAGAGGCAAAAAAAGATTTAAAGAGGCTTTTTGAAAGATTGATCATTTTTTATTATGGGAGTTTATTAGGTTTTATTGTGCACATCTCAAATCAAAAAACTTAAGTTTTCATGACCAACATTTTTGGGGTATTTTGTCATCCTAGTGGTTTGATTCCCTTGTAGTGCTCCCAGGGGGTTCAGAGCTCAAACAACACATGGAGGTAATGGAGATGTCCAAAGTTAACTCATGTAGAAGAGTTAATTATCTTGTTAATCGTGTCTAACCTACCTGAACACACACTCAGGAAAACAAAGTGTGTCTGCATGGATTTTGGATCAGAGCCTGGTGAAAGTATAAGGCGGCCAACCTCATAAAAACTTATTTTTAACCTATTTTAATTCGGATTATAAAGCAAAATCGCACACTGAAACTGAAGAAACTGAAATAATAAAATTGAAATACACGCAGCAAGGTACACACACGTGCAGCCACGCACACCCTAAAAAAGAAGATGGACGGCAAAACTTTGCCAAATTAGCCACATGCCAACCAGAACAACTGCCCTGAGGGGAGCAGAGAGAGAGAGCAAGAGAGAGAGAGAGCATGCAGAGGGTAGATGTAGAGTGAACTTTCCAGCTGTTACCGTATCACGTTTGACATCAGTGTCTTGTCCTCCACCCAGCAAAGAACCCCCCCCACACACACACACACAGTTTATTGGCCACGAATTGCCGCAAGGCTTTTTTCCTAAGTAGTTCTTGTCTCATAGAAAAAGGTAGTCATACACAACTACATGCAGTCATGTGCATACATTCCATCAACCTTTTTGTTTTTTCTCTTTATCTGCCACACACACACACACACACACACACACACACACACACACACACAAACTTTCCACATTCATCCAAAATGTTCCTCCTTACGAGCATGAAATTACAGGTTAGTTTTTTAGTCAACATCTTTTAAAACTGCATATCATCAACACAATAGAGAAATATTGTCTATGTGCCCAATTGAATAGAAATTCCCTTCTCTTTTTCTCTCTCTCACACACACACACACACACACACACACACACACCTGTAAACACATCAAATAACAGTGCCAAACCCCAATGAGCTTACACACCCCCTCCCTTAAATACCACACAACTCGCCATTTCCTACTCACAAAATATACTTACCTTGACACGCCTCCCAAAACACACACACACGTAGCTACAAGCATCAGCACACTCAGCTCAGGGATGCCTGCTTATTGTAAAAGCATGTCCTGTTTGTAGATAAGGGCAGATCATGTGGGGCATTAAGAGATGAGTTAAATCTTCAGGTACACTCTTTCCACTTCTTCATTTGTTGTTCTTAATACGAGCATGTGTGTTGACGTTGTTGCCACCAAACACCCTTTCGCAGAAGTGTTAAAAACGACAGATGCTTCTACACAGTGCTGTTTTGGGATAATTTCTGCTCAGGAATGGACCTGCCCCACCTGTGATCACATTAAAGCGTGTTCTGCAGTGCAATGTGGGCGCCTGGGGCCCTTTTTCTGCCCCGTTTACTCACCTGCTTCCCGGCTCTGCCACAGCCGCTTGTAAAAGTCATGGCGAGTGTCAAAATTAAAGATATTCATGCTGCTTTTTTACCTTTTCTTTTGGGTGTCTTTTCCCCTTCCTAGTTTCCGTCTTTCCTTTGCTTTCTTCATCTCCTACTGTGTGCAGGAAAGGGCTTTGTGACACATCTCCCTTCTCTCTGTCCTTGTTTCTCTTTTACTTTCTCCTCTCTCTCTCTATCCTTTAACACCTCCTCTGGTCTCCCAAGATACAGTTAACAGTTTAGAGACCTCTCTGTCTCAATGCTCTGATCCCATTTTCAACAGCCCATTAAACCAAGATGATTCACTCTACAGTACGCAACCTGTAGAAAACCTGACCTTTTGACAAGCTGCTCTCAATGATGTGAAAAGCTCTCATCAAAGAGCTGCACAAAGTTAGATTTGACCCCAGAGATTGAGAGAGATACAGACTGCCAACGTGTTGATCAGCCAGGAAAATACAGTCATAAATATGGATATACTGTAGTACAATCACCCTCAGATGGCCCAGTCTGTCATCCACCATTCATAAATAACCATAGGAATAACCAGCCGTTCTCAGTTATTTCTGCTTATTATTTGCAGTTATTCCAGTGCACGGCATTTCCGAAGGCCTCCGAGGATAATGACAATGTTAGTAACATGCATAAACCCTGCAATCGGATCTGGCTCCATGCTGCCCAGCATTGCCAGGCTGTATGTCTGAGCAGATGGATGGATGGCAATGCCAAATCTGTTAGACAGCGGCCTGAAAGAAAGTTCTTTTCCACAAGCAAGGCGACTCAGACTGGCGATTACGCCCCTGCTTTTTATAGCAGTTCTACTGGAGTGACACATTTTCAATCATTACCACCACTCAGCAGGAGCTCAAGTGTAAAGTAGCCTCAAGTGCTGTGGCATCTAAGCTAATGTGTATGTTGTTTTACAGTTGAACTGTATAAGGTGCTGCACAAGCCTGGTTTTACTTAGGGTTTTAGTGGTGTCCATAAGAGTGCTCATGCTTGATCAGTTGGTCTTTCAAGTTTCAATTTGAACCTAACTTAGTGCCGAAACCTTTGCATAGAAATAATATAAACCTGAGTGACTATTCAGGCTTCTAGTGGAAACCAGGCTGTTGTCAGGCTGTAAAAGTTTAGGAGACCTTTCTTTATGGGACTGGACTGAGAACTGGGACTGTCGTCGTTGGACGCAGCAGTCACAGCTTGTTGCTGTTACACCTCTCTACGTGAGGCAAAATGGAAAATAAGAAAACTTGTATGTTACTAAACTTTACGATGTTTATACTCACATATAGCAATGAATACAAATAAAACAAAATACCAACACTTACACATACCCAGACAAATGTGCATGAATTGTAACATGTCTGCCAGCAACACCAGAAAATATCCAGGACACCATCCGAGTGGGAGGAAGGGTAGAGAGGTCCTTTGAGCAACATTAACAGCCCACAATATGCTCCACAGGCCCAGACTCTGGTGTTTGGACTATTTTTACAGCCTAACTACCTGTGTTTGCCCGCCACAAATCCATATTACCCAACATCATATAGGAAGCTGAAGCATTTTTTTTAGACCTCATAACATCTGGCAGTGGCAAAGATACATAAATAGTGAGATCAGAGCTTAGCTTTTAAATGGTCCTGGTCTTCTAATGTTACTGGATGAAGAGTTATGGGCGGGTGAAGGATTGGGTGTAGATTACAGCAGCACTCTCATTAGTTTCTACTGCTTACAATACTGTATGTACAGAAAGAGGCAGCACTGTGTTACTTGAACCCTGTCTGAGTCTGAATTTTTGGACAAGTCTTGCTCTTTTGCCTTTTATTTCTTGGTCTTTGCCACTATAGAAACTGTTTTCCACCTTTTTATATATTTTTCATGATAGGTTTTTCTTTACCTAGTCCTATATGGTACATTTTCTCAGGTAGCACAATGAGCAAATAAAGAATTGTATATATCCTGTATTGATTAGAAGACATTTATTGATTAGATTTATTTATGATTGTTTTAGGATACAGACTGGAGCTATAGGGGATCTGTAAATCATTATCAACTTAACATTAGGACAAGACACGCGCTGTGTTAACTTTCTTGGTCATCAGACTTGATGAACGTGGTCTTGAGAACAACCCTTGTCTTGAGTTTTATTTTTTCCCTTTGTTTACTTTTTGTTGATTTTGGGCTTTAGCATGCTGAAAAAGTGAATAAATGCAGCAGTGGAAAATGTGAATATTGTCAGAAAAAAAGGGTCAGCAAGGCAGAGGCCATGGCTGATTACTTTCTAATAATGCTGAATAAACTCCTCAACAGATAAGTTTGCTTTATTGGCTACTACTATTTTGCACTTCAGGAGGGTTAATGGTGTGAGTCTAACATTGATCGTCTTTGGGCTTGTTTTTAGTTTGGCCTCTCAATGGGTACAGAGGGATGTTTCTGGAGTTACAGAGATTCTGAGATGGCTAACATTGCAAGCATAGTGGGTTTTCCATGGAGATTCAAGACTTAAGACTCAAACTAAAATAAGTCTTAGGAACATCAGGGAAAACAAGTAATGTGGTGCCCATTTAGAAGCCCTCATGAAAATCCCTTATCACATAAATAGGACATGCCAAATTTTTCTATTTGGGTCAGTGAAGAGCAGTTGGATTTGGCTGCCTTATACTTTTATTGGCAGGGACACTTCTGTTATTGTTTCCACTGGGACTTAATGGAGTCATTTTATGGACACTCATTGTATCCATACTCATTTTATCCATACAGAAATACTGGAAAGATAAAGTGCAATGGCAGTAATATGACATGACGATACTTGTTTAAGTAGTAATCCTTGTTGTTGATTTATTTTAATTAGCTTGCATTAAGCTCTCTTTCAACAGCAGAAGAACTATTAACAATTCTTTAACTGTTGCGTTACATACTGTTATGTTCCTGGTGGTGTTAAATTAAGAGTGAAAAAGTAAGTGGCAGTTTGTAAGCATAACCTTGGCTTGTATTGGTCAGCATTAACATTTAGTTTAATATGAAAAAGAAGCTGAAGTATGAACTGAATCCCAGGTCGGATTGTCTTTCAAGACGCTGGATCAGCGTTGTGCTGCACAGCCAAAAGAACAACACAGAGCTGGATTTGGCAGCACAGATAACAATCAACGATAATGAAAAGTAATAATGTGTGTGTGTGTGCGCGTGTGTGTGTGCACGCGCAATAGAAAGCTTAGGCTGAATGTTTGAGAGTTTTATGTGCCTACATGTGTGGAGAAGATGAAATTAATTTCTGAGCCTTAGCTGTTGTGTTTAGTCTTCCACATTCCCTAGAATTCACAACTATGGCTTCTGACTTTATTTTGGACCGCCATCATAAATTACACTTTTGCTTCTACAGAATTTCAAGTAAGGTGACAATTGGCACAAGTGAAGAGAGAAATGTCCAATATAATGAAAGAATATTAATAAAAAGGAGAGGAGACTTCTCCTAAGTTGATTATTGCACTGAGAAGGGAGGAAACACAGCAGAGCAGACACACATAAAATATGAAATAAGGCATGAAAGGTGTTTGGGGAATCCTGTACTCTAAGGCAATATAGTTATAATTCATTGTAACAGCTGTGCTTTTGGCCTTCAACTGCTAGTATTTCAGAATTATTTTACAGTGCAGCAGTATATGGTTTCGCTCAATTGTTTCTTTTCTTTTTCTTTTTTATACATTACATGTACAGTATTTTCACCACCATCCATAGCCAGCAGCAGTTGTTTCCTGTCTGCAAATTCCCTTAAAATCTGTGCCATAGTTTGCCTTTGGGAATTGACTCAATCAATTAAACTGTCGACTTGAGCCTTCCCTCTGCAATTGAAAACACTAAACAAAATACACATTACTCTTCTTTTGAGATATATGTCAAGTCAAATTAATTCACTTTAGATATGACATTGCTGACTTCATCACTTTGTCAGAGAAAACTTGGCAAGTAGATATGTTGAAAGATGTTGCATTACCATGAAACAAAACAGTCCACAATTAGAACAAGAAAATCTGAGTTTTATTAAGTGATGAAATTATCTTTAAGTTTGACAAATGAACCTGATAAGCACCACAATGTTTTGCAGGGTTATCCTTGGGATAGATATGAGTGGAGCGAGGCCATGGGTTAGCCACCAATTTAAGTGTATTTTTAAATACAGTATCTTAAAAGATGCTCATAGTCCAGATCCCAACAGTTGTATCAGTAAATCAAGATGATCTCACCTCCTATTTTTCTCAATTTATTGTTTTTTTTCCCCCACAATGTCTCTATTCACAACCCATTCCTTGTTTGGTCCTTTAAATTCTTGCTGTGCGTCTGCTCTGGTTGTCTTCTCAGTCATCCCCGACTGTTGGAAAGCTTCAAAGACATAGAGGGCATCAAAGGCTTTGGCCCCCAGTGGCCTCCTCCTCCCATCCCTATGCTCCCCTTCTGCTCTGTCTTTTAGTCTCCACTGTTGCAGCTTTGTTGTTCCTCCCCTCATGTGCAAGTGATTAAATGACAAGGCCGAAGGAAAACACAAACCTTGTTTTCTAGGCAGCGAGAACGCTCGGAATTCCAGTGGATTTACAGCAGTGACCATCCCTCAGATCCTTACTGGTTAAATGGGACTCTAGAGATCCTTCCTGCTATCTGCTAACACCATCCAGGTTACTTTCCTTTGTTGCTCCTTCCTACTTGTCTGCAATTTTCTTTTTCTCTTCTTTCTCCTTTTCAATCCCCTCTATAGTTGAGGTCATCATCTACCTAATTTCTCTCCTCTCCTCTCTCCTACACAGAAGAGATGATACAAAGGTCTATTCATAGTCTGAGTGACTGCTCATTTTCTCATCTCTGTCCAGCTGTCTTGCTTAACTGTCACTCGGGTTCTAATGAAAGTTCAGATGGTCACGGATGGTATAGTTGCTGCCATTGTGCCTTTACAGGCAACGGTTATGTCTGCTGTTTTGTCATCCTTCCCTGAAATGAAAAACACAGTACCGGGTCTTGATACCAGATGGTTTGTCCTTGCAGTGACCTTGGCAAATATTGGATTCTCTGTCCAGCTGGACAGCTTGGAAGTTATTTCAAGGGCCTCATGGGGGCCTACCAACTAAATGAAGACGAGTTGAATGCTCTTATTTGACACAGACACAATATTACTAGTGACACTAGTAACAGTCCATGTTCTTTTCTCTTCATTCTTTGCCAAATCAGATTAAAATCTTTTTGCAGCGACGCCCAGATATCTCAGTTGTTTTATATATATATATTTTATATATATATATATATATATATATATATATATATATATATATATATATATATATATATATATATATATACAGTGGGTACGGAAAGTATTCAGACCCCTTTAAATTTTTCACTCTTTGTTTCATTGCAGCCTTTTTCCAAAAATCAAAAAAGTTCATTTTATTTCTCAGTAATGTACACTCAGCAACCCATCTTGACAGAAAAAAACAGAAATTTAGAAATTTTTGCATATTTATTAAAAAACAAAAACTGAAATATCACATGGTCATAAGTATTCAGACCCTTTGTTCAGTATTTAGTAGAAGCACCCTTTTGATCTAATACAGCCATGAGTCGTTTTGGGAAAGATGCAACAAGTTTCTCACATCTGGATTTGGGTATCCTCTGCCATTCCTCCTTGCAGATCCTCTCCAGTTCTGTCAGGTTGGATGGTAAACGTTGGTGGACAGTCATTTTCAGGTCTCTCCAGAGATGCTCAATTGGGTTTAAGTCAGGGCTCTGGCTGGGCCATTCAAGAACAGCCACAGAGTTGTTGTGAAGCCACTCCTTCGTTATTTTAGCGGTGTGCTTAGGGTCATTGTCTTGTTGGAAGGTAAACCTTCGGCCCAGTCTGAGGTCCAGAGCACTCTGGAAAAGGTTTTCGTCCAGGATATCCCTGTACTTGGCCGCATTCATCTTTCCCTCGATTGCAACCAGTCGTCCTGTCCCTGCAGCTGAAAAACACCCCCACAGCATGATGCTGCCACCACCATGCTTCACTGTTGAGACTGTATTGGACAGGTGATGAGCAGTGCCTGGTTTTCTCCACACATACCGCTTAGAATTAAGGCCAAAAAGTTCTATCTTGGTCTCATCAGACCAGAGGATTTTATTTATCACCATCTTGGAGTCCTTCAGGTGTTTTTTAGCAAACTCCATGCGGGCTTTCATGTGTCTTGCACTGAGGAGAGGCTTCCTTCGGGCCACTCTGCCATAAAGCCCCGACTGGTGGATTGCTGCAGTGATGGTTGACTTACTACAACTTTCTCCCATCTCCCGACTGCATCTCTGGAGCTTAGCCACAGTGACCATTGGGTTCTTCTTTGCCTCTCTCACCAAGGCTCTTCTCCCCCGATAGCTCAGTTTGGCCGGACGGCCAGCTCTAGGAAGGGTTCTGGTCGTCCCAAACGTCTTCCATTTGAGGATTATGGAGGCCACTGTGCTCTTAGGAACCTTAAGTGCAGCAGAAATTTTTTTGTAACCTTGACCAGATCTGTGCCTTGCCACAATTCTGTCTCTGAGCTCTTCAGGCAGTTCCTTTGACCTCATGATTGTCATTTGCTCTGACATGCACTGTGAGCTGTAAGGTCTTATATAGACAGGTGTGTGGCTTTCCTAATCAAGTCCAATCAGTATAATCAAACACAGCTGGACTCCAATGAAGGTGTAGAACCATCTCAAGGATGATCAGAAGAAATAGACAGCACCTGAGTTACATATGAGGGTCACGGCAAAGGGTCTGAATACATATGACCATGTGATATTTCAGTTTTTGTTTTTTAATAAATATGCAAAAATTTCTAAATTTCTGTTTTTTTCTGTCAAGATGGGTTGCTGAGTGTACATTACTGAGAAATAAAATGAACTTTTTTGATTTTTGGAAAAAGGCTGCAATGAAACAAAGAGTGAAAAATTTAAAGGGGTCTGAATACTTTCCGTACCCACTGTATATATATATATAGAGGTTTACTCCTCAATACAGTGGGCCCGGGTTCAACTCTGACCTGTGGCCATCCCCCCCCTCCCCCCTTCATGTCTTCAGTTGTCCTGTCAGATAAAGCCCTAAAAAATCCCCAAAAAGTAATCTTAAAAAAAAAATCTTTTCAGATACTAGCCATATTTGATTAGTTTATGAGCATGAAATCATTTAAATGCAACAAAACCAAAAAATACCTGATGTGCAGAAATGAATCAACTCTTCAAGCTTCAGTGTTACACTGACCACTAGACCACTACAGTTAGTGATGAAGTTTTATCAAACACTTTATCACTAAGATAAGACTCCCAAATACCAACCATTTTATTAAAAAGATGTTTACTTACATCTTTATAAATACTATTTAAGTTGTTGTACATTTTTATTCCCAACTTGCATATGCGTTTGTATATTCTTTCCTTTGTATTTTTTAATCTGAAATTTACCAATTTGGGATCATTAAAGTCTATCTAATCTACCTAATTTAATCTAAAGATAGTGGCTCTGTGAGGCTATGCTAAATGCTAGAGCCAGGCAAGATGGAGAAAATATGGAAAAAAATGGTTTAGCGTGTTACCATGCTAACATTTGCTAATTAGCACTGAACACAAAGTTTGGCTGATGGAAATGTCACTAGTTTGCAAATATTTTGTCATATTGGACACATTTTGACCTGATAATTTTGCAAATGGAAAGGTAAAGGATCGCCAACATTTTTATAATTCATCTTGATGACATCAATGTGTGTACCAAGTGTCATTACAATCCATCCGAAACATTTTAATTAAAACCTCAAAAGTGAACCTAATAGTGGCGCAGGAGGAAAAGTCAGTGGATGAATACAGTTGGTAGGATTCATCCTCTGGGGACTGTGAATGTTTGTACATATTTCTGTCTGGAGCAAAGTGGTGGACCAACCAACAGCTACAGCCATGCTAATAATAATAATTATGATTAATGTGGTAGACAATAAATAAGAGAGTGGTAGCGCGGTCACCTGCCAATTGGAAGGTTGGTGGTTCGATCTCTCGGCCACAGTGTATGAATATGTGTGAATGGTGAATGGTTCCTGTGCTATGTAAAAGTGCTTTGAGTAGTCTTTAAGACTAGAAAAGCGCTGTATAAGAACAGTCCATTTACATTTACATCCAAAATAAAAGCCTTTCAAGAAAAGCCTTAAGGGAAAAAACATTTATGTTAATAGGCCAAAGGCTTGTGGAATTTATTAGGAAATCCTACAATTTAGTTTCAAATACAACCATCACAAAAGTCTGAGGAGGTTTTCATCATGCAACAGTGATATGTATTGGAACAGACCACCACCTGCACAGAGCGTCCCACATACCAACCCCAGACAAGCTTCACCACTAGTGCTAGCCAGAATTGAAATTTCTACCAAAAACAATTAAAACAGTGTTGATCATAAAGTCCCTCTGGCACCCCTGTGTGTGGACTAGAGAGTTATGAAAGAATGAAAAAATGGCCTGAGCTCAAATCACGTTCCAGTCAAACAAAGGAGTAATAGGGCGTTTTGAGAGCAGGAAAACTCTGAGCCTGCAAGTAATTTAAATCAGGGGACTGACAATACAGTGGGGTTTGTGGGGTTTTGCGTGTTTGTGTGCATGCATGTGTTGGCGCTCAAAGTTTGTGAGCTCCAGTACAGTTTGTGTGGTTGTATGCAGTGCAAGTGGAGAAATGAAAGATCTGTTATCCAAAGATATTTGTGTGACCGAGTTCATGTGTGTTCCTGTCTTTGCACGGGTTGAAGTTGTTTCACAGACATTTAACTGCAATATATGGTTTCTTAGACCTGGTGGGGTTGTTGTTTGTGAGTACACAGACACGCACAGAATAGAAACACACACAAACGCTGCCCTCCAGCTCTGTAAAACTGCAGCTGGAGCGGTTGGCTGGTGAAATCTGACAAATAGAGTAACATGTTGAAGTTGAAAGTTTTAACAAGCACTATTATATTATTTTCTTTAGTATTTAATAGTGAATCTTTGTGTGTACGTCATTGTGTTTATGTGTTAGAGCAAGTTTCTGTGGACGTACACTACAGTATGTAAGGTTTTAGCTAGAAGTGCTTTAATCAGGATAGTAAAGGAGCTTAAGATTGTGTCAACTGTTTGTTTGACTTGAACTGGTGTGAAATTGCAGAGCTTAACCAGGGGCTGGGATCCTACCATGATTCTGTAAAGGTAACATTTGGTAGTCCTTTGTTGGACACAAACATGTGTTTTAGATATTAAGTTGGAGAAAGGATAGTTTAATTTGGTACTAATTTCTGTACTGATAATGCAACACAAGATGCAGCTACATTAAGATACACCAACCTCGCCCAGTTTGTATGGAACCTAACGGTTGCTGCCAATGTAAAGTGAATGAATGTTGGCTACAAGCGTAGAGTTCTCATTTCAGGGCACTTGATTCCATCTGCAGCCTATATCCAATACACTATATCAAAGTAACACCCACTTTTACAAAGCCGTCAATTAACAATAACTATTTTATACAATTTATTAAAGCTACAAAGTGCACTACAGGCAATCTTAGCCCTGAATTATCATTTTATAGCAGCCATTGGAATCCTTTAATTGACTACTATTTTCTAAAATGTATTTTTTTTTAAATTATTCTATTTGTTTCTTATCCCTAGAAATATAACAAATGTGTTGTGAAGGGCATCTGCTCTCTGCTGTTTAGGCTCAGTGGGAGTTTACTCAGACAAGAAATGTAAACTGTTAACTTTAATTGATGACTCAGTAATGTAACATCTCACTCTCATACATGCCTACAGGATTTTATCATACACTTTTGCTATTTCACATTCCTGCTAAACCCCAAAGTAAACATGCTGAACAATGCAGAGCACACATACTATATGCAGTTTTTTGGTCTGTAGTTCTTAATGTTTATGTGTAATAATGATGTATAATAATTATGTATACTTTGTTAATCCCGCAAGGGGAAATTATAGTCTTTTCACTCTGTTGTTATTACACACGGGCCTGAATTACACACACATGCTCAGTACCTATACATGCACTAAATGGGGAGATGTCAGAGTGAGGTGGCTGCCCATGGAAAGGCGCCCCGAGCAGTTGGTGGGTTTGGTGCGTTGCTCAAGCGCACCTTGGCAGTGCCCGGGAGGTGAACTGGCACCTCTCCAGCTACCAGTCCACCAATATACTTTGGTCCTTATGGGGACTAGAACCACCCTCCGGTTCCCAACCCAACTCCCTACGGACTGAGCTACTGCCACCCCAATCTTGTTACAATCTCACAAACAGTGTGGCTGCAGAAGCTATTAGCACTGGTCAGATTCTCAATAATTTCTCTACTTAGCTTTGTGTGCTCAGCTCATCAATAAGGAAGGCACTTCTTCTGCTAACACTCCTTGACTTTACTCCTCTGGTTGGAGACCCTGAGAAGGTTAGATATTATGTGAAGCATGATACAGCTTGGAAGAATTTTTTGTCCAAAACTATGAAAAACACATCAATGAGCCACAATGTTGCATTGGCTCCACACAAAGGGCTGCACACATTCAAATTCTCATTTTTAGTGGATCGCTCAGTGTAGTTTGAAACTACTTCTATTTTAAACTTATGCTCTCAAAGTCTTTGTCAGCACCAGAAACAAGTGAAATATTACTGTTGGGTCTTAAATTTCTAGTCAGATGTCTAAACAGTCACTGGGAACTGACTCATAGTAGAAAGAGCAGGATAAGCTGAATGCCTCCATATTTTTAAAGAGAACCACCCGGTAACACCACCTTTAGTTTCACATTGTGAGAGACTAGTGGAGGCCTTGTGTATATCAAAATGTGTTGAGGCACTTCATCAAGGCCATTCCATACAAAGTGATGACAGATTCACATCAAGAAATAGTTGTTAGATCCAGCTGGTCTGCAGGTTTTTGAAGCAACACATTGACTCTGTTTTGCCTCTAAATTTCTTTTCACTCTTTTGTCACAAATGTAATCCAGTATTGTATTTTTTTTTTTGGCATGAAGGATAATTACCTCCCAGCCTTTTTTCTCTCTTCACCACCTCCATTTTTAAAATCAGGAAACTGTCCTTGGCCATACAGTATTAAACTGAGATACTTTTCCTGAAATGAGCTAATGGTCTTGCAACTTTGCTCTTGGCCGTCTCATTTTCTGACGTTGCAGGAAAATGATGTGCTGTGTCTTTACAGCGCGAAAACACTTGGTGAGAAAAAAGGATTGCACCCAGTCTCCCTTTTTAAAATCAGGGAATGAGTCGGTCGGTCTGAGTCTGGTGATTGTCAGCAGTGGCTGCTCAGTTCAAAGGCTTCATACTATATAATAATAGGCAGGCAGATGGAGCTAACTGAGCCCATCCACCAGATGTGGAGTCTGACACACTCCATTGTCTGTGCTATCTGTCTGTAGCCTGCAGCTATACAATATACACACTGACGAGCAGGCAACATACAACTGTATAATTAATAGTACATCTCTCTAATTCATCAGAGAGAGCTTAGTGCTCCATTGTGTATCTATTTCTAGGTCTTTTTCTCTTGCTCACTTGCTCCCACTGACCATCCATCAACATAATATCCAAGGCCTGCTTTCAGTTAATCCCATAAATGGTTTCCTCCACCTCAGACATCAGTTTTACGCCTTTCAATAAACCGCTAAGAAACCTGTGAAATCCTTCTGACATTGCAGAACTGGGTGTGTCATTAGATTCCAACTGTATCATCAAAGACTTGGATAGAACTGGGAAAATTTCTTCATCTTTGTCCTACACTCATGATACATTATTTTGTTAGCTCACACACTACACAGTTGCTTTCATCCAAACTATTTTTGTGTCCAAATTTGTCACTGCAACTCTCAAGTGAGTGGACTTTCAGTAGCCCGGCCGCCCATTTCTCAACCTCTGTTTCTTTCTGCCTTTTGAAGAGGAGGGAGGATTGTTTATGTTAGCATGAACCAGACCCATCATGGCCATATTGCTTTGAAAAGGGCCTGGAACACTGCGTAATGTGTACAGAAGAGAGACATAGAATACCGTATATGCTTGTAGGACAGACTTGGAGAAAAAGGCAATCCCTGCAATGGAAATGGAAGTAAAAGTATGCATGGGCGGGTTTCTCTTACACAGAGAAGAGCGGAAAAGTGACAAGGCAGAGAAGAGAAAAGGACAGACGATACAGCAGTTTAATGAGATGTTTTGATCCACCAAATTAAGTGCCACGATAACATCAGGGCCCAGCGATATTACTGGAAACATGTTCTATATGCCCTCACTGTCTCCACCTTTGTCTCCTTCCTTGCTCCTCTCTGCCTGTCTCACCCCATCTCTTTTGATTTCCTTTCTTTCTCCTTTTTCTCACTCCTTGTCTATCTTGCCTATTCTCTCCTGCCCACTTGTTGTTTTATTGAGGAATGCTCCACTGAGGAGAGCATTTGATCTCACTGATGGTTTGACCTAAAGAGGGAGGGAGGGAGGGGTTTAAGGCTGCATGTGTCCCCAATTACACCGTCTAGATGGCAGCGTAATTCACTGCTGCACTCAGCGACTGGTGGACGGGGAAAGAGACGTCTAATCAAGGCCAGAGTACCCTAACCTGCTGCCAAATCTAACACATACATAGACACTGCACATGCATGACTCTAACTTGCTCGAGCACGCACACACACACACACACACGCATGCTCAAGACAAAAGCCTTCACAGCTTGCCACATTTGGAGGCTTGTATTGCACACATTCTGTCGCCCCACCCTTTCTTTTTAACTTCGCTCCACAGCAGTTTCATAAAAATAAATAACAAATAATAGACTTGACAGCGCCTCCATCCACTTGACACTGACACTTGAGATCTTACTTAAAACTTAATATATTTCCTCTACAGTATTGGACTCAGTTGACTGGGGTCTGCACATCCATGGTTACAATACAAACAGGAATAGATAGCACCTAATGCAGCGAAACGTACTGTGATGCAAGTGTAAACAACTTCACGCTAAAACAAAACTGGCAGTGTAGCCCACAGCTAACTCAATGACTGCATGGAATGACAAAATCCATTGTATTATCTTTTTTGTTTTACACAATCTTTTTTCTTGTTTTCTGACCGTACTTATGGGCATATAATGTCCCATGATTATTGTTGTGATATTCCTGCGTCACTAAGCTCCTCCTATGTTGACTCACATGCATACATGTGTCGTGTGTTGAAACTAAAACTGAAGTGACTTTGCAGTCTGTAAAAGAGGAGTAACAAGCAAAAACAGTCTCAGGTTCAAAGGTCTGGCACATTAATGAGAAGTCAAGAGAAATAACATATGAAGGTAAATTGCATGCTGCGAGATCCTGCACTCAGAGGGATCTGACAGATTTCATCTCTGCAACCTGGAAGATTCTGAACAGGAAATGAGGTAATACAATAGAGATCTTTGTGCCTGTAGTAGCCCTTTCACACTACTTTCTTCTCCGCGCCACCATCTGCCTTTCCTCCTTTCCATCGTCTGGGGTGGAGGTGGATCAGTTATGTGTGTGTGTGTGTTGGAGAGAACGGGGTTTATGGGAGGTGATGTGAGACTCTGTTTGCAGAAGCAAGCTGGGATGCTTTACAAGGTGTGCTTAGTCAGCCCCCGCACCAGTCGTCTGGTGAAATGAGATGGAAATTACAGCAAGCTTTGGAAATGTGAGAGGAACTGTGATCGTCTTTGTGGTAGATTTTGTATCTCTCTCTGGCATTCTTATTCTTTCTCTTTTATTTATTTTGCCCACTTTAATACAATCCAGGCTTTCTAAATCCCTCAGTCATCTCCACGCCTTTTACTTTTTTGAAGTTCTCCATGTTTAATCCACAAAGATGACTTTGGGTGGAAGTGTTTTCATAATCATCACACAGTTGCAGCCAATGGAAAACTACGTCAAATAAAAGTGAGATCAGGAATAATGTTCCACCCAGCATGGTTGTTTGTTTTCCACTGTGTCTGTGAGGGCTCATGCATCATAAATTATCATTATAATAAATTTTGCTTGGTGAAAATTACAAATGATGAGACTTTAAATCTGGGAAGACAAACTTTAACTTTGCTAAAACAACATTATTTGCAGTGTGGGTTTTAGTAGAAAAGCACAAAATGGATTTTTGTATTTCATTTCTAATAAATACGGAACATTTTAAAGATAATGGTTACACATACAGTATATACAATGTATGCCTTATAGATGGTTGGGCAAGCTCAAAACAAGTGCTCCCCACATACACTACCGGTCAAAAGTTTGGGGTCACATAGAAATTCCCATTGCACTCCATTGTAGACAGAATGCCAGCTGAGATCAGTTGCATTGTTTTTTTAACCAGGGCAGCCGTTTTCAGATTACATTATGTGCTTACATAATAGTAAAATGGTTCTCCAATGTTTTTCTAGTTTTTTATTTTTAAATGATAGATTAGTACACAGAATGTGCCTTTGGAACATTGGATGAATGGTTGCGGATAATGGGCAATGTAGATATTGCATTAAAGATCAGCCCCCCCCACCCAAATTAGCAGGTATTCTGTCTATAATGGAGTGGTATGGAAATGTATAAGTGACCCCAAACTTTTGACCGGTAGTGTATCTTAAGAACATGAAGCAGTGAAACCAACATTTTAACCAGTTGTTTTTTCCTTCAGATTGGCATTAAGCTAGAAGGGTGCCTTTTCTCAAGCTGGGTGTTCCACCTTCTCTCCACTTTGTATCCTTACCTTTTTTTTCTTCACACATTATTTTTCTCCACCTCACACAATGATGGTTCCCAACATACAGTTTAAAAATCTTCCAATCTGTTTCCATTCAGCGAGAACTTCAAGTTTACCTTCTATCATCTCCACAGACATTTCACCCTTTTTTTGCTCTTTTGTTCTGCTTTAACATATTGTTGCTCCCCCCATTTCTCCTCAGTGCCTCTCCATCTTCCTGAAAACTATAACTGATGATGATCAGGAAATCTGTCTCTACAGCACACACATAGTGAATACACCGGAATACACACAAACCTTTGGTCCATCTAGCTCTTAACTTATTTGGGCAGAAGTGTACATTTCATTATGTGACAAATCCCTCTCATTAAAGAAGCTTTTTGGGCCCCTGAATCACCTAAATCCTCCCTCACATGTGTAAAAAAGCAATGTTAATTTTCCATTTATTTACTATTTCATGTCAAATTAAATGTATGCACTGTTTTCAAGAATTCAGTGAAATATATTTACATTTTCCTGCAATCTCAATACAGACTTCAAAGTCACCTTTTGAGGACATTTAAATGCAGATTTGATTGACATAGCTTGACTTCCACTCTTCACAGTCAAAATTACAGTTTCCACTTTTACCAAACACACTTCTAGAAACTAGAAAGTAACTTAGGATCCTCTTAAGTTTTACATTTCATTCATTTCATTCAACATAACAACACAAGCTAAGCTAGAGAGTTATTCTTGGATGGTTTTGTCTCATGTTTACCTCAAAGTTCTTTATTATCTTTAATGAGTGCATGTGATATCCTGAGTAAATGCCATTAACTTACATACATTAAGCAACCATTGTTTGGATATTTTGAATTAACTACATCGCTCAGCACATTTTGAAATGTACAAAAAGTCTTTTGTGGTATGGAATGTGAAAATGCTCTAGTCCAATTCCCTGGCTATAGATAAGTTTTTCTGCAGTAGCAAAAATTGTTTTGGACGCAGACATTGTGGGTTTGTCTCTGGATTGTTTTTAGCTCTTTCTTTGGGGACACAGAGCTCTCACTTCTCCCTTCCCACCACTCTCCCATCCTGTCCTTTTCTCTCTTCCATCCTCCTGTCTTCCTCATTAGCTGGCTACCTTTTCCTCTAAACAAGTAGGGGAATGCTGGTGCTTATTTTCTTAACCTGGGACGAGGAAAAGTTCCCATAGAGCAGTGATGTGATTGACAGTAAAGCGTGCTGGAAATGCTAAGAGGTTCTCCGTTTGCCTCAGAGTCTTGTTGTTGGCAGCCCAGACTTGGTCTCCAGTATAGAGCTGGAAAACCAAAGATTAAGAATGACAGAGGACGTTTTTACTGGAATTAATTATTAATTTTTCTTACGCACATGGCATTTCTTTCTCGCTTTCATCTCTCATCGTCTTAGTCTCTACAGTATATCTCCCTGTTTCTTATTTCTCCCACTACATGTTCTCTCTTTATTTCAATTTCTCAGTCTTTCCCAGTCTAACTTTCTCTGTGGCCTGGAGTCAGATTTTTTGTGGCTGAGTCTATCCTACAGCGTTATTCCCTGAGAGCTGACTAAGAGTCATGAGTGGATGGAGACATGATGTCTCACACCCAGTTTCCCAGAAGCATCCCAAAATGATTTAACACAGTTTATCTGTGCAGTCTGAAGCCAGCAATCACTGGCCCCTGTTACACATCACGTCAATCAGTTCAATAAGCAAACCACAGTGGTTATATGAGTGTTCATATAAGTCTCTTATAGAACTTAAAAAAAGAAGGCATTGACAGATTTTTATTGATATGATTTATGATAAGCTTATCTTAATTGTTATTTGGAAATACCAACAGTGGAATACACAAATGTGTATTGAGTTGCAGTATGATGGTAGACAGACCAGCAGTATTCTGGCTAATCATTTTTTCCAAATACACCATCACTGGTTTGATGTGTCATTTAAATTTAACATCCTTAGCTTGAAATTGTCACACTCTGTGTTTCATTAATAGTGTCTGGCCCAAATACTCTCATTGATTTAAGATGGCCTGCCAACACTTTTCAGTCATTAGATCATGGAGACAAGGCAAGGTTCAGCTTGGCGAGTGAGGAAATACCAACAGAAGTGAAAAATGGTTTTGGAATGGCGCCCAGCTCAACTGTAGTCACATGATGTCTAAATCCAAGTCAGGTTTGAAGTCCAGCAGCATTATCCTGGCATTCCCAGATTCCATCTGCTGGGGCCTCTCCTTTTGAATTTGTCATCCTCAAAGAACCTGGGAATGTCAGCAGTGAGCTTATGGACTGTACATGTCCCTGACTGCACCTGAGAACACACACAAAAAACTGCAAGCATGCAACATGGCATGTGTCTTATTCACACTGTTGGCACACATGATCCACTATTTACAGAAAAGTCACGTACAAAACCTAAGTGAGATGACTATATTAATGTCACCACAGACAGACAGACTTTGGCTTTAGGTCTTAAATCTTAGATTCCATACCTGACACCGGTGACACACAGAGACCTCAACACGGATGTAACGTTAACCTCTCCCATATTCACATCATTAAACGCTATATGTCATTTTGCACAATGCACTGAAGTAGCATATCCTCTGCAGTAAAGTGATACACTAATATGCAGGTGTGATGACCCTATTCACATTCCGCAGATAGATGAACAGACAGACGGCAACCTGTGGAGATTACGTCAAGGTCTCAGGGCTCAGTCTATCTGCTTGGAAGCGATCAGGTTTTCCAGAAAGCTGAGAACTTGCACACTCACATATACACAGACTTATACGTGACCTGTTAGGTGAAAACAGATGAGCTGCACACAGTAGGTGGTAACATGCTTGTGCACATTCCTCACTAGTCTGCTTACATCGCTGGTAACAGGAGTCGATGGGAGCCTCACCCAAAATGGGTTAACCAGGCCTTACATCAGTGTGGTTTCCATTGCAGAGCCTCACAGGGACAGCAGGGCCTTGTGCATCAGCCTGGTTAACCTATGAGGCCACATGTAGTTTTAAAGGGCCAGGCAGGGCTTCTGCAGAGCCGTCAGCACAGCATGAAGTTACTCCACGAGCACAGTTTCTGTCATGACAAAACAGACAAATGTGCAAGGTGGACTGCTTAATATAAACTGAGATTCATTACACAAAGCAAGCCTTTCCCTGCAATGGAGATGTGTGAAATTTCCTTTACTGTACATAAATCCCCCCAAAACTCCAGCCCTCTGCGTCAAGTTTACATTCTCTGTATTTGCGTGGGTTTCCTTGGCACTCTCAGGTTGCTTCCCATATTTCTAAGACATGCAAGTAATCTGGAGGACTAACAACTTTAATTTGCCCGTGGGTAGAAATGTGTGAGTGGACCTGACCAGTAAGAAGACTAGCAGTTATTGAGTTGTCAGCTAAATCTGGTTTATATGGCTGACACAATTATCTGGAATATGTGCCCGATTATTCTGATTTCTATGTAAATCTAGCTATGGCAAATGTATCTACATTCACCACATAAAATGGGTAAACTAAAGTTATTTAATTGTGTCTCAGTGTTATGCTTTCTATCAAACAAAACTTCATGTAAAACAAGTAATTCATTTTGATGATTACTTTAATAACTTTTTAAACAAAATGCACACAACACAATCACTTTATCTTCATATGATTCTTCTAAAATTGCATAGAAAGTCAATAAACGACAATATTGACTTATGCCGAGCCCTAGTGTCACTTAATTGAGATCCTTGGGTATAAAGGTTATACTTTAGTGTGACCTATGCTACCTAATTCGGCCTTGTGAGAGAGAGAAGCTACTACTGTATAGGGTTTCAGTGCACATAGTGGGAGTCCCCTCCCCTCGGTTTGTGTTTCGTGTGGAGTGGTGGTGGAGACTGGTAGATGACATTAAACAATTATGTTAAAACTACAACAAGAACATACCCATTGAGAGGTTAGAGTCCGCTGCAGACTAGCATCCTTGGAAGTTGTAAGGATTCAGTGTATTTAAGGACGTCACTGTGCTGTCCACTCAGTCAGAATCACCCACCATGGACTGAGGAATGCTGGGTAGTGACAGTTGTCCGTGTGAGCCTGACGCTATGAGATAATTTTCAGTGAAGTGACAAGCTGCTGTTTAAAGGAATCTGCTCTGCACTTGTTGGTCTGTGTCAGCTTTATTCTTGGTGTGCTCAAGTTTCCACAGAAGTAGTTTAGCAGCAAATTAAAAAACCTCTAAAGTGGTCTGGAGTTCAGATTGACTGTTTGTTTATTTTTACAATGCTAAGACTGAACAGTGTCTCCAGAAAGGACATACATGTCAACTTAATCAAGCTCCATTTAAAAAGGAAAAATATTTAAAAAACAGATACGTTTTACCCGAAAAGCTGAAGTTCCCTCCAGTATTTACTGAGAATTTTGCGGTCAAGCCAAGCTATAATTTGGCTATAATATAATGTAGTATACATTGCATAAAATGTCCTCCCGGCTCAGTTCAGTGTGATTTTTGGAGGAGAAGCAATACTTTTTTTATTTTTTTAAACTGTTTTTTTCTTGTTAAAGCAGTGTCTGTTGCAACTTGAAGTCTTTCTTTTTGTTATTGTCTATTGTTCTGACCAAAAAAAACGCAGGCTCCTGTCATCTATCCTGCTCACATCTCCCTCCCCCACTCAGCCCTCCTGTCTATCTCTCTCGCTCTCTCTCACCCCATTCTGTGGTCTTATAAGATTACAGAGCAGAACTTTTTGAGGAGATGCAGGACTGTGTGCGTGCGTGCGTGCGTGCGTGTGTGTGTGTGTGTTAGTGGTTCCTGTGTTCTTTGGTCCATGATGTCCTCAGGTGAACACTTGATCACTGAACTGGCCCTGCTTTTATTCCTCTATATGCTCCAGTTGAGCCTGGGAAAAAACACCTGCACACAGATGCATCTATACAGCAAGCACACACACGCACAGGTGGTACAAATCGTCTGTGTCTGAACTTACTCTTATTTACTGTCCGAAATCTCAATTTACTTCTCACTATTGAGGAATCTTTTTCTTGTCTATTATGTAGGGAGTAGTGAACAAGGAAGTGGTTTAAGACACAGTTGTCATTGGCCTTTTTCTAGCTCTACTGTCTTGTCCCTCCATCTGTCTTTACAGGATAATTTAAGGCTATTTCAACTCAGTTTTATTACAATGTTGGTGGTATTTTTAGCATTATTTGTATATCAATAGCGCTAAACAGACGTCAGAGTTAGTAACACTGAAGAAGAAACATTAATTCAGAAAGACAAGAAACCCAAGAATTCAGACAATAAGACATGTTTTAAATAGTTGAAAGAATAGGCAAACATTAGAGTTATTTCTTGAAGTGTTAACAGCATAGTCCAATTTTATCAGATTGTGTAGAAATGGCCAAAACTACAAATAATAAATAAAATAAATGAGCCACGAGTTGTACTTAACTAGATTTTCAGTCACAAGAGTTACCATCTACCTACTTATTTTCTGTTTCCTCCTTCCTTGTGGCTGGCCATCACTTCCCTTGACTCTGTGATGCCCATGTATGATCATGGTAACAGTTATTTACATCTGACACAATAGATAAACTCTCCAGCCAGTCTGGGTTTATTATGAAGTCTCTATTTTTCCCTTGCTGCCTATTTTTTGCTTTCTCACATTTTCCAATTCTTCTTCCCTCCATTTATCTCCAAGTCTTTTGCAGTCCTCCGTCCCATTTCTTCACTCCTGCGCTTTTTTTTTCTTTTCCTCTTCCTCAAATCACTCACAGTTTTTTTTAAACTAAAACTGCAACTTTCCACCTGTTTTCCAATCTTGAGCCTAATTGTACTAAATGATTCATTAAGGTAGCTAGAGCTCTACATGGTGCATGACTTTTCTCACTCTTCTCATTGTCTGAATGCTTAGTTGGGATACAATGAATACTTTAACTATTTCCTTTTGGTAAGCATGCAGAAGGGAAGTGAGATGACACATGGAAAATCAAAGTAGGATTTGGAGGATACTTTTCTTTTTTTTAAATACAGAGAGAGTAAGGACGCAAGAAGAGAATAAGAAACTTGCTGGATGGAAAGGGAGATCCGGATAGCTCGGTTGGTGGAGCGGGCCCCCATGTGTAGAGGTCCTTGACGCAGCGGGCCCGGGTTTGACCCCGGCATGTGGCCCTTTGCTGCATGTTGTTTCCCCCCCAAATAAGGCCCCAAAAATGCCCAAAAATAATCTAAAAATAAAAAAGAGAAATATGACATATGGCTATAATGTAAACATGGTAATGTTGCTGTTCTTCCAGATAACCCCTGAGTTAGCTTAGTTTTCCAGCTAATAGGGATGGAAGAGGACCTTGGGAGAGGCCATAATAACAGAGCGGGAGAGCTCATACATCAGTCTCACTCACCACACCAACCACCCTGGCTCCAAACACAGCCCCCCAGACCATATAACAGCATATTAGTTGCTATCCATAACCGCTAAAATTGAACATTTCTGATTTGGTTCAGCTTTACCCTCTGAGGCTCCCTCTTTTTCACTTTCTCCTTTACTTTACATCAGGCCTCTCACTCATTCCCATGAGTTTGAAGCTCTGCACTAATTCCCATATTCTGCTGTCACAGTAAAGTCACACCAAATTCTCAGAGCTTTACGCTGCACAGGTGATGCACATGTCTCTGTGTGATATTTTTATTTTAATTTTTTTTATCATCATAAGCCAAATACAGCTAGATGAGGATCAGAGTCTGCTTTCATGGAACTTTATTTGTGGAGATATGATGTCTTGGCTTCTCAAAGCCACCTTTGTGTTAACCATTTACTGTAAATTTTGAAATTAAGTGGCACTTGGTTGCAAGTGAAAGAATAGTTTCCAAAACTTTAATTTTTATGAAAAATGCAATACTAGCCAAGAAGGGGAAGTGATACTACGATAAAGATTGTCGAATATCCAGAACATCTATCCAACTGACATGCTATGGAAATATGTGCACAACTTTAGGATCAAGGTGACATTGCATTTCTTTAAAAATGACTGTAAAATTTGGGTTTTTAATTCAAAGTCAGACTCTTAGACCCTCTTAGACTTTGTACAAGTATCATTGAGCTAAACCTATGATCCTTTTCAGTCATCCGTACAGGCAGACGAGCATTCTTTTGTAATACACACATCCAGGTCTTGATCCAACCAGGGAGCCAGAACCACAACTGCAAGAACCATTGATCTAAACTGAAACAAGCGCTGTGAAGGTGCTTATTTTTAGGCTATCATTAACAAATGGGCCTAACACAATTGCTTCCCTATGTTACTGAGGAACATTAAAAAGCTAATCTCAAAATTACTCCGCAGTTCATTCCAGATGATTGTCTCAATGAAAGAGAACTAACAGATGTGACCTAAATAGAGGAGGGATAAAGTGGAAGAGAGAGAAATAGAGTAAAAATTAGGCAAACAAATCTTGTCTAGTTGGATAAATGTCAATAAAAATCAAATGTGCTGCTGTTTGTTCCTGAAACAAATTAAACTGTTCCTGAAAATAGCACAATTCTTCTCAAAATGATGCAGCTGTGCCTACTCCATAATGGTTTTATAAACCCTCTCAATGTACACCTTTCCATCCTCTTTCCCTTTCCCGTATTCCTGTGTCCAGCCCCTCTATTGATCTCTCCCTGGCTACACTTGGCTAGTTTTGTGTTAGTGAAGCCAGTGAGCTGCAACGGCCCCTCTCTGTCCTTTGTAAAGCACATAGCTCTGTGTTTCTTTAAGCCTATCGACCCAGAACACAGAGAGAATTTAGGCTCACCTTGAGGCCAAGACTCGCCATAATACACCATGTCATCTTTGGAGCCTCCACGAACAAACCAGAGAGTTATTTTGGGTCCCACTCAGAAGTATATGGAAGCAAAGGATGAACATTTTCAACAAGAGGGGATAAAAACCTAGTTTGCAAAGATAATTCATTATCAGCTTAATAATAACACAATGAGCACACACCTATCTGTATTGTACACTATGAAGAAAAGAAGAAACATAAATTCAGAAACACAAGAAACCCAAGAATTCCAACAATCATACATGTTTTAAATAGATGAAAGAGAAGGCAAACAGTGAAGTTATTTCTCAATGTGTCAACAGTATAGTCCAATGTTATCAGCGTTCTGATACCCTCCAGCGTTGCTAAAAATCTGTAACAATCTTGACCCTAACTCATAAAGCTGCTTGCCTGTTGTGAGCCTGTTGCCAAGCCTCCAGACTCCCTCGCTAACAGGTGCCGAGGCCCAAAGAGCTGCTCATTAACACAGCTCATTTCACAAGCACCACCGCACAATCCTTACCATCCTGACACAGCACTTGTGAAAAAACACATTATCACCCAATTAGCATGACCCGGTGTCAGGCGCCTGGTCCTGTTTGATTGCAGACTTTCTCCCTGACTGTGACTCTGCGTGCCACACACGTAACGATAACGTTTTTTAAGTTGTAAATGAGTGAATAAATTATTTTTTTATTTTGTTTTTAAATGTGTTGCTGAAAAATACAATATGTAAGTATAGCACTGTATGTGTGAAGTGCAGGTTAATACACATGCTTGGCTTGGTTTTCCGCATTTGTTTAAGCCATTTGCTTATTCATCATGTTAAACTATCCAAGCCTGCACCAAGCTACACACATACACACACTGGGTCAGCCTGAGAAGCAGAACTCATTGTAACTTTGGGACAATGTATGTGCGTTTGTCATTTTCAACAGTTTCAGGTCCCATCCGTCCGTTCTGCATGTTTAAGTCCTGCAGGCTTTATCATTTGTCAGGACTCACCTTGTACCCTGTGGCTATGCACACTGAAGCCCATTTTCTTGTTTCTCTCTCTCTGTAATAAAAAGCAGAGAGTTGCTCTATCGTCAGCTGGTAATAAAGCAGCATTAGGTCCACATGGCTTGCTGACTCCCTGTTGGACATTCAAACCTTTGATCTACAACAGCAAATGTACAATGATAACCATATATAAGGTGGGAAAACTCTTAAAGCAGTGTTTGTGTTTGCTGTTTTGTACACTGAAAAATGGCTGCAGCATTGTGATTGTTTGCTTTAGCTACCCCATAGACTTTTACCTTGTTTTTTGACTTGTGTTGTGTGACTTAAATTAAAGAGTATATACTGTACACCCTAGGGCTGAGCCTTTCTGCCGTCGTTGTCAGCAGTGTGTCTGTTGTTGCAGTTTAAAGTGACCCCCTGGCCACACATAAAGACTTACAGTAAATGTGATAATGTGTTTGCTGTGGCAGCTTGTTTTTTTGTAGGTCAAATTCAAAATAAATGGTATCCCGTCACATTTCCAGTTTTTGAGTCTGTATTTATGATAGGGGGCTGAAGCTCAAAGCTTGTCATTTTTTTTACTTGCTCTTCCACATTTATTCCAATTGGAGGGTTCATGGTCCATCTAGTGAACTAGGAATAGAAGCTGATAGAGCCCTATTGCCAGAAACATGCTAATAGTCTTCTCCATTTCCTCTTGTTTACAGGGTCTGAGTTGCCCCAAGACCCCAGTGTGATAGCTACCACTTCATGGAACACCTCTAGTGATGGTAAAGACACACACAAAGCAGGGCTCCACATCAACACATCCTTAACAAACGTCTTTCCAGAAAAATGTATAGCTGTGAACACATCTGTTACAAGCAATACATATGTTCACAGTGCAATTAACCCATGATTTGTTGAACTGTAACCCCACATCTGAAATTACATTTAATGATGTGTTAAAATTTACACTTTGAATGGTCACCTTAAGCAACACAGACAACACCAATTGTCCCGGCATAGGCCACTGTAGAGAAATATCGATGGAGCAAATTACACATTGATGTACTCAACATGTGGGAATACCGCCACAGGTGCATTGTATTTCACTAATTTCCACTGACCTACTTTTAGTTCTGTTCTAAAGCTACCAGTGGAATGTCAAAATGGGCTGATGCTTTCATTACATCTTCTTACACTTTGCTCCATATATTCATCTTTCAGCCTGACTTCACTGGTCACCCCCTTATTTCATCAACTTTGGCCAGGCATCCCCATGCCATTTGGGGGGAAATAAAGAAAGTATGAAGTGTGTTCATGTGAAGTAGAAACCCAGAGTTGTTTGCAGATGTGCTACAGGAGTAGACCACAGGACAGAGATTCTAACAGAGTTGTAGTCGCAGAATTTAACTTTTTTTTAGAAAGATAGTGCACACTTCTTGTTTTCTATTTCATGTAGAAATTCACTTCATTTCCCAGAATGCCTTCTGAAAGAGCACACACAACGAGAACATGCAAACAGCACTGATCACATACTTTCCTGCATGCTTTTAAAATGTGTATCCACTGGAGGGCAAATCAGGGTTGAATCCCTACTGGCTGAAACCAGAACTAGTCTGATAATCAGACTGTATTTGCACTTAATTCATTCAGGTTGACATTGTGTTCATGTTAGCTGATTTTTGTTGTCTTTTTGTTTGTATCAGCTGTGTGTCTGTGTACAAGTGTGGATTAAGTAGTTGTTATTCCTGTAAATCTACCTACAACATTAGTGCAGTTGCATCAAAGTCATCCATGCTTGTCGTCTTTTTTGTGGGCACTTTTTTCTTTCACTTTTTTTAATGGATGTAGTTAAGTGGCAAGCTAGCTATATAGGAAGGTGACATCCCATTCTTAATCCCACATACAAAGCTTGATTGGTAGCCTGTTTCTCCTGGTAAGGGAAACAGCCATCTGAGATCACCAGACCTCAATAATCGATACAGTTACTTACTATTAAAAGCAGCAGAAAAAGCATCAGTAGCATTGCTACTTGTTGCTCTTATCATTTGTTGTTTTCTGTCTGGCCTTACATCCTGATAAAATGCCTTAACCACCAAAGTGAAAAGAATTATAAAATGAATATCTGAGGATGCACACAACCGATACTTTGAAGTAACACAGGATGCATAGGGTAGCCATCATGCACACATTAATGCACTGTGAAAATAATATATCAGCACTCTTAATCTGTCTCACTAAACTAAACTCTTTGCACTCACAGAGTATCCTGCACTGGACCTTTCTGCTCCAGATCTCCTGGAGTTTCACAGTCAAACAATTGGTTTTACATTTGACATGCTTTGACAAGAAAACAAAACTTTTCAACAAATCAGATTTAACATGCAATCCACCTG
Organism: Etheostoma perlongum; assembly: GCA_026937815.1. Taxonomy (NCBI): domain Eukaryota; kingdom Metazoa; phylum Chordata; class Actinopteri; order Perciformes; family Percidae; genus Etheostoma; species Etheostoma perlongum. Next base: position 9,152,243 of record CM049379.1, read on the forward strand.
GAACAAATGCCTGAGAAAATTGACTGCAAGATACAATATGGAAATATTGACCTTAAAGGTTGCTTGGTTCTCCCACATAGATTTGTACAGCTTATTCCTCACATCTCCTGGAGCTGCCCAGGTTTAGTTCAGCAGATTCTGACGGAGTAAGCATTTAAAACTGCTGTCCTCCTGTCACCACTGCAGGAACAACTGAGTCAGAAGCATAACATTTTTTGTATTTTTTCCTTACAAGGTTGCCCCGAGTTATCAGTCAAATCTCAATCCCTCTCCTCAGTTTGCCCCTGTCTTGGAGAGCCAACATCTGCTTATTCCCCCACAAAGATACACTGACATGGAAGATCCTCAACATGACACTTTATTGAACTTGACCTTTATATTTGCTCTCTCAATTTGTCTGGTTTGTTTAATTCATCCCTTGCAAATCTGAATCTCCCACAACATCCGCCCCACAGCAGATTCTTTATAGACAAAAAACAGACATTGTTAAACATACAGTGGCCAATCAAGGATGTTTAAAAAGTCTTAAATGCAATAAGGATAATGAGTAGTTAAACAAATCATAGAGACAGCTTTATTTTCCACAACACGAAATGTAAAAACCTACAAAGCTCTACGCGTGTGTGTGTGTGTGAGAGAGAGAGTGTGGCGCGTGCGTACCTATGTGTTTGTAGTACTGTATCTGTGTTTGTGTGTGTCAGTTTGAGCTTGGACACATGACTAACATCTGCTTCTTATCTGATGGATATATGGTGATTGCACCACTTGTTTTGTCTGCAGGCAGGGAATGGTTTTGATTGACCAAGCAGACAGCATTCAGGTAGCGTGGCTCTATCAGTATGCATCAGTAGCAGGAAGTTATCATGCTGAAAGAGGCTCATTATTGGGCTGAAATCAGGGGTGATGATAGTTTACTGAACTCATTTTCCCTTGGGCTTTCTTTCATTCTTGCTTTCTTTTTCTTTGTTTCATTTTTTCCGTTTTGCTTCCTTCACATCCTTTCCTCTCTCCCTCTTTCTCTGTTGGAGACTTGGAGAGTGACCCAACTTTAATGAAACTCACCTTTAGCCATAGCTGGCAATGCTACAGTCCCAACTCCTCAGTGTATCTATGTTTAGTTAGCTGTGCAGCCCCTCAGGTTTCTTTGCCTGTGTCTTGCTGAGAGCAGCCGGCCTAGCACAGCTTTACTCTCGTGCGTGTATGCAATTGAATATAGACATACTGTACATGTCTATTTGCATATAGAAATACAATGTTGCAGGTGAGATGAGAAGGTATTGTGTAACTTGACTAGTTTGGAACATGTATAGTTTGTGTGTGTTGCGGTTGTGTGGGTGTGCGCCTGTTTACGTTTGTGTGCCTGAGTGTGAGTGTTTGATTGTACAAAACCTCTGCAAGCAAATGCACGCTGATGACAGGGCACCATTTAGTCGCCGGCCACATTAAAAGGACAGTCCGCAGCAATGGTTTGAGTTTCACAGTACTCCTGGTGCCAAATACCACAACACTCACCACGAGACAATTACATACAGGGCGGCTTTGTTACACAGAATTTGGCAGGACATCTTTCTCCTCTTCACCTCTCTTCTCATCAGTTTTTCTTGTCATCTCCTCTTGTCTCTTCTTTCCTTTCTCCTGCTCCCCGCTGCTTTATTGTCAGTTATTATAACACCCAATGAAGTGTGCAAGCATACAGCTCCAAAAAACATTTTCTTTTCCATCAACTCAACTAATGAGACAGTTTGAGTGACCCTTCTGCCTTTGGCAAAACAGTCATGTCTTTTAAGAGCAGACCTGTTCTCATTTAATGAATGTAAATACTTTTGTTTTTAGATATTATAGTCAGACTCAACAGGCACATTAAGTCAGTAAAGTGTTGCTTCAGTATGTAGGTGAGATTTGGTTCACTACACTCATAACAGTGTACAGGCAAAGATTCCCAGCAGACCCCGCATGGCTTTGTGTTGATAGTTGGGAAGTCAAATTAAAATGAAAACACACACCCACACACAGACGTAAGCATGCACTGACACACACACACACACACACGCAATAAAACATGCATCACCAACAGCAGCAATGACCTCTGCTTTTACCAGTGTGTGTATTTGCACACCTCTGTGACTGGTGTTAGCATTGCATGTTGTATGTGTGTAAGCGTGGTTATGAGAGGTGATGACCTGTGACTATAGGGAGTGTTTCCAGTGTGTCCACGTTTAGGTATTTTTCCATTTTCAAATATGCTTTTATACTGTACATGTACTGTATTTATATAGGGCCTTTATTTAAAGCACTTTACAATTTGCCTCTCTCTCTCTCTCTCTCTCTCTCTCTCTCACACACACACACACACACACACACACACACACACACACCTACACCTCTGACCTGATGGCTGATCTGGATTGTTATTAAATCAGAATCAGTTTTACTGCCTTGAAAAGGAATTTGCCTTGGTATTTAGTGCATGACAACAAACATAGTGAGATAAAAGAAAGAAAAAAACAACTAGTACAAAACTCAAGAATATATATATAAAAAAAAAGGTTTTCCTTTCCTCTTTTTACCTTTTGGAGATGTAAAAGTTTCATTTTGCATTTTGCTTTTTACATGTCTACCATCTCAGTACTTATACGGTTGCCTAATGACATTTAAAGTGATTACAAATCTTAACATAATCAGATTCAACAGATTCAATTGAAACTCATACACATTATTTTATTTGTGCTTTTGCATTCTCTATTCATATCAGTTTGTCCTACCCATTACACCATCTATTACATCTTATAATCAGATTGTGCTTTGATAATCTATTTATTGTTAAAGCAAACAGAGGACACAGGAGTCTGTGTGAGTGCATTAAATGCTTACTGTGTGTGTGTGTGTGTGTGTGTGTGTGTGTGTGTTTTGTCTCTTTGTGTGTACTCAAACCTCTACTGAAAACTTACACAGTACTCAGAGTAGATTTATGCAGAACAGCAATGATTTAAGAATAAATGGTGAGACTTATATATTGTCTATTTGATGTGATTCAAAATGTATCGACAACTTCACCATTGACTTGCTGGAGGTCCGGTTCTGACTGCAGTGCTGTAATGTAGAGAAACAGGGCTGTACAAAGTAGACCGTTGTTTATGTAAGAAATGAGAAAGGAGGACAGATAAAAAGTGGTTGAGAAGGGAGAGAGGTGAGGAGAGAGTGGTGGGAGTCTCATATTGTCACACACTTGTTAGTACCACATTGCTGCGTTAAGCCCAGGGTTTTAGGGAGGACAACTGTGAGTGTGTGTTGTTCAGTTCAGTAGAGGCTTGAGTACACACACACACACACACACACACACACACAGACTACACACACACAGCCATGCCAAGACAAATGTACCCACTTCTCTTTTCCACATACATGTCTTAGGTACTCGTTTTACACACCTCATGACAATATGTCAGTTGTAGGTGTCAAATGAGTTGCACGCACAACCACAAGGGTTGCTATAGTGACCGAGAGTAACAAGCAAGGGCACCAGCATGCTCCAACCAGGGCAGAAAAACGCAACCAGCACACACAGCTTCATATTAGTGTTGGGTGATGTCTCCTAAATTAGCAGTTGAAGATGTTTTGCAGTAAAAGGTTGTGATGGACAATTTGGAAGGGGGGGGGATAACTGTCAACATAGAAACAATCAAACATAATGCCCTCTGTAAATAAACAGTATTACATACTGTCGCTGGTAGGGGCAACATATTACAACATGACCTACTTTCACTTAACTACGATGCCGTAAAGTCTAGACTCAATCAAATCTCCGTGATTTGCGTAACGACAGTACAGTGGAACGTTTGCTTTTAGCAAAGTGACAGTAATAACCTAATATGCCATCATTACTGCAATTAAACTACATTCTCGGTTATATTTTCACTGAATAACGCATTCAATAAACAGAAACATAACTCTTGCCGCGCACATGAACAGATGCGCAATATTAGCGCACACATAAAATGGCACCCTCGTGAATTAGCCTACTGTTGCTAATGTAAATTCATAAATCCTACATAACATCACCATCAGACTTACTTATTGATGCACGCTCACAGTAGTATCCACGAAGTTAATCCGATGAGGGGCTAAAGGTAAGTGTGATAGCATTCCACGTTAACGCCTTTTCTCTCTCGCTGGAGACGGCTGTGTCCAAGCCGAGGTGCAGAGCATGACCTTACCACATGCTGACACGGTCCTAGTCCAGGTAGAGCGAGCAACTATACTGACAGGGAGAGAGAGAGAGAGAGACTGTATCACTACAAATAGGTTGCCCATAATTGGGGGGGGTAGCTTCGATTGTATCGATGGACGATCGTATCATCCATCGGCACAACCGTACTTCATAGCAGTTATAACAGGAATCAATTTGATTTACATTTTTCTTCTTACTAGAACTATTACATACCGGTGTTAGGATTATTTTGGTGTTCTATTAACATGTTTCATCCTAAAGACTTGTAATGGTTTTCTGCAGTATAATGTATGTAGGCTACACAATAATAAACAACAGAGCATAAACATATTAGGAGAGAGAAGCTTGGGAAAAGATAGCATTGCTCTTGTAGGGAAAACCCTTTTTGGGATGTAAATGTTATGTTGTCAGTGCAGAGAAGCCCTAACTAATGATTTTGCATGACATAGTAAATATTAAATTGTGTGGGCGTCCATGCAACATGTAAGTGTGTTCCTCTATTTTTACTCTTTAACCTGTCTATTCACACAAATTGAAGTTGGTCTGACTAGTTTTTGAGTTCCCCCTGTAGGTGTTTTTTCTCCTTTGTTTGTTTTGGCTGACTTTGTGTAACCAGGAGCAGTTCTGCATACCTAACATGGGTTTTGGGGTTGAGGGAACTTTCCAGAAGGTTTTTATGACATTAATACCAATGTTTTTCCTGCACATTAAACTCTTAGTCTGTCCCTCAAGATTTTTTTTTCTGAGCACCTTGAGAAAGAATGAGGTTTTGGGAGATAATTGTGCAATAATGTTTAGCTTTGTCTTTTCCAACCTCGCCTAAACTCAATACAGTGGCTTGTGATCACGTCATTGTTTGTTCTTTTATTCTTCAAGTTCAAGTTTTTACCCTCAACACAGGTGAAGTTTTGTCATAAGCTCATGTACAAGCTAGGTAAAAAAAACAGGGCATCATAAAGCCATGATGAAAAGTGAATTTAGGTGTCAACTCAGTGGCAACCACAAAATAACTTGCAAAACTAGGGTTTGGATATATGTGTCTGAAAACACAGAGTTGTTTTACCACTGTTCTTTTTTCAACAACAGCATGTTTTTTACATCTTGCTCTGATGTAGTACATTAAGTGTTGTTTGATTTATGTCTTAGTTCTTGGCCTTATGTAATACAACCTCTCCTTATGTCTTTTTCACTATCAATCATCTAACCCCTGATGTTCTTCTCACTTAGCCCTGTGTATGTGTGTGTGTGTGTGTATATACTGTATATAAAAAAATCTCCCTTGTTTTCCTTATTTTCATCTCTCCTGTGCCTCTGTTTTCCAGGGCCCTTCTTCATCCGTCTTGAAGCTCCCATGAACAACATCACTACCTCTCTGGGCCAATCAGCCGAGCTTTTCTGCCGCGTGTCTGGTAACCCGCCGCCCACTGTGCGCTGGCTGAAGAATGACGCTCCAGTGGTGCAAGAGCCACGGAGGATTTCGTACCGATCAACGCATTATGGATCACGCCTCCGCATCCGTAACCTGGATACTACTGACACAGGCTACTTCCAGTGCGTAGCCACCAACACCCAGGGTACTGTGTCCACGACCGGCGTGCTCTTTGTCAAATTCGGTAAGAGAAATTAGAGTGGCGACAGTAGTAGCTGCCAAGCATTTAAAAACTTACTGGCATGCAGATGTCACAATGAAGTGTCTATATGACGAGTGCTTATTTGTCACTTATTGTGACAAACACATTTTTTCTGACTCATTTTTTCGAACTAGATATCTGGCTTCTTTGAGCAACACTCCTCTCCATTGATTCTTACTTGTAGCTTGTAGCTTGGGCAGAGTAAAATCTGGGAGCAATTGTTTATCCTGTCTTCTTTTTCAGATCCACTCCCTACAACTCTGGCAGGAAGGCCAACGTAAGTTGCTTTTCCTCTATCCATTTTTCTCTCTGTCAGTCTATTTATACTGTACCTGTATGCAAAACACTGGACCGTTTTGTCAGTTTCAGGTAATTTATATAGCTCTTGCATGCTCATGCATTTGTTGCAAGTGTGATAAACACACACTAATATTCGTGGTACTGGAGAAACTGGGATAATTTACTTTCAGCCAACTCTGAAACAGAAAACAGGACATAACTCAAAACGTTAACAAATTCAAAACCTGTGCTGTTCATTTAAATTGAGGGCAATAATTAAACATTCATCTGCCTTCAGGGGAATAATGAAGTTATTATAATTCATAGTGAATGTCCTGTGTCTACCAGTGAGTTAAGTTGGTTAACTGATGTCTCCCTAAAATAATGCCGCCTGAAATGAGCACTATAGAAACATGGGGCACATCTATTGCTGTGGTTTCATGTTATATAACCTTTTACAGTGTCCTAATTACCTGCCTGCTTTCTGAATGTACAGAAAAAACATTCACAGCCCTAATCTCTTAACATGAACATCAAATGAAATAGGGATTTGAAAGAAGCAAATTAAATGATACCAAAAGTAGATACAAAAGAAGTTTTAAGAAAGTATCCATAAATACATTCCACTAAGTTTGAGTCTGGCAAGCTTCCTTTGCTTTGTTTTTATGTCCCACAGTGTTGTGGGTTAAAACTCTTAAGAATTTTCTCAGTTCGTTTGATTCTTGCAGGATCAAAGAAGTTAAGTTGGATGATTTTCCCCCATGACATTATGGCAAGGCTCGCTGCCATGTTCCATGCAGCGTTCTGTGAATCAAAACTGCTGGCACATAGCGGATATCAGACACTTACTAAATCCACTCATGCACTGAGACGACTGCATGCACATACTCACACATCTGAGCATCTATGCATGCTCTGTTTCAGACATCTGTTTCTACCATTCCTTTGTTTACATGTTTTTGATTGTTTTTTTCCTGTAAATTGCAGCTTGTTTCATAGATGAGACAGTTGGCGCACACAAAGAATTTACAATTCAATTTTCTCAAGAAGGAAAAATCAAAGATGCTGGCCTAAAAAAACAACACTGTGACAACACTGGAAATAAACTGAAATGTTTTTAGTTATTTTGTTACACATTGACTTAAAATATTTTCAGGATGTCAGTGCTCGCTAATCCAATTTCTCACATTAGAAGAATAATTTTCCAGCAATACAATAAAAAAAAATCTGCTCTTGCTCTATGATAATGATGCATTTTAAGGTTATTTTTTAGGCTATAAAAGTTTATAAAAGCATTCCCATCCCGGAATGCTTTGTGGACTAGCAAGACCCTTCTCCGCATTACTGTGGAGAAAGGTCTGGCAAAGTGAGACTATGCTGGTTAGGTGATAAATTTCTGTTGAAGGACTATAGGCAAATACTTCTGTTAGTATAGTCTGATGTTACTGCTAATAAATTAAGTTTTTTAGGACTTTATTCTAACTAAACAACAGCTTTAACACGCCAGACACATTACACGTTAAAGTTTGAATAAATTAAGTTCTGCTTGTGTTGAAGGAAAGCTTTGCAGTGAACCGGAGACCAGCATTCAAAACCTGAGTCTCATTACAGTCATAGCAGACTTCATTTAAACGGACAGGGGCCTCCTTTGACAGCTGCAGAGCTGTTGTGGTGTTGGGCTGATTGTCACTGCTGCTCATTATTAGTGCCACAGCCAACTTATTAGCTGTAAAGTAGGGTGACAGGCTGTCAAGATGACAGGGTCACCTAATGATGACATGTGATGACCTACAACCGCTTACCTCATGCTGCAGCTGTTTAAACGTCAAAACGTCTGCTCCTTGACTCAAAGGTTTCGGAAAGACATCTGGTCAAGAAGTTTGTCACTTTAGGTGAAATATACTTTTTTGTACCTCCCACTCTCTCTCATCATCTCCATGTTCAGCAGAGAGCACAGTGACTTCCGTTTTCTTGGGGTAAATTAGCCACAAATACTGCTCTGGCTTTCTGGCCACCCACCTTGTTGAACCTGAACATAACATTGACTTCATGTCCTCAGTGTTGTCTTTGCTTCAGTCTGTGCTCTGATTTCCATCCTCGCTACGCTGGTCTTAAGTATACACTCTGTGGTGTGTGTGTGTGTGCATGTGTGTATATCCTCAGGGTTGGGTTTTTGAGAGAAAACAAACTAAGAACTGACAGCTCGGAGGTTTCGACTATGATTCAGCAAGCTTGAGTCCAATGTGGCTACTTTAGACCAGAGCAGAAAACTACAGCAGAGCAGATCAAAATTGCCGGAAATAGGAGGCACGAGGAGGATAGGAGTTTGAAGCTTAAACTTTTTCTTAAGCACAGACATTGTTAGATTTTTAGTGTTCCTTCAAGAGGTATTGTTTAAAGTGCCCATATTATGAAAAAATCACTTTTTCTGGGGTTTGGGGTGTTATTTTGTGTCTCTGGTGCTTCCACATGCATTCAAACTTGGAAAAAAACTATCCATGCTGTTTTGAGTGAGATACAGGTTTCTGAATGTCCTCTGCCTTCAGTCTCCGGGTGAGCTGTTCAAAATCTTCACGGCTTTCTACGTCACTAGCTGAGATGCGGTGGCTAACCGTAGCATGCTAGTATTAGCATACTAGCTCGTTGTCAATGGCAAAACACTGCTACAACACACTAGTTCACCATAATCTACAAAAAAACTATTTCCATGTCTCTGTTCTGCAGGTATTCCACATGTGTGCCCTGGTTTAGAAGAAGTATCCCAGCTAATCCTGCCTTGTACTGACCAAAGTTGGAGAAAAAGTTATCTATCTGATATGATATTACTTAGCTACTGCGCATGTGCCAGTCCCAACAAAGATAGTATAGAAGTGAGATGTCTCACTCTGTAGCTAAAACTGAAACCTAAACACAGTGTGAAAACAGGATCTTCAGCAATGTGCGGTACAACAAAAGATATGGTGTTTTTTGAAAATGAAACCATGTAAACAAATTCTAGTACAACCTGAAAATACAATAATGAACCTGAAAATGAGCATAATATGGGTGCTTTAAGTATTTTAAAGCATGTCTATTGGAAGTCTCAAGACAAGTTTATAAGTAAGATCTCCAGTCTGTCAGAACAAGTCTCAAGTTGCAAGTTTTCATAAGCATATTGCAAGTTAAGATGACAGTCCTTTAGTTCTCTTGGTGCTGATAGTTATTTTAAAGCATTTTAATAGTGTAGTAAAAAGTCCTTTCAATATGGAGAACTAATGATAGTAATAGTAAATACTAATAGTTTTACATTTTGGGAAATGTGCTTATTCGTGTTTTAGCAGAGAGTTAGAGGAGAAGATTGATGCCACTGTCATGTCTGAAAGGCAAATATGCCACCATATGCCACCAGCCGGTTAGTGTAGCTCAGAATAGAAACCAAGGGAAACAGATAGACTGTCCAATAGCAAGATCCTTTTCACGTTCACTATTTAACTCATTATACCTCATTTGTTTAATCCATCCAAAAACCATGTAAAAATAACACTTTGTGGTTTATGGTGGTTAGACGTATTCCTTTTTATATGAAGTCTCACAGCAGGCTAAGTCAAGTATCAAGTTCTCATCAAGTTAAGTTCTCATTTTTGTGACTTAAGTCTGACTCAAACCTAAATCTCACATCTCCAACTCTAAATCAGCTTCATTTCTAATCCTAAATTGCTACCAGTTATTACTAATCAAGAGAAAGATCAGTGCATCTCCTATACACTGTGCCTATGCTCCTCCTCTTCATTCTCCTCCCTCTATATTTCCCTTCCCTTCCTCTCTCCTCCTCGGACATGTTTTAATAGAGCCAGAATAAACACAGGGTTAGGGGGAAAAAGTCTCGCCTGCCAAAATTAGACCCCCAACTTTCTCCATCTCTCTCTCTCTCTCACTCTCACTTTGTACGTTGCCACACTTCCTTCATTTGCAGAAAAAAAACATGGAGACGGCGGGAGAATGAAGGGAGTGAAAGAAAAACAGTGTTAGCAGGGTAGGAGGAGGATGGTACCATTAACACTCGAGGCTTGCATGTTGTTCTTTGATTCCCGGGTTCCGCGGGGTCGCTGGCGTTCAGGTGTGATTAGCTGCGTGAGCTGACAGGAGGTTTAGCTGAGTGCTCAGATCAGAGGCAGTTAATAACTCCTAACTGAGGCCTGCGTGCAAACTGTGAACACTCTGACAGAGCAAGCTAAAACTGTCCATGACACAATAACAACTTTTCTTCATCTTTCATTTCTTTTTGTCTTGATTTTCTTTTTCTTAGTCATTTTTTTTTCAATTAAATGAATCAGTAGGATAAATTAGATCTTCATCTGACACATGTTAGGTAGGCAGTCTGGACTGAAGCTGAACTCTAAATGACTTGTATTAGTTTTTTCATGTACTTATTTCATTATATCTGTTTTGAATGAGCAAATTAATCACAGAAAAAAGAAATACACCATGAATTCATCATAATGTAATTATATTGATGTGAAAAGGAACATGTTTTCTGTTTTCTTAAGTCACATAGTCATAATAACTTTACTATAGCACTTCAACGGGGCATTCAATGCATGTTAGGGTTTGGTAATCCATGACACATGGCCTACAGGTTGTAAAAAAAAAAGCCGTTTCTGAGTTTGCATTTTGTGTCATGTCTATTGTTAAAGCAGCTATAATCAATATTTTACTTAATAACAATGGTTAATATGACTATGTGCAATGTAATTGCACAAAGAGTTATCCCCCAACTCTGTGATTTACCTCAGCTTTAGTGTCTTTCAGCTCATTATTTTGATTCTGCCCCCAACTTTACTTTTTTGGTTCAGTATGCTCTTATAGTGTAATGCCGTTTCCGGCCTTAGCAGGAAAGGCTCTGTTAAACCCACAGTATACTCCATTTCCAGCACCAAACGGCAGACAGACAAAGTTAAGAACCATTTGGTGAACATAGTGGAGAATTTAGCTGCTACCTTCAGGAGTGGGTGAAGACCAGAAGCAGAGTTACAAGGAGAATGAATATTGGACTTATATTCATAAGGTGACCAGAGACAGTACTTAAAATAAATGCTCATGTTACTATGTCTCTGCTGAATGTTTAAATATCAACTTAAACGGTGATGATATGTGATTGTTTATAGCTTGTTTGTGCCACACAAATCAGTTACTAAAAATACAGATGCTTTTATATTCTAAAAATGTGACTTCCTGAATACGTAAGTTTTTTTAAAATCTGACAGCAGCGATAAACAGACTTTATGCAATGCTGACGCTGATCTCAGAGTCTCTGTCTGTGTTTATAATAGAGGGGTTTCCTCCCTGTTTGAAAAGATTAATACCACTACACCCTGGCTGTCAAGGCTGTTTAAATTTCTCAAAACTTTCCCCTACGCTTTTTTCTCAGCACTGGCACAAAAAAAAAGCAATTACAAAAATAGCTGCTTTTTTTCCTCTTTTCCCTCCATTGAGCCTCTCTACTCTCTCCTCAGTCCACTGTTTGCTGGAGAATAAAGAAGACAGGTTTAACAAAGAACAGATTCTGGCTTCTTTTTGTCAGTGCTCTGACCTTTCTGCTGCTTGCTTCTTCTTCAATCTTCCTGCCATTTGCTTCAACATACCCCCTCCCCCTTTTTTAAATTGATGATTGACAGTATTTGGTGAAAGATGTGCTCCGCATGAAAATTCCTTATTTGAACAAAATTTTACTAGCATATGCCGATTCACTGTTGGCAGTAAATCCAACAATCACACATGCATGAAATGTCTTGTTTGGTAATGTTTTTGTCTATATGTATATCTACTGTACATCTGCAATACAGTAAGACCTTTGTAAGTTTGCAATTAGTTTGTCAGTTGAGATCTTGTTTGGGTTTAAATTGAAGACTCAGACTGATTACTCTAATCAGTCGTGTTTAACTGTAATACAGTACAAAACACATATATTCTACAGTATAAATTTTCTTGTGTATGTGTGTGTATATATTTATATCCTGTATATCCGTGTGTGGCAAGAATCCTAGCGACACACGATGGACAGGACTGTAATAAGCCAGCTGTCAACACACTGGATTAAATTGACCTCAGAGCTGATGTAACAGGGAACGTGAGGCCCGTACTATGATCATCAGATCACCGCCATTCCAATTATACAGTCAAGGCATCAAAGAGTTAAAAACAAAGAGGTAATTTGACTTTGACTTTGTAAGACTGTAGCGTGTCTCACCTACAGCGGTTCATGGGTTGATTGACAAATTAGTTTAAGGAAGTAGTTTTAAAAATGTGTAATGACTTGAAGATGTCACATTATGTTGATCTTGAAGCTTGCTCAGGCTTGCTCAAAGTTATGAGGCACTTAAATATGTGTGTACAGTAATCAAAACAGATGTATTGATACCCTGAAACCTCATATGTGTTCTCATTTCTGTTCTACAGCAGCTGTTGTGAAAGGCTTGTATTTACCATGTCTGTGTGATGAGCATCTGATTTATTAGGAAGTCAGGTAATTACACAAGCAGCACCTCCAAGGTGGGCTCAGTGAGCGTAGGAGGATGAAAGGATGCTGTCAAGGGCTTTTATCTGGCAAACATCCGCAAAGCATCCATAATCCTCATTAATGAAGTAAAACCATGTCAAAGCGTTTACTCAAGCTGCAATTAAGCTCTTAATTGAGAAAAAGATTTAGGAAATTTGTTGCAGATATTTCACTCTTAACTACTGTATGTCTTGCACGATCCCTCTCAAAATCTGAGAGGGATCAAGATCAAGCTGACTGATCTGACTGTTGCACAAATACACGTCACTGCAAGGTAAATGTGTTTTTTATCAATTTAGTGTGATTGCCACAGTGCATTAGCTACTCAATCAACTTCACCTTTAAGTTCAGTTAAGTTTAAGTACACAGCCACAACTCCCTCCTCATTATCAGGCATTGCCAAATACTGTGTTTGTGTATTGTTGACTGTCTTTCGTATTTATTCTACCGTGCACTGCTGTCCTCTTTTAAAATACGAGGTCATTTAATATTAGCTTATATTAGCTTCCCAACCACAGCCTTCTTAATATAGTTGCACCTCTTAATCACCTGCTATTTTAGAAATTGACAGTTTTCCACACAAAACTGACACTTTGCACTTATAGTAATAGTAATAGTAACCACTTATTGTTTTTCTTCTTATGTTTCTATGATCTCTCTTTATAGAAATAGTTTGACATCATTGAGAAATATGCTTATTTACCTTTTTGCCGAAAGTCAGATGAGAAGATACCTGTCTCATATCCGTACACCAAATATTAAACGTTAGCATCCAACCGCTAGTTTGCTTAATTAACCAGCTGCCGGCTGTAGCTTCAAATTTAGCACAGCTATGCAAGTGGTATCAATCTTCTTCCCCAAATGTTGAACTATTGTTTTCAATATATAAAGTTCAGATATGCACTTCACTGAAAACATCTAAGATGACAAACTGTACAATAGTGCAGTGTTGGTGTGTCCCTAGTTGCAGAATCTAAAATGTGGCACAAAAGTGTAATGTGCTGCTGAATGTCCTGTTCAAGGACACTTTAGTTGGAGAGATATGCAGGTTTAAACGCAGGCCCACCGCCTTGAAACCAGTTTCTCTTTTCACTCTGCCACCCTGCTGCCCTCCGCATACAGTACATGTTGTTTTTGGTCACAATAGACTCCTAACTCAGACTGTGTGCTGTATTAAGAAACTTTGGATTTTGGTTTCACTTCTCCTCACCTCAATGCCAGTGTCAACACTGCTGTGGTTATCAGATGCTGGCCAGGATTGATGATGATTTTCTCTACACCACAAGCATCGCACCCATTCAGACGGAGGGGATGACAGGCCCACTCAATTTTTGGATGCCACATACTGATCCACTTCAGCACTCCACATTAGACAAACGCAGGGGGCTTTGCTAAACTTATTTCAATTTGGGATCTGGTTAAAAAAATAATATGTATTTCACTCTGGAACTTTTTCACATTATTCAGACATGCTAACAGACTCTGTAGCAATGGAACTTTCTCAACTTATTGTTTAACCAAGAGTGAGAGCAATAGCTGTTGCAGTATTCCCAAATTGCTTACTAGTCCTGTTAACTGCCATACATGAAAAATTGATTACACTTTCGTGGCAAAAGGTAATAAAGGCATTCTGTCAATGTTTTACAAGTAAAAACAAAGACGGCCTACTGGGACTTTCTTCACCTCTGTGCTCTATTCCTTTGCACGTCCGGAGTAGACTGGGGCTTTTTTCCCCCTTCTGTTTCAAAAGGCTTTTACCCACACATAGTCACACAAATGCACACTTGCATTTCTGCATACAACACAGAGTCAAAGAACTGCACACACAGTTACTCTTACAAACCCTATCTCTCACACGTGTTTAGTTAAGCCCTTGGTGGGTCTTAATTGCCGTCTTGTTGTGGATTCTTTTTAGCACAGTGCTGATTGATTGGGGATCAGGGCCCTAATATGGCCCATCAGGGACAGACCCTTTGACATGGCCTGGTCCCAGGGCACCGGCACTGTTTGAAACTAGAGCTCCCACCACAGCCCCCTCCCACAAGCCTGAATGCCTCTTTGCTAAATGCTGCCCAGGTCAGGGGGCTCCACACACACATACAGGCAGACATGTGAACAGACACACACACGTGGGGACTGTCATGATGTGTAGCCTGCTTTAACCATTAAAGCAATTTACATTATTAGGCATTAGTAAGAGTGTAAGTCTGTCTTTACACACTTACCGCACACCACAAATTTCATACGCAACTCATTATGAACAAGGCTTTCACACTCAGCTTGGACAGGGCCCACTTCCTGTTTCCTGTTTCCCAGAATCCCCTGTGTCTGTCTGTTGGTGATCCTGTTGGCAGGTCTGGACAAGGTCAGCTCTGGTAGGTTGTGTGTGTGTGTGTGTGTGTGTGTGTGTGTGTGTGTGTGTGTGTGTGTGTGTGTGTGTGTGTGTGTGTGTGTGTGTGTGTGTGTGTGTGTGAGAGATAATCAAGCTTCCTCCCTGATGGTTACAAGGCCTATATGGGGTTTGTGGGGTTTCCCTGAACTTTGCCCTAAACCTCCCATGAACACACATACGTGCAGACAACTATGCACAGAAAGTGTTCTTTCTTTTCCCTAATTGATGGTGTTGGAGTGTGTGAAAGACACCGAGGGAGGCACAGTGTACCTTGTGTATTTCTAGGTATAAATAGAGGCTTTTCTTGGCAGTTGAGACTTGAATCCTGTAAATCTGAGCTAGGGGATATTTAACTTGTTTAGAGCTTAACAGGATCAATGCAGTTTAATGTAGACAGTATTGATAAAGGAAGCCCTCTCAGTTAAAGTCAGTTTATTAATCACTGTTTGTATTGCTTCAGCAGTCTATCCTTTTTAAATCCCATAGTAGCAGAAACACTTATCCTAAACAAGTTCAGTTTAGTTTAACTAAATTGAGTCATCCTGAGATGTCTTACAATGTTATTAGTGTCAACAGGATCATGAACTTTGTTTCTTATCATTTCCCCTTTTGACAAATCTAATAATATCTGTGGAATAAAGCCAAACTGGTGTTACAATGGCCTGAAAGTGAACTGTTTAGATGGGGAGAGGTTCTGTATGAAAAGTATCAGGCTGTTTGTACTGTTGTTAGCAGTAAAATAACTCATAAAAGGGAGCACATTTCATCTAGGCATTCTAGACGCCTGTATTCAATCTTATTTTCTGCTCCCAGATATGTTAGATAAAACCACTTTCATATGCAAAAATGTCAGTTGTTGGTGTAACCTGAATTGGTCCCTTAAGGCCAGCATGTGGGTGGGCTCTCCTAGTCGGCCAACCAGAGGACAGATCAAATGATGGAAACAGAGGGTGAGAAAAGGTTTGCCAGGTTACAAAAGTCCATCTTTAACCAAGCACTGTCACCCAGCTGAAATAATGACGGGATACTTCTTTAGTTCATTCCCTTCACTGTTTTCTTTTCTTTTCCCTCAATCAATTTGTAGCATTTTTTCCATTCTGAGAGACAACTTTAGGGCAGGAAGTTTAAAAAAAACACACAGAAGAGCACATACTACATAAACACATACTTGGACTATGTTGTAAATATGGGTGACAACTCTGAGTGTGTTATACCAACTGAATAATGTGCTGGTTTGTCCCCTTTGTTTTTAAGTGGTGTAGGAGCCTGTAAATTATTTTTTATTGGAAGAAGACTGTTTTGTAAAAGCAGGACTATTTAGTGTGTTTTGTTTCTTTTGAGTCATTTTGTGATGAAGTTTCTGTTGTGCCCACATTCCTTTAGCTTGTTTTTTTCTGATCCCGACTTATATCTCCCGAAAGTTCAGACAACATGCCTGAACCCTCTTAACGTCTTATGTGGGTTTTATGTGTAGGCAGACAAAACAATAATTGTAGTGAAGCATAAAGCAGAGGAATATGTTTTTTCTGCTGGTCTATAAGTCATAAGTAATCATCAGTAAGTCTTGCAGCTGCATTCTGGTATAATGAGACAACTGTCAATGGATGACCTCATGACTGCAGATAAAGTAACCTAGAGTTTAATTTTCGAGGAACTGGCATAAAAGTCTCATATTTTTAACAATAGATTAGACATACAAAGCATATTGTGATAATCTGTTATTTAATGGCTTTGTGTAAATGTATTATGCTGTCATCGGAGGTGTGCACATCCTGGCACCTTAACAGCCTCTGCCACAGTGTATGAATTGAATGGTGAATGGTTCCTTTTGTAAAAGTTTGAGTATTGTTCAGTGTCCCCATTTACATTTACATTTATTAAGACATCCTTTAACAAGAATTGAGCCCTTTTTGTTTGTATTCTGTGTCCTACAGACACCTTTGATGGCAGTGTGTGTATAGAAGGATTATTTATGGGCTCCACTATGCAACTTTCCTTCCACACAGTACATGCCTTTAGTGACTCTTAATCGCTCTCATCAAGGAGTATCCCACTTTCCTCAGGAAGCCACGCTTGTGTTCAAACGTGTGTGTTCGTGTTCCTTAAGCACCGTCAGTAGCCAGTCAGCCAGAACATGTGTCCTCCTGTCTTTTTTAAGCATCTGCCTTTGTGTGTTCAGATCTTTGATCTGTGATCTAGGCAATAAGCTGTTGTAAATCATGCAGAAAAGTGTATATGTGTGTGTGTGTGTGTGTGTGTGTGTGTGGGTGGGTGGGTGGGTGGGGGGGTCTAAATCACAGCAGTAGCTTTGCTCTCGGCTATTTCTTTCCCATGTTCTTTTTTTAGTGCTTTCTTTTCTTTTCCTGTTATTATTATTTCCACACGGATGTTTCAAGGCAGCCTGAAGTCAATTCAAGGGATGCTTAAAAGAAAAAAACTAAAAAGAGGAATTCTTACAGCCACAAAAAAAATGGAAAATATGCATTTAGTTTGTAATACTGCTCCAGGGTAAAACAAATTTTTTATGATAATAAATCATGTGCCGCTATATTTGTAATACTCTTTTGTCAGCGATAAAAATCAATGTATTTTTCATATTGTGTTGGACCTTCCTGATTGAAGCATGATGGACATGATACAAGTTGTTGGGTCTTCATGTACGATTTTTTGGGACACACATACACACGCACGCACACACACACACACACACACACACACACACACACACATTGTTTAACAGCAGTCAGACTTAATGTCTTTAGCTCCTAACTGTTTCCATTCCTTTCAGCCTCCTTCTTTTCTCAATTATCTCTCAATCTCTTCCTCCGTGTTTCTCTCTTACTTAACTTTTCTCTCCCTGCTTTCTATCCTTCTATCTTTCATGTTTTTATTTTCTCTTTGTTTTTTTTAATGCTTTCCTAGACCTTTTCTATCTCTCCATGTTATTTATTATCAGTAATCCCTACACCCAATTTGTCAGTTATTAGTCAAACAAAATCTGCCCACCCTCCTCTAATTCAGCTCTCTAGTAATGGATTTGACCATGTAACACCTGTGATTTGTTTGTGTGTGTATGTGTCACCACTGGGTTTATGTTAGGTTTAAGGAGACATATTTCCCTCTTATCCCGCTAATTGTCAGGCTAATTGACACTCTCACTTCCCACACCCCCTCTTCCCCCTCCTCCCCACCACCACCACAATCCTCCCCACCCTCCCACTTGGACCTCTTATAGGCTTTAGTCCTCAGGGGGAATTGATGTCACCAGGTCAGGAGCGTTGTGAGGAGTGAGGGGATTGATGTAAGGTCCTTCCCTGCATGTTGAATCATCTTCTACGCGTTAACCCTGTTATTAAAACTCTTTTGTATAACTTGCAATGGTGACAGACTGGGCCTTACAACATGTACACTACTTCAGCAAAGTGCAGTCCAACACATCAAACAGCAGCATCTAAGTATATGTGGGAGGCATTCTGTGGACTAAGATAAGATAAGATAAGCATTCAAGTAACATTCAGTGAAATGTTAACATAAATAAATGTGTAATTTCTATCTTAAATCAAAAATATTTTAACCATAGGGCTGTTTCATAAAAAAGCCTTAGCATTTACTCTTTGAACAAACCAGCGCCTGCTCCGTCTTTTCTCGGAAAATTCCTCAGACTCGCTGGAAGTGATGCAGAAACAATTTCTTGTTTTTGAAATAAATACAAGAATTGTTTATTTAGCATGAGCAGAGAGAGCCGCCATGACTGTAGGCCGTGTTCAGGCCAACTACATCCCTGCATGTGAAAATGCAGCCCACTCACTTATTTGAATGAGGCTAGTCCGTTAAAGCAGCGGGGGTGCAAATGCAGGGTGCCTGCCGTCGGCCACACAAGTATGTGCAGGTGCACATTACTGGTAGACTACTTTGTGAGGTGAACACTCTATTTTTACCGTTGACCTGTTTACTGTGAAATGGTTGCCACCATGATAACGCTCCGGTAAAATCCTTCCTCATAATGTTGTAAACATTTGTGGGGTGTTGGGTCCTTAGAGCAATGAGATCACTGTCATATGTCTAGGAATAAGAAGGCTTATCAGAGACCAAAACACTGCACTGCAATTTGGATTACAGTGAGGCTGGAAATCACAACTAAATAAAAAGTTATCATAGTGCCAATCATTTTGTCTTGAATGAGAATTACAATTACACTCTGTTTATTTTTTGGTATTTTTTTTACTGCAGTGCTCTTTTCCACCTGAACAAAGAAAAGAAAAAAAAAATTGTTTCTTGAAAAAAACAATGATTTACAATGAGAAGAAAACCTACTAACTCAAATCCGCCCATGATATCGTCTTTGCCCTATCTCTTATGTCTCTATGTGCTTCCTTTCTCTTTCAGTACGCTCTGAACCTCTTCGTAATTCTCTGACAGAAGCCTCTATTGTTGCAGTCAGTGAGCAGCAGTAACACGAGGACCCAGAAGGGCTCGTTCTTTCTCCATTGTATCCTAATGCAGCGCCCAGTTGCCCTCGCTCGCTGTTCATTCCCAGTGCGGTCATGGGCCACTGGCAGCCACAGACCCCAGTCAACCTCAGCCTCTGGTGGCCATTTTGGCTCCCTGTTAGTGAGATATCATTACACACTGCAATCACACATGCATTCTCCAATTATCCTATGATAATTGAGGTACATTGTTGATCACTGAACATCAGTATAAATCACTGCCCTACAGTTATTGTTCGCTGTTTCATAACATCAGTATATTTTTCAGAAGCATTGCACCAATAAAACTACAAAAGACTTTTGCAACATCCTATATTTATCTTTGGCTGAGTACTAATTCTGTGGTACCTTTTTTTTTGTAATTGTAAGGCTGAACAATGCTGAACAGGTTTTGTTTGTGCATGTCTTTTTTTTTGTGATCTGTGGCAGACTTACTTCCAGGGAGGAAATGCAGTCTCTTGCGAACAGCGACCACACGATTGTTTTGTTTTCTTCCTCTCATCCTCTAATGTCCATCTACTCCTTTCCAGACCCACAAGTGTCTTTTATTTGCTGTTGGACACCTTCCCTTTCAATAAACACACACACAAACACATCTATTCCATCTAACACCATGCACATGTTCACAAACACTCTGAAAACATACACACAGGACCTAAAATAACTACAAGAAAACAACAAATTTGAAGAACTACTGAAATTAACAACACTATTAAATGCTCATTTTCTTTTTTTCTTTTTTTCTGTTGCCCCTGGCCAGATGTTCCTTCCAAAAACAATATATCTTGTAATTAATGAATATACAACATAAGTATCATGCACAAAATAGCACAGTATATATTCACCCATACATTTTTAGTTAAGCAGCTAAAACTGGCAAAAACACTGGCATGGTCCCATAAAACCACACACATACACATGTTTTATGTATTAAATAGTGCCCCGAATCCCAATTTTGAGATTTGGGGGTTGCTGTTTCTCACTAAAACAAAACAAGGGAGTGTATGTTCATAAAAGAACACATAGCACAAGTAGAGGGGCATCCCCAATCAGGATCTAACAGCTGTGGCCTCATGCTGCCGGCAGCTCATCTCCTCTTCACTCAGCACCCACAGCAGCTCCTGCAAACCGAACCCTGAAATCTAAAATGTCATCAGGATCCGCCCCTCGCCTCCTCACCCTCAAAATCCCATCCTTTCTATATACCCTCCAACAAAGAGCGTTAAGTTTCACATCCCTTCAACCCCAGAAATCAACACAAATCTGTCATCCCAGCCCACAGCTCCGTGATGAGAAATATGTTTACATGCAGAAGGCCTAAATATTTGTTCCATAATCAAAACATAAAGCAAAGTATAGACCCAACAATGAAGTTGCTTTATTTTGGAATAAACCAAGCATGTGCTACAGTAGTAATGCCCTACACCTTTTAAGGTGTTTTTGAAGGTTTTGAAAGTACTTTTAAATATGAAAAGGTTTGATTATTTAACAAATGTTAAATCACTCATAAATACCTCCATGGTTAGTTGTTTTTCTTAATGCTCAACTGTCTGAACTTCATATACAGTCATTTCTTTTTGATGCCATGTCATGTCATCTGTGTCTTTGGCATCATGGAGATTATTCTCACCTGCAGAATTTAACAATAATTTAGTTTTTAATCTGCAGTGGGGTTTGGATAGATAACACACTGACAATGAAACGAAGGACAGAAGTAGGAAGGCTCTGCTTATGACATCAACAAACAAATTACCACTGATAGGTTGATATTTATGCATGTAAAAGTTAAAATGCAGTACACCATTCAGAGGGAGCTTTTAGGGCAGAGTCAGAATGATGTAGACACTAGGTTGCAGGAATAGATCAGAATGTGTAAGCTAGTAGAAGTGTTTCACAAATAAGGAGTCGTGTCAAAGGTAACTCTGTTTCACAGAAATAGATTAACTGACTACTGCAGAACAAGAAGACTATAAGAAACAAGTTATTCTCATGGTCACTGGTCACTCTTGTATTGACAGTGTACAGAGTCGGCTCACTGTGTCCCAAAAGTTTGTTCACTGTTTGAATAAAGCTGCAAATGATTTAAAATCCTTGGACTCGTCCTCTTTTAAAGTCTTCATCATCGTCTCCTGATCTCAACCCTTTATCAACCACCTCTGTCAAAAAGGTTATGCTTTGGCATTGTGGATTCTTTTTCTACACTTTCTAAAAAGTGATTTTGTTTCCTTTCTGCAGTCGGTAGATAGGGTCCTGTGTTTAAAAAAAAAACCTTTTGCAGGAAATAACCTCCATGTAGAGAAGGAGATAGAGTGATGAGTTTTAACAGTTCCTGCAAAGATAGTCAAGAAAAGAGATACTTGTCATGTTGATCAATTACGAGTTTTAATGGATTCCAGTCTTTTTGCCAAACTGAAACTCGTTTTGAAGATTATTAAGCATGAACTCAACTCTGAATGAATCATCATTTTTTGTGGTGGGCTATTCAACTTTCCCTCAAAACTCTCCCTTTACCTGTTAGTGATACATCCATCAACATCAGTCCTCATACCTTAGCTCTTGTCTCTGAGGCCATTGTATTGTTTATGTGTCTCTGTGTCTATATAATTTAAAAATATATATTTTTATTTTAGTTGAGGTAGATCTATCTTCAAATGATAAGTTGTGTCTCATTGTTGCAGTCAAAGCACCCAGTACAGCCCGCTTTATCCTGTCATCAGTTTCCGGGTTATCAGTCGACCATCTCAGCCTTCTTTATGTGCCCATGCATGTGTATAAGGAGTATATCAAGACAACATACAAACTAGTGTTTGTATTTTTTAACGTTTACATAATTAATGTGTGTGTGTGTGTGTGTGTGTGTGTGTGTGCGCGTGCATTTGTGGCCTACAGCTAAGTAAATCATACTGTATAGTATTGGAGCTTTGCAGTTATGTTGCCAGTTTTGTTTTATTTTGGTGTTAATGTTTACTGGCTACGTTTCTCATTTTATATCATCTAGTTTTTATGATTCTTGGACTAATCCAGACCGTACTTACTATTCTCTATCAACAGCCACATGAGTCAAAGGATAATGTTTCATAGTTTATACATGTTGCCCAGTTTGTCTTTCTTCAGAATCAGCTTTATTTGCCAGGTATGAGGACACAGACGAGGAATTTTGCTTTGGATTATACATTACTCACAATGTGATTACTCATACAAAACAAACAACAAAAGCAAATAATATATACACACTATAAACAGAAACAATATAGACTTTCTTACATACTAACTTAAATGATTTTTGCAATGTTTGCATGGTGTCTTCATGATTGAATGCCCTTTTTGTAAGTTACTTTGGATAAAAAGGTCAACTATATTAATATAATATAATAATGTGATACAGTTTCTGTGAAGTAATCCAATCAGGAAGACAGACTGGAGTTTAAAATTCCGCATTAATCCATGCTTTTGTCTGCTGGCTTGCTTGCTCACTGCTCTTTCTCTTCAAAAACAGTTGGCATTGAAAGTGTCTCCAGCACTGGAGCTACAGTCTCTCTCTTACTGTTCTGGCACCAGCCAGGTGTGAATGTATGCAACCATATGGAAATGAATAACGGTGGTGCTAGAAAAAAAGCATGCCTGCTTAGTCTGTACTAAGCCTTTATAAATAATGAGGTCCGAAAAAAATGAATCGGACAATGAATCAATGTCCTCAATACCTTGTTTAGGTTCTGTGGTGAGGCTCGTCTTTCTGTTTAGATCTGGATTATATGTCAGGTCTCGGAGGGAAAAGCCTCACCTTGTAATTAACTATTATACAACATTACACAGAGGGCCGGTGGCGTTGGTGTAAAATATACGGCCTGAACAGCCATCCACTGTTTACACAAATAGCAACCGCACTTGGCTCTCCCTGCCTGGGATAGCTTACACACACAGACGCACACAAACATAGAGAAACAAATGGATACACAAAACAAAACTCAAAAAAGAATTTTGGAAAACCTCAGATATCTCACAGCGATTAGATTACTGTAGATATGTCTTTCCTATCCAACTTATTTCTGCTGCACTGGACAGCATACAGACACTTTAATATGCCTCTCAGACACGGTTTTCAATTCAAGTGAGTAAAATAAATTAAAATATAGAAAGCAGTGAGGGGCGATTTGGGCTGAGCTGGTTCGGTTGAGGCCGTTCTGACTGGCCAGAGTTGTAATTTGCCTGCGGGGATCTGGCTGCATTGTGGCGGATGGTCTACTCTCCCTTGTCATTTACTTGTCTGTGTGTGGCTTGACGTTAGTGTGCATGTGTGTGTTCACCATCCTCTGTGACGCACAACAACCTCTCTGCTGCCTGGACACACTCCAGCCCTCACTTTGTGTGTGTGTGTTTTTCCTCTCATGCTTTAAGCTGCCTTTTCATATTCTGGTTCATTACATTCAGAACTGTTGTTGGTCAATCTGTCGTCAATCCCTCCAATCATTCAACTATAGCTTTCACAGTGGCAGCTTATTTTATCACAAGACTCTCTTCTTAGAGCTTTAATGCCAGACATGATTTTGACCTAAAGAGATGTTGCTCTTTGCCAAAGGAAAAATATCTGAAGATGTAGCAGTTTGTGAGTTTGTGGTTTGATGAAGGGGTGCTAAGCTGTCTGCAGGCAGACCGCAACATGAACTCATTATTACTGATTTCCACATTTTGGTAGGAAATTACATATTTCAAGGATAAACTCTGCTTAAACCTGTATTAAGGAGTACATTTAATGTTACCATATCTCCATGGAATCGGCAATATGCAGACCACTGCTCTATCATTCTATGTGTGTGCACGTGTGTCTGGAAAGCACAATTAGATCTGTACAGACGGGGGCAGAGGGAGAAAGTTGACCTTGGACCTTCAGTCACTTAACACTCAAACAAAGGGAACCTAAAGACCCCTTACTCACACCAAACTTAGACAGTCTTGGCATTATAAAGATTGTGTGTGTTTGTGCCCATATTTGTGTGTGTGTGTGTGTGTGTGTGTGTGTGTGAGAAAGATTTGTGTTTTTATATACAGTGTATATATATATGAATGAATGACAGTGGTGAGAACAGAGAATGACATTTTGACATTGACATTTTTCAGTGACATTGACAAAATTATTTTTTCTACATAGAAATGTAGAAAAAGTCCAAAAAATCAAGTGTCACCAAAGGAACTAAAAGTTGTGAAAACATAATCATTAACCCAACTTTCTCTCTCTCTCTCTCTCTCTCTCTCTCTCTCTCTCTCTCTCTCTCTCTCGCTGCATGTGTTTCAGATTAGGGCTCATGATGATATCTCTTTGCCATAAACAGGATTAAAGTCAAATAGCCAAACATTAATTCCTAATGCGGTTTACATCTATGCTGTGAATTGGGATGTGTGTGTTTCAGATCTCTGCCTTTGACTTGAATGTGATTTATCTTTAGCCAAGCAAAGGCTAAAGATAAATCTTGGTTAAGAACCAGCAACAATAAAAACACCCTTTTCCTTCTACAGAAGAGCAAAGTTGGTTTTGTGTCATATTCAAACGTAGACTGCCCTCTAGTGGAATTGTCATGTATTGTAGCAGGTTTGGGCATTTGTAACAGTCTGCAAAAGTCATCTTTCTCTTCCGGACATACTGTATGTAATTTAACCATTGATATATGTAAACAATCTTAAAATTGATCTACACTTTCTCACCTGCCTTGCTGTATGTCTTAGGGAGGATTTTGATGAAGAGGGATTCTGCCAGCCGTACAGAGGTATAGCCTGCGCCCGCTTCATCGGGAACCGCAGCATCTTCGTTGACTCGTTGCAGATGCAGGGCGAGATCGAGACCCAGATCACAGGTGAGAAACAGACAACATATATAAATGTGTCTGAATGCAAAAAATCGATTTTGCTTGCACTTAATAATCCCTTCAAAAGTCTAAATATACTTCTACTTGTACAGTAGATGGCAGATTAATTAATAACATAGTTACTTCTGCAGAAAGTTTTTTTTTCATGGTTTTCTGCATTTTTAAACTTTTATCTCAACAGATTCTGTTCAAATGTGCTTTTTATGAAGCTTTTGGTGATGATTGACTTTAGACCTACACATTCAGTTACACATGTATGCATGCATTTTTTTAAGAACAAACTAACAGCCTGCTTTCATCCAGTGAGTTCACTAGTTCAACCGTCATTTAGAAATTCTGTCTTGATTAGTAGCCATACGCTGCTCACATACGTATGTCTTCAGCTTCCAGGGCTGATGTAGCACCTTTGTGAAGCTGCCTTCTCTGCATACACTGAATCCAAGAAAACATTCTATGTATGAGGACTGTTTAGAAGGGGAACCTTAGTGAATACGATATGCTGTATGAGGAAAACAGGATGTCACTTATGGAGTCAAAAGGAAGTGCAGCAGGGTCACTAATCTGTATGGAGCCCAAATGGCCCACATACTGTTTTACACATGTCTGTGTCTCTGCTTCTGTGTTTTTGTTTTGTGTGATAGCATGCACATGTCCTCAGAGGTCAGTTTAATATGTATGTTATTGATTATATCCGTGCAGCTGTTAGCGTCTAACCCTGAACAGTTCAGGGACAGAGGGGCCCAGGCTTCAGACTGTAATCTGAAACATCAAGGACAAGTGATAATTAAGATTGATGATGCCACAGGGTTGTAATAAGTGTACAGTAGGACTGTAAATCATTTCATACCCAGAACATCCACATTCGGTAGGGTTTCACCATCTTGAATTTAATATCACTTTTACTGATCTTCATTTCATTCAAGCAGCATGTGCTGTAGAAGCATTTGGATAACTGCCATCTTTAGTTGTCCACTTTTGAACTTCTTTTCTTCTCCTCCAGCCCCCACAGAGTTGCGTTACTAATAATCACAACCACAGGAAAGCATATGTTTGCAATAACCGTACAGTATGACTATGAATCATACATTTACAGCTGCAGCTTATGTTGTCAGTCCCCCTCTTTGATCCGTCATGTGTTTAGATGCTCGAGAGTTAGTAGCAGTGTGAGCACAAGATAAAGTATATCAAAATATATATGAAATCATTTTTTTCTGTCGCTTATCTCTTAAAAAAAACTAAAATCTTTATATAGATGCTAGATTTATAGATACGTTATGATGTCGGGCTGTAAAATGAATCTCTATGCTACAACTTCTTTTGTCTTCCCTCTTTCCAGCGGCCTTCACCATGATCGGGACATCCAACCATTTGTCCGATCGTTGCTCCCAGTTTGCCATCCCTTCTCTCTGCCACTTTGCCTTCCCGACCTGCGACCGCAGCTCTGGAACCGACAAACCTCGGGACCTGTGTAAGGACGAGTGTGAGATCCTGGAGAACGACTTGTGTAAGACAGAGTACATCATCGCCCGCTCAAACCCCATCATCCTGAAGAGACTGAAGCTGCCAAACTGCGAGGACCTGGCTGCCTTTGACAGCCCCGAGGCTGCCAACTGTCTGAGGATCGGCATCCCTATGGCCGAGCCCATAAACAAGAGTAAGACATGTTCACCTGTTGATTGCATGACTTCCTTTATTACTTATGCTAGTTGAGCTCATTGTTATTATTATATAAGGACAGGCATACAAGTGTATTGTAACTACTAACAGGAGCTATTTAGAAAACTCAGCTTATTGGTTTATCAAGGTATGCTCCTTCCAAGAGCCCAAAAGCAAGGCCTTCATTTTGCTTGTTTTGACCAACAACCCAAAGATATTTAATTTGCTATCATCTATGATGAAGAAAAGCAGTCTGCACATTTATAAACTGGAACCAGCTAATGTTTAGTATTTTTGCTTGAAAAATTATTCAAACTATTAATTGATTATCAAAATAGTTGGCAATAAAAAAAATTGGGATTGATTAATCAACTAATTGTTGCCTGCAGAACAGAAAACATTGTTATGCAAAGGTTAACAACATCCATGTTAATTACATATCTGAATGGGATATTGCACCAATGTAGTTTGTAAAGTTTTTTGGAAGCCATCAAACTCATTTGAGATGTAACCTTTCCTGCTCTCAACTCTATTACAATGTGACAGTGTTGTAACCTTGGCAAGAAAAATAGAAGAGACTAAATGTTTCCTGTAACAGATTACCTAACTAAAGCAAGTTTCTCCCCCCTCTCTCTCTCTCTCTCTCTCTCTCTCTCTCTCTCTCTCTCTCTCTCTCTCTCTCTCTCTCTCTCTCTCTCTCTCTCTCTCTTTTTAGATCACAAGTGTTACAACAACAGCGGGGCAGACTACAGAGGGACGGTCAGTATGACCAAGTCGGGCCGTCAGTGTCAGCCGTGGAACTCCCAGTATCCTCACAGCCACACCTACCTGGCCGTGCGCTACCAAGAGCTAAACGGAGGACACTCGTACTGCCGCAACCCTGGGAACAAACTTGAGGCCCCCTGGTGCTTCACTCTGGACGAGGGGGTCCGCATGGAGCTCTGTGAAATACCCGTCTGTGGTAAGAGAGGATATGTTTAAGGCTATACTAATGAGATTCATTGTGTGTAATGCTGGCTTTGTAATGCATTTGCAGATATTTGGTTTGGTCTTCCTGGTTTTAATTGTAAAAGCATTTTTTATCATCTCTTTCATCTGCTGTCCAATTTTCCCATCCTCTCATGCTATTTTTCTCAATTTCCAAAGTGTATTTTGACAGTATTTGGTAGTAAGGAAATTACTACCAAATACTTTATTTCACCACAATTTCTTCTTTTTTAAAAAAATCCTTCTTACTGTTTTATTGAAGATGTTATGAAAACACAATGGTAGCACTGCAACAAATTATTATTTTAGTGATTTATTGTTTGGTCTATAAAACGTCCATAGTGAACCACCAATGTAGTTGGTAAAGTTTTTTGGAAGCCATCAAGCTTATTTGAGATTTAACCCTTCTCATTTGAGATTTAACCGTTACCATCAAATGTAGACTTCTTGTTTTGTTTTTTTACAGATAAAGATATTGACCTTTTTTATCACTTCAGATCATTTAAACAATTAATTGATTGTCAAAATTGTTGCAGCTTAATTTTCTGTCAATCAACTATCGTTTATGCTTTAGTATGCCTCTGTATGACATTATACTGCCTAGTCATAAAAATTTCTTTCTATATTCAAAAGACCATGAAGACAAGTCTGGTGGCAGCAACATGGAAATCTTGTACATCCTGGTTCCCAGTGTGGCGATACCGTTAGCCATCGCCTTGCTCTTCTTCTTTATTTGCGTGTGCCGCAACAACCAGAAGTCCCCCAGGCCTCCTGCTCCTCGTCAGCCCAAACCAGTCCGAGGACAAAACGTTGAGATGTCCATGCTCACAACTGCATACAAGCCAAAGGTAGAGAGTCACAGCACATAATTCTGTGGGTGGGGAAAGTAAATGATGGAGGCTCTGTTCTGCCTCACTGAGACTAAGACAAAATGATTTTAGTTGTGAGAGGAAATTTTTAGATTTGAATGTGTACATGTACAGTATGTGTTTGAGGCAGAGGGTGGCTAGTGTGCTACATGGTTCCATGGATCAAATTCTGGTGATTGACAGCCAGTTGTGCAGTATTTTAAAGATCCCATAACATGGTGCTCTTTGGATGCTTTTATATAGGTGGAGGCTGGGGGTGTGGCCCTGACCAACTGCCACTTTGCTCATTTGAAAGTCATGATGTCTCTCTCTCATGGGTGGGCCAAATTCTCTGGGTGGGCAAAGCAGAGAAAGGGGAGGTAACCTTGCTGGAATCTTGCCCCTTATGAGGTCATAAGGGGCAAGATTCCAGATTGGCCCATCTGAGCTTTCATTTTCTCAAAGGCAGAGCAGGATACCCAGGGCTCGGTTTACACCTATCACCATTTCTAGCCACTGGGGGACCATAGGCGGGCTGGGGTAACTCATATTAATATTTAAAAAAAAAAACATAAAGTGAAATTTTCATGCCATGGTATCGTTAAGCTTTATATGTGAAAATGTAACATTCACTTGAGACACAAATTTTAATGAGGATTGCAAACTCTTTTAACTGCTGTTGTTTAAATGTTGTGGTTGGTCCATTTTGCTTTCACACCACAGATGAACCACAGAAGAATTGTTTGATTGGGTTTGATTGACAACTTTCACACCAGCATAAATGAACCAAACTAACTGGGCTCCAACAGTTTGTTTGAAAGCCAAGTTAGGTGTGTAAGCACCCTACACTTATGGAGACATTACAGCACAATAACGCCACTGTTAGTTACATGTTAGTCCCCCATCTCTCTCTCTCTCTTTGTTGCTTTTCTGCCACATTCGCTGAACATATCAGAAGTTTAAACTTGAGTCTTCCCACCATCATCTCACTCCAGCCATCACTGCTTATAGAAAAGATCAATCCTGCTAAAAACACACTTGTTTATACGCACACAGCATTTTTGACCCTCCTGTGGTGAATCTAGATTAATACTCGTTTGCTGTGTGTGCCTTTTTAAGTTACGGCAGCAGACTGAGTAAGGAGTCAAACCACGGGCACAGCCCCTCTGTATATCAACTGGGATACGTTGCACCATGCAGCATGGTCGCTGCTTTCAGTGTGTGTGTGTGTGTGTGTGTGTGTGTGTGTGTGGGGGGAGTTTGCTTCAGATCTCTATCATCGGAGCTCAGCAGATCCAGGAATGTTGAACTGCAGCTCTTTGTCTCTCTGCTTATTTCTCTCCCACTGTCTCTTTTCCACATCTCTCTAATTAGGCATCTCTCATTAGGCATTTCCCAAACTATTGGTATCTGCATTTATAATGGCTGATTTAAACAAAAAAAATAGTTTATTTTTATGTTTTTAAATATTCATTCATCTGATTGATTCTGATAAATGAATATTTAAAAAATAAAAAACGGATGGTCAACCATGTCATGAGTGTTGTCGTTGCATAGTTTGTCCACCAGAGGGCGCTCTACAGCGTCCCTGTTGGCAAAACTGATTTTGTTTTTTTGTTATTGTTTTTTTTCAAAGGACTTTAGGTTTCATATCTTCAGTTTTTATTTTTATACATTTTATTTATCAGAACTTTAATATATTCTGTATTATTATATATAAGTTCCTCTGTTCTGTTGTGACAATAAAACAAATTATTATCATATTATTTTAGTAAGAACTCATGAATAACTTTAAATAACTAATGTTAGGGAAATCTGTTTAACTTTAAGTACGCGTTTCTGGATTATTTTATATATCGGCCGATATATCAGCATATCGGATTATTTTTTATTAAACTAATATTTGTATCGGTATCGGCTTTAAAAATCCTTTATTGGTCATGCTCTACTATGGACCTCCTTTTCATTCTTCACTCTCTCCTTCATCCCCCCCCCCCCGTCACAGAACCTCTTTGTAATGTAGATCATCAAGCCCCTGCTCTGCCAGCCAACACATAGCTCACATTAGGATCTGTATCATGTTTCTTTCAAGGTTGCTCAGTCACATCATGTCTGTTTATCTTTTTCCACATAATTTTGGTGGTGGTAGTGGTGGGAGGGGGGATTTCTCAGACAACGAGTCTGTTTGTGCAAAGCAGGGCTGATGCCCAAGGTAATGTGCCATGCGCAAAATGTCACAGATGCGTCAGAAGCCATTAATATTTGTGGTTTATTTTATTTCTTTGCAGTGGGAGCCTCTCCTGGCTGTGTTTAGATGGCGGCCTGCAAAGAGTCAAGGACATGGGAGTTCATAGCGTGTCAACCATGCAGTTATGGAATTTTACAGTGAATTTTAAATGGTCTTTGTGAACAACAAGGGCATGAAATATGGTTCACACATATCAGACTGTTTAACCATCCATTTTAAGATTTTGAAAGCAAAGAAAAAGCTTTTCAGAGATGCCGTTTTTAACTCTTTTTGCAGCCCATGCATCTAATATTATAGCTAAATACTTTTACATGGAAGACAATTTAGTTAAATGAGGATTTGCATTATATTTGAACTTTTTTTAAACCTTTTTAATGAGTCGTGAAACCTCAAATTATATAGTAATGGACTGCTAAATTGAGTGTTTATTTTTCCTACACCTCTTATCTACAACTTTGTCTTGGGTGAGGCTGCTACCCAGCAGGCTTTGCTGCAGGGTCACCAAGGGGCCATTGCCCGTGACAATCCATTTAGACCCACATAAACATACACACACAAACCTGCGGTGGTGTGAGGAGGATCTGAGGGTTTGGGTGTGGGGAGGAAAGACTGGGTGAAATAAACCCATAACTCTAAACATATGTGCTCTCATAGCATGTGCAGGCCCCCACACTCATACACACACATACTCATACACACACACCACCCCCCTCAGAGCTCAGACAGGCCTGTGTTTCTTTCTCCTGTTCACTGAATTTCATTATTCATCTCAGAGTTCCTGGAATCTGGAAATCTCTGCCAACCTCGCCTCACCTTTTATCTTTAAATACAGCTACACACACCTTCTGTAGTTGATTATTGTTTATTCTTGTTTGTATCTTCTTCATTTGTTATTTAGATTATTTACTGTGGTTTTGCCACAATGGTTATAATAAAACTTTGTAATTCAAGTTAATTGCATTTTTTCTCCTGTTGTGTCAGAGTGTTTGGCATTGCTCTGACAATAAATGTCTGCAGATTGGCAGATCACACTGCCTCGTCATGATTATGTCATGCTGATGAAATGAAATACTTTCCTTTCATCAGTTTTAAAAGTAACTTACCATTAAATCCACTTTTTTTTTAATTTATAAATTCAAATTAGTGAGTGACTTTATTACGCTATCAACTGAACCTGGTCCGTCTATAGTGTAAAGACATTAATACAGAAATCATCTGTCTGGGTTTGAATACATTGGTTCAATTTGTTAAGATGGTGCAGTCAAGCTAAAACAGGTGTTAAGTTGTTCTTTAATTAAGATGATTAAATTTGATCAAGTCCGACAGAATTATAAAAAGTTTGTGAGCCTGCTATAACCCCACATTTCAGCTCAGTCCCATTGGATTTACATAAAAAACCTATGTCTATTTCCTCAGTAAGAATAAAAGACTTAAATGTCCCCACTCACAATGACGGTAAAAGCTTTTTTCTGTTATTACTGCAGCTGATTCTACAGTTTTACTGGCAGGAGAATTCATTGCTAAGTCTTCCTAAAAGCTGCTAAGATGTTCATCAGTTAAATGACATTCGTAAGATGGGAATGTGATGCCAGATTTCACAATTTTCCCACAACGCTCTCCAAAAGCTTAAAGATAGTCATTAGGAGCTGATGTAATGGGTTGAGGCTGATTATGACAATTATCAACTCTCTGGGCTATACTTGCATCGCATTACAAGCACCGATGTAAACTTCATATTAACATTTCAATTTTCCAATCAAGGATAATGGTGAGGAAAGCGTACAAAGAAAATAATGATTTAATTTTTTCTGTCACATGTCTTTTCCCACTGATCTCACTTTTTTCTTTTCCACCTCCTCTTCATTTCTCTGCAGAGTAAGGCCAAAGAGCTTCCTTTGTCGGCTGTGCGTTTCATGGAGGAGCTTGGAGAGTGCACTTTGGGGAAGATCTACAAGGGTCACCTGTATCTGCCGGGCATGGACCAGACACAGCTTGTGGCCATTAAGACTCTGAAGGATGTCTCCAATGCCCAGCATTGGGCCGACTTCCAGCAGGTACAGACTGGATCCCTCCCTCTAAAGCTTGAAGAAAAGACCTAAATAGGGCACCCGGATAGCTCAGTTGGTAGAGCAGGTGCCCATATATAGGCCTAGAGGTCTACTCCTTGACGTAGCGGGCTGCATGTCATTCCCCCTCATTCTTCCCTTGCATGTTGTTCAACTGTCCTGTCAAAATAAAGGCCTAAAATGCCCAAAATATTATCTAAAAAAATGACATAAACATTTATAAACATATATTACTGGTGAATACACAGATGCCAAAATCAATCAAATGTAACCTGAATAGGACCTCTAAGACTACTGTAAATAGTAAGTAATTTTAGAAGACATGCTTCTAACTGGAAATTGTATTTGGATGTAGTACTAAAATAATCTACTGTTTTAAAATACAAGGGACAATTTTCCCAGTGGAAAGACCTTTTACCCCACAAGAATTGAAGCATGACTTGTTATATTTTTACAGAAGGTATAAGTGTTGGGCGATGGCAGACTGTATAGCTAAAAGTCACTTTTTAAAATAGTTCAGAAAATAAATTGTCAGATTGTCCATATAAATTTAGATGTTAAGAAGGATTGAAACAGATGACTTGTAAAAACACAAGCCGCACTTTCCATGGACAGAGAATGAGCTGCTAGCATTTAAAGTGATACACCCAAACATCTTTTGAGTTTAAAACATTCGTACCACCTTTCGAGACCACAGTGTTTCTAACTCACTTTCTTTTTTACCACCACTTGTGTTTGCATCACAGGAGGCTGCAGTGCTGACGGAGCTGCAGCACCCAAACGTGGTGTGCCTGCTGGGTGTGGTGATTCAGGAGCAGCCTGTCTGTTTGCTGTTTGAGTTTTTGCCCCAAGGCGACCTCCACGAGTTCCTCATCATGCGTTCACCACACTCTGACGTTGGCTGCAGCAGTGATGAGGATGGCACGGTGAAATCCAGCCTGGATCATGGAGACTTCCTACATATGTCCATACAGGTGGGATATGAAAGCAGTTTTAAAGTCTATAAAACTGAAAGAAGTGTTTCTCCTTTCTGCTGTGTACCAGACATACTTCACAGCT
Organism: Etheostoma perlongum; assembly: GCA_026937815.1. Classification (NCBI taxonomy): domain Eukaryota; kingdom Metazoa; phylum Chordata; class Actinopteri; order Perciformes; family Percidae; genus Etheostoma; species Etheostoma perlongum. The sequence continues at coordinate 9,186,520 of CM049379.1, forward strand.
ACTTCCTGCTTTAATGATTGTTTTCTTTCTGACTAATCAAACCTAGGTGGCAGCTGGGATGGAGTACTTGGCCAGCCACTTTTACACCCATAAAGACCTTGCAGCTCGGAACATTCTAGTAGGTGAACAGCTCCACGTCAAGATCTCCGACCTGGGTCTCTCCAGAGTGATCTACTCCTCAGACTACTACTGCATTCAACCTAAAACTCTGCTCCCCATCCGCTGGATGCCCCCTGAGGCCATCACTTACGGAAAGTTCACCACAGACTCGGACATTTGGTCGTTCGGAGTTGTGCTGTGGGAGATCTTCAGCTACGGTCTGCAGCCCTATTACGGCTTCTCCAACCAGGAAGTGATGGAGATGGTGAGAAAGAGGCAGCTGCTGCCTTGCCCCGAGGACTGTCCGCCAAGGTATGTTCAGGTTAATTTTGCTGATCAGCCACAGCTTTGAAGTAAATGATGAGAATACAGTACGTACAGCCACCGTGGCTAGTGTCTGGCTAGGAAGGCCCTCATCGTCTTGTGTTTCAAAGGCCACAGACGGTTTTTCTAATTGGTAATAAAAAAAGTCACAATCTCATTATGCAATGTGAAAGGGGTAATCAGAGTTCCTCGAAATTCATGATTTTACAGTAACCTTTTACAGCAGAGATGAAGACAGGAAGCATGGGGAGAGAGTTGGGGGGTCTGACAGAATCAAGCCAGCAATGTGGACATTATATGGTTTGTGTATTAAATCCTTCTGTAGTACACAAGACGCACTTAGATTCTTATACAGAGATAGCTTATTTTCTAATATTTGAACAGTTACTGTATGCACACCCTTGCTTATACTATCAACAGCATTTGCAAGTGTTTGTAGAATTATATTGAATATATCACAGTCTTCACCATATCCATAAAAATGTAAACAAACAACAACAACAACAAAAACAATGTGTTACCAGAAGTTATTACAGACATTCTTACAATTGCCTGATAACTAACTCTGTTGTCTCTCAGGTTTTATGGTTTGATGACTGAATGCTGGCAGGAGGGACCGACGCGTCGAACGCGCTTCAAAGACATCCATGCCCGCCTGCGAGCCTGGGAGGGGCCGTCATCCCACGCCAGCTCAAGCACGCCCTCTGGTGGTGGAGGCAATGCTACCACCCAGACCACCTCACTCAGCGCCAGCCCCGTTAGCAACCTCAGCAACCCCCGCTACGCTGCTGCCACGGCTGCTGGGTACCTCTACCCAGCCCAGGCTATTCCCTCACCGGGCCAGATGGGCCAGATTCAAGCCTGGACACCCATGGCTGTAACACAAACCCATCAGCGCTTTATCCCTGTCAATGGATACCCCATCCCGCCAGGATACGCAGCTTTTCCAGCCCACTTCCCTCCGCCGGCCCCACCGACCAGGGTCATCCAGCACCACCTGCCCCCTCCCAAAAGTCGCTCACCCAGTAGCGCCAGCGGCTCCACCAGCACGGGTCACGTCAGCGGAGTGCCCTCCACCACGGGCTCTAATCATGACGCCAACACGCCGCTGCTTTCCCACTGCATCATGCCGGGGAGCGGTGGAGGGCCGATTCAGATGTACGGACAAGTTTGCCAGAAGGGAGTGGGACCACTGGACCACGCATCACAAACAGCGCTGCTTGCTGCTGATTCTGACGTACTGATGTACAACGACTCGGTCATCACCGCAGACCTGTAGATAGAGACATACTCACAATCTTTCTGCTCGGGACCCACATTTGTGAAGTTTAGCTTCTCACACAGGGACCCAGTCTTCTACTCCGGTCACATGGAGACCCAACAGAAACTGGCCTGTACGCACATTTGAGTGTGCAAGAAACATTGCCGCAGCTACACAAGTATATACGCAGCTGTCTGACTTTTTAATGCCTTTTTGTTTAAAGCATGTGTACTTACTACCATGGTTTGAAAATGTCGTGCTATTATTTTAACCTCTGTGTGAATACGGTACATAAGTCCTGAATGAATGAGTGAGATACAAAGATATATATTCAAAAGAACTTTTTTTATTAAGGAATAAACTTTAAAGATGAAAAAATAGCAAGTCCACCCTGCGTCCTAAAAAATGTTTTTTTTTTTTTTGTATCACAATCTGACACAATGTTCCTGTGTCAATAACCGAGTTATCAGACTGTTTCATGCAGGATGTGAAGGAAACACTGACACTCTTACCGTGACCTTTTGGTGCCTTTCAGCAGGGGTGCGACTTTCTTGTTTCTGGACGTACTGTATAATAACACAACAATGTGCTGTATGCGTGCTTGTACAGTAAAAGAAACTGCATTTAGCAATTGATAACCGAGCAAACAACAGACTGAAGAAACAGGAAGTTTAGCAGCTTTAACTGAGAAGACCAGCAATGGCGTGCTCAAATACACCAGTAGCCTACACAAGGAGGTGGCGTAACCTGCCTTTTGGGTTTCACGTATTGCAGGCAGACAGCTTTTGGCTATGTGACGTCTCCCCATCAAATTCAAACTAAAACAGATACAGGTGATAATTTGGCTAAAATACTTGTCCAGGCACTGAGATTTGGCATTTTTACGCAAAATCCCTTTGAAAGTGACACCTAAATGTTTTTTGTGCAACCTCAACATCTTCCTCTATTGCAACATTGACACAGGTCTATTTGCCTTTTTCAAATTTCACTTTACAGCTTCCTAGGCTGGGGAAGCAGGGAGTACTTCTGATTGGACAAAATAACTCTTCATCAGCCTTTCTTTCTCCCTACATTCCTCTCTCTTTCTCTCTCACCTTCAATGGGGATCCCTTCCCCTTCCTCCTTTACTCTGCAGTACCGTCTTCCACCCTCCAAGCGGACGTGGCGTTTAACTTCAAAAGCTGGCTGCAGAGGACCCTCTACAGATCTACAAATAAAACCACACATCGCTCATATCCTCCACAGCTTAACTAGACTGGCCTCAGGGTACAAACACTTGACTCACCACCCAAGAGCTGGGGTCAGTTTACTGTCAGTGATGTAAAACTATAAATGTACCCTCACAAAAGAACATTTTTATTGTAAATTGGATATGGAGTTTTAATTTCTATGAGAGCTTTTCCAGTATTTGAATTTTGAAGGAACTTAAAGATCTTTTTCACGTGGCTTTTCTTCATGTCTTTGCACTTTCCTTTCCTGTTTTTCAGCATCTGTGTGAGTGAAAGTACTCAAAGCAGGGAAGGTTAACACACATAAGGCTCATAGTAGATAACATTATTATGGCTGCCCCCTATTAGTCGATTAGTCGACTAAGAGGTCCCTTTGGTCAAGTAAGATTTATTTAGTAGATTAGTCATTTTTTTAAAGGTTTTTTCATGCTGAATGACTTATTTCCAAGAAGAGTATGAGCACATATTTGGCAAACACCAGGTTTAAAGTGCTGCTTTAGCATGATTCTTTGTGGAGAACTCAGTTTTACAGATCTGTTGATTAAATCGACTTATCGATTAGTCGTTCAAAATCACACCATTGTGATACGACTACAGTAAAAATGTATTTAGTGGAAGACAGCCCTAAATGTTACCATTACACCAATCAGCCTTATGTACATGAATATAGTACTGTGTGCCTGAAGAGAAGAAAGTTTGACCTAAAAAAGGATCATTTTCATTCGCAGTGTGCAGAGAGATTTATGTATGTTGCTTTTATTTGAATCTATATCAGTCAGTATATGAGAATGAATGGTATCCAGTACACCTGGTGCCAACTGTGCTGACATGACATCCCAACGAGTATGTGCAGCTTTTAAAAGTAAAAGAACAAAATAAATATGCCTTTATTTTTCCCCTGTGAGTCTCTAAAATAGCTGTATTTATTTTTCAACGTGTCCAGCAGCATAATCATATACGTTTTTCAAGGCTTTCTGTAAATATCCTTTTGTGATATGAAGAAGTATTTGGTAAATGGTTATTAATTCACAGTTCTGTAATCACACAAATGATGCCTTAGCTGTCTGTTGTTGCCTGTTTTGATGATGGTTGATTAGAAGCACGGCTAAATATGAAGCTTTTGTTATTTAAAACCGAGAAACATATAGATAATAGAAACGGCTGCAGTAACAGAACAGTTTGGGATCTGGTGTTACCTTCTGTGTAGTAGACAATCATTGGTTTTGAATGGTCATAAACGTGTCCCAGATTGTACGTGTTGCACTCTGCTAATGATCACTCTCTTAATCAGCTGTATACTAACCAAACACACATCTGACTCGAGGGTACGCTGATAGCATCTTACTGTGGATGTGCAGTGCATAAAGCTCAGTGAAGATGGCTCGTGGCCTATATTGCATTGTTTTAATGATAACGTTTTTAAGTTGACATTTGTGGAATGTAGATAGACAAGACTGTATTATGTTAAGTCCATGTACTTAAACCCTTCAAACCATGGCTACGATCTGACTACTCACTACATGAAAAGCAGCTGCTCCAAGTCACTGCATACTAAAATAAAAATAATTCTGATTTAGATTAGACTGAACTTTAGTTTACCCTGAAATAATTTATTCAAACCAACTATGGTCAACAGAAGCTAACAAAAGGATAAGATTGTGCTTTGTTCCTCTTGCTAAATCTAGTCTAGATTATTTGACTCATTTTAAGTACATTTTCCTATTGAGGTTTTATTTCATTGCTGTCTTTTGTCTTTTCATCTTTTCGTTCCTCTGAAGCAGATCGAGCTGCCTTTGCATCTGATTTTTTACACGTGACCTCCATCCAGCATGTACATTGTAAAAAACAATGATTTATGTCCACTCATAGTAGTGCAAAAACCACTTGTACACAAGACTGTGAATCTTAATCAAGTCTGGGTATTTTTGTATTTGGCAAAGAAAATCATAACTGTGCCTTTATTTGTTTGTTTTTTTATCCTAGATCCATTTATAAAACAAAAACAAAATACAAGTATGATTATATTTCAATAACAGTGTACCTATTACAGAAGGTTTACATGCTTATCCTTTTGACCAAGAGAGGCCTTGTCTTTGTATTTTGTCTAAACATTTTTGCACAGATGTTTTGTATTGCAAAATCATTTAATAAATGATGTTGGTTGGTACATTTTGGCGTCAATATGATTATTAATTCATAGGCATTGTTACTAATTGTCTGTTTTTGTGTTGGCTTGTAGCCTATAAATCTAGATGCACCATAGCGGCAAATGTAATTTGCAGCCAGGGTAAGGCCAGCAACTCTTTTTTTTCAAATCAAGATTTATTGAAGAATGTGGACATACAGTAAGAACCAACATCTTCTGTACATCTTAACAGTCCATAACAAGCCAGGGGGTTACTTTAGGAAAAAACAAAACCAAGTAAAAAACTTCATACAGATATTTTGTGAAGCTTACAAAATTCATATGATCTAACACCTTTTTTGTTTGTAGGCTACAGGTAGACATGGGAAAAAGTATTGTTTAATATTGGCAGCCAACTCCAAAAAGCTTGGCTTCTTTTTCAAAATCTTTGACTTATGTAAATCAAATTTGGTAAAATAATTATTAAATGTATCGTGTAATACTCTGAATAAAGCTTTCTATCACATTGAGTGAATAGCAGTCTAGCAACTCTCCGTTGAATTGCGAACTGGAAAAACCATATTCTGGTCCGGCCAATCACATCGTGTATAGAGTCGGTGGGCGGGCTTAACATAAGGACGGCAAATTTGCGACGGTTCCGCGTGAATTTCTCTTCCTGCTACTTGAAAACAAAGAAGGCTGTATTTCGAATTAGCTTTGCCCGCGACTCTGGAAGACTTGGAGTTTAGCACTATTTATTTTTATTTTTTATTTTACCTTTATTTAACCAGGAAGTCCCTTGAGATTGAAATCTCTTTTTCGAGGGAGACCTGGCCAAGACGGCACACCAGTTACAATATACACAGAAATACAGCATATAGACAAAAATCACACAGAGGAAAGGAACAGGTCACATGGGGCAATTACATTTTTTTTTTTTTTTGGCAAAGTCATTCTTCAAAAAGGAAGTTGTGTTCGGAGTTTAGCCGACCGAATACGGCAAAAGTTGAATCTATCAACCAGCGTCGCTTTGATTGGTTGTAGCGCTATTCTACTGCGTGCAGAGAGAATTTGAAAGACATCCGTTTATCCCGCCCCTCGGATAGCTCTGCCCAGACGAGACGGGTATGGATGCAGCCTGGAGCGTCCCATGTCATCCGTCCCGTCTCATGCGGTCCCGTCTCATACGGAAGTGTGTCCAACGGTAAATTCAGAGGGTCAAAACACGAAATCGCGATTAATTTTCCAGACGGGTAAATTCGTGACCACATTTGTTGCAATCAATTGAAAAACGTTAATAACTGTATAAGTAACAATTTTGCCTTGTTTGCTGATTTCTGAATGTTATGGTTGTGTTGTTCCATATTAACGTAGCTACATCTGATGAAACCTGCATCAGCGACGCATTTCTGCCAACGGCAGGATCTCCTGAGGAGTATAACAGGGATCTGATTCTGCACACAACAAAAACAAGAATGCAAAATAAACATGTTAGACTCTTTCCAAGACTCTTTTTCATTTTAGCTATATTCTATGTTGTTTTCACACTTCACTGGGACATTGCTGCAAATACAACTGCATGGCGAGAGCATTGGACTGTAGAGCTCTACAGGCGCTGCCTCGGCTGTCGGGTCTCTGAGACCCGGGGGCAGAATGCTGTCGGGAGACCGGGGGGCAGAATGCTGTCGGTCTCTGAGACCCGGGGCCGAATGCTGTCGGTCTGAGACCGGGGGGCAGAATGCTCTTTGGGACCCGGGGCAGAATGCTGGGACCCGGGGCCGAATGGGTCTCTGGGACCCGGGGGGGCAGAAGATGCTGTTGGGTCTCTGGGACCCGGGGCAGAACGCTGTCGGGTCTCTGTATTTTTATACTAGCCTACCGTCGGGTCTCTGGGATCGGGCTTCGGGTCTCTGGGACCCGTCCTGCATTCAACTGCGTATCTTTGCTACCACGGTCTTGGGCCAGAATGCGATTGTATTGTTCTTCCACTTCCGTGCCAGCGGTTCTATTGTATTTTGTGTTGTATTGTATGAAAGGGGGAAAAAAATTAAAAACAAAACCAAATGCTTGACCTCTGTCGGGAGAAAATTTCTTTCTATAGCTGCAACTTGGATCCAAGTTTTTTTTGTTTGCCTATAATCTGCATTTATTTTAGAGACGGACATATATTTTTACATATTTAAAAAAAACACAAAATATTTTATTCATTAGCATGATAGTTGACGCGAGCTTTTACTTTGAAAAGTAGAAACTCGGGGATGACAGAAGGATTTTTTTAGTTTGCCAATAATCTGCATTTATTTCATAGACGAACATATATTTTAAGTTTTTCATCAGTATGATAGTCTGCATTTATCTTGTAGACATATTTTTTAAAAGTAGCCTATTTTATTCATTTGTATGATTGCCGTAACTGTTTAGTCAAAAACATATATATATTAAATGTATTTTATTAATTAGCATGATAGTTGACGCATGCTTATTTTATTCCAGACAATAGTCTGCATTTATCTTGTCAACACAACCATAACATTCAGAAATCAGCAAACTATGTGTATGAAATTGTTACTTTAACAGTTTTTAACGTTTTTCAGTTGATTGCAACAAATGTCTGGAAAATAATTCGCGATTTCGTATTTTGAACCTCTGAATTTGTCGTTGGACACACCTCCGCATGAGACGAGACCGCATGAGACGGGACGGATGACATGGGACGCTCCAGGCCGCAGCCATACACTCTTGGCCCAGGCCCCAACATCTTGATGTGGGTCTGGCTTGTCAGGCTAGTTGGCTTTGGTGATCAGAATTGTAATGGCGCTGTGAATCCACTGGGGATCACCAAATCACCATTCCTTTCATTTGTGTGCCTCATAACTGTAGTGATCATTGTTGACCAGGTAGTGGTGCCTTTTAGTTGTTTGATTAGTGTACATTTGAGTCTCATAACAGCTGGAAATAATATTAGTCCAGCTATAATTTGGTGAAAGATGAAAAAAATGACTCGCAGTCATACATATGTGTGTTTTCTCTAATTTTCCTGTTCAAAACTCACATTTCACCCCCCACCCCAAAAAAAGGTGTTTTTGCTGTAGGCTACGAATATAGAGATGATTATTTTGCACAGGACCCTCTGGTAATTGTGTGTACACATACAAGCAAAATTGCAGTCTAAATCATACATAACATGGGTTTTGTTTACCTAAATTTTTTTTTTTAAAAAAGCCTAATTATCATACACTGTATTTAGCCCTGCAGATGTTTTGGTTTTATTTTCTTAGGTTTTCAGATGACTACCTGTTCCGAGCCCTGGTTTCCAACCTTCTAGGCTTTTGGTGCCTTAAAAAGAAGCTGTTTATTCTTGTGACCCCTCATCAGTTTGCATATGTTTACAAGTTGTGACCACTTTAATCAAAAGTGATTTTCTTATATTGGTTGGTTAAGGCTTACTGGACAGATATGTTACGGGTGATTTATTATGATTTTTCTTCAGAAAAGAAATTCCTTTCACTTCTATTGTACTTGGATTGAAGCCAATATCTCAGAGAAAGTTCTATTAAAACTGTTTGATTGGTTTCACAAGAGAGTGACCAAATATTTTTTTGTAATGTGGGAAAAGATATTCTAAAAATAAATAAATGATGGAGCTCTCTCTTGGTACAAGACATCAATGAATCTGTGTAATATTAACAGTTTTTCTATTGGCCAATTTATGCACGTCATGATTTCTATGCTGCGCATGCTCATTGGGTGTACTAGAGAGTAGATGATAAGCAGAGACACATTTCACATGTTGCTCCAGGTTTGAGCGAATAAAAAAAGTGAATAGTTTATATCACATCAGTGTGAATCTACATGTTTGTACAGTACGGAACAAGACATGGTGTCAGTGTGAAGACAACTCAAACAGAATGGACGTCTCTGGAGTTCCGTCATATGGATTGGGATACTAGCAACCTGCACGTAGCATGGGGCAAGTTCAAAACGTTGGGTGACCCTCCCCTCAACAAAGGATAAAAAGTCATGACCCTCCCTATTTTCCTCCAATGGTCCATTCTATAAATACCAAACGGTCCCTTTTTTGTTTTTTTTTTGTTCTATGGTAACATTACTCAGTGGGATTATCACTGTAAGATAAGTGTAGACTAATGGAGTAAAGAGTAAAATATTTCCCTTTTAAATGTAAAAATAGAAGTATTAGTAGCAATATGGAAAAACTCAATTCAAGTAGCCTACCTCAAATGTGTACTTCCTAGCCAACAGTTTGAACGTCTAAAGGACATAAACAGACCAGTAGTCACTTTAAATGATAACTGGTGTCAACCAGGCCAGCCTAGTGGGGACGGGTGTGTCCTCTCCTAATGCTAAAAGAGGGGGTTACTTCCTGCGCTCAGACCATGTAACTGAGGACGACCACTTCCATGACAGAAGAGCCCTGAGGGTGCTCTCCTCTAAAGTAGCCGTATCTTGAGTTCAAGATGTAACGAGCGATAATGTGATTTGAAAATAAAGGAGGTAGAAGAAGAGAATGAGTGGAAGGAGAGAGGGGTAGGCTACAGGTAAAGTATATTGAATGACCGAGTGGACTTATGCTTCATATGCATCATGGGTTCTTGATCCAATGTTGATAATACAGTTAAGGGAAATAACCTGTATATGCATGTCTGTTTTTATTGTTTGAAATAATATACTCTCATATAATTGAAAGAAAAACTGGTGAAAGAGCACTCCTGGTTGCTGTAACTGTAGGCTTCCACTTTGACGATGTGATTGCTGAGAGGAATGGATACAGATATTTGTTGAGAGTGGAAGAGGCAGAGAGAAGGATACAGTTTCACCATCCTATCGCTTTGTCATGGTTGTGCTGGAAACCTCCAACAAGCCCCTGATTGTTGGGGAACATGAGCTGTTTTTGTTGAGTGGCTGACAGGCGCTTGACCTCTGCTGTCCAGGCTGCCACATACTGACCTCGGAGATGGGAAGTGAAGTGAAGCCTTTGAACGATGTCAAGTGAACTATCACTGCCTTGTTTAATTTCCCCCGAGGAGCTTGACACACAGCTGGGGTAGGGCATGTGGACTACTTAGTCATCTTCCTGGTTCATGTCAATTGTTTTCTCCAGATTTACAGTTAATAGGATATATAAATATAAATTGTTGGTTTGTTTAAAGTTTATTGGCATAATACTTTTATTTTGGGGGGGCTTTTCCCTTTATTACACAGTGTCAGTGGATAGACAGGAAAGGGTGAGAGAGACGGGGCATGACAGCAGTAGGTCGGGTTCGAACCCACGCCGCTGCAAAGGACTCAGTCTACATGGGGCGAGAGATCTTTCTGGGTGAGCTAGAGGACGCCCCATTAGCATAATACTTGACCTGAAGTTTTTGATTTAAAACCACTTGCTAAAATGAATCTAATTAATTAATTTAATAAAAAAGTGTTAGCTTTTGACATCCAGGATTGTTTGAGAAACTTTTTAAAGTCCTCATATTATGCTCATTTTAAGGTTCATAATTGTATTTATGGTTTCCTTTTCAACAAACACCATATTTTTATTGTACGGCACATTGCTGAGGCTCTTCTTTTCACCCTGTGTGTTGAGCACTCTGTTTTAGCTACAGAGTGAGGCATCTCACTTTTGTTCCATCTTTGTTAGGAATTACCCACATGCAGTACCTAGGTAAAGACTACTAGCCAGTCAGAAGCATAGTATGAGGGCGTGCCATGCTAGCAGCTAGGTGAGCAAAGTAATGCACGTTCATCACAGAAGTAAAGGCTGGACTAAAATAGAGCTGTTTGTGAACAGTGTTTTCTGTTGGAGATGGTAAGTGCCTTTGGGGGGGGGGACTTTCGGCTTTGTAAACCTATAACGTGCACCAAAAAGATATATAGCACAATGAAGGAAAGGGGAAAAAGCCTAAAAGCATAATATGAGCACTTTAAATCTCACTTTGACACTTATTTGTGTACTCTACCCATGCTTTAAAGAATAGAAACTATGACGAACATAGTTATCACAAAGATGTTGAAGTGTCAATGTATCTATGTAAATTTAATACGTCAGGCTGGACATCCACATGACACTCCTAGTTGTTTTTTCAACACTATGAATTGTGGTTAACTCCATCAGGCAGAGTTACGGAAAGTGTTCAGAAAGAGCTCAAGAAGGGCTGCGAAAGGGCTCTCATGCCCAGTGGGACAGCCCTAAGCCCTCAGAGACTTAGCTGGAAGGCTCCTCAAAGTCTGAATGTGTCGAGCTAGCTGCTATGTAAAGCTGTACTTGGAAACAGTGGTGCTTTGAGCTAAATGCTAAAATCTGCATTCCATCATGATCAAAATGACAATGTTAACATGCTGATATTTAGCAGCTATAAGGTTTCCCATATCCACCATCGTAGTTACAATACATTTGCTAATTAGTACTAAACACAAAGTACAGCTGAGACTGATGGTAATTTAATTAGTTTTGCAGGTATTTGGCTGTAAATCAAAGTATTAATAAAATTAAAATTTTGACCTGATAATGATGCTATAGAGGAAAAGTCAAAGGAACACCATGAATGTCTGTACAAAATGTCATGGCAATCCATCCAATATTTGCTGAGATATTTCAGTCTTGACCAAAGTGGTGGACAGAGAGGCCGACATCGCTGCTTGAGTTTCTAAAAAACAATTTGAAAAGGCTGTAGATATAGTAATTAATCCCTGACTTCCTGTCAGTAACATCATCTGCCAAAGTGCTGAAGTGCAGCCCTTCGTTAGCTGTGTCTTTGACAGCTGAAACCTATTGTTCAGGTTTAACGCATTCAGCTGTTTTAAACATTAACAGTCCTCTTCATTGTTGGACAGATACTCAAATGACCGCAGTCGGAAAGAAGGGAGGAGAACAATAGAGTGAAAGATGGATCCACATTCCTTCTCTCTATTCATGCCTTACAGGTCTGAGATCAGATGACCCCTTCCTAAAAATGGCCAGTGTACTGTGAACATTTGTCTCTTGTGAAGTAATGTTGTCAGAAAAGTGTTGGAGTGGGAAGAGATCATTACTGTAATCTTATTACAACAAATTATTAAGTTCAGTTGAAAGAACTTATGACTCAAATAAAGGTTAACAGACTTTCGCCAACTAAGGATTATGGCCTACACACATGATTGGTAAACCCTACTGTGCATTGTTCTGCTGGTATTTCACTGAAGAAGCTTAAAGGAAAAAGTTTGACATTTTGGGGTTACAAAAGACATTTATTTATCTAGCTCGCCAAGCAAGTGAATAAGCACATTTCTCAAGAATTTATGGTCAAGCATCATGAAACTGGGCTCAATGAAGACCTACTTACGTCCCATTTTAAAATGATAATTTTACCCCTCTGAGCCTATAATGGCAACAACTTGACCTTAATATTTTGAGTTAGTGTATACTTTTAGTCATGTCTAAGTGGAGAGATCAGTTTCTACTTCTAAAAGCTTTAAGATACTGTAGTAGAAGTTAATGAGATTTAAATGACTAGAGTGACCTTGCAGATTGTTAAAACGGCTGTGGTTATTAAATCCTGCACTCCAGATTCAGTGAACAAGCTTCTGTTGTTAAGAGATAGCTATCTTAAAACATGGGGCATTGGGTAGTAATGTGTGTATTTATACACAGAGAAGTAGTGTATTAATAGTTCTGGGATTAAGGACATGAATAGCCTACAGCATGTACCTAACCTATAAATGGTGCATGTGTACAAAGAAGGATGTATATATATATTTTCTCTATAAGATTCTAAAAAAACAAATATTACTGCATGTTTTCAACTACGTGCATATTTGAAAGGGAAGTTTGGGGTGCACTGCTGGACCTGCTGCCCCCGCGAACCCGATTCCAGATAAGCAGATGAAGATGGATGGATGGACAGTGTATGTGTGTGTATATATAGTATATTATGATAATAATAATAATAGTAATGTATACTTTATTAATCCTGCAAGGGGAAATTACAATTTACACTCTGTTAGACTGTGTTGTTATTACTATGTTGTTATGTCAGAGTGAGGGGGCTGCCCATGGAAAGGCGCCCCGAGGGGTTGGGGGTTCAGTGCCTTGCCCTACTCACTGAGCTACTACCACCCCCATATATATAAAATGTGAGTATACTGTACCTGCAATTAAAAGGATATTATTGTGTTCAACCCTGAATGATAATGTAGACTTATAGGAGGAATTTCTCTTCTCGAAAACAGATGGAAGTATATCCAGTATATGTTTTGAACACTTAAACCTGCTCTTTCTTGCCACTTGGGGATGGAGCACCATTATCAATTATATTTTTATTCTTTGTGCTTGTGTCCAGTTGATGACTGTTCGATATTCACTTCTTCTTTTATCTCTAACTCCTGAGGGTAATATCTGGCTCTTTAGCTGCTAAATGCCCCACTATGTTCACCAGCTAGTCTCTTAACTGTGTCTGTTTCCTGTTTGGTGCTGAGCACATACAGATAAACAAAAAGCTGAAACTTGAAAGCCGAGGTTAATCTGAAACAAACTGCAAAACCTTTAAGGAGATTTCCCATATCAACTAAATCATTGGGCAGATATTTTGGTCGTGATGCTCTACTTTGACCTCTTCTACTCACACTACCATAAATTGAAAGATTGACACACTCAAAACGAGGATATTCACGCTGGAGAAGTCTTCTGAACTCCCTGACACTGCCAATGTCTTCTGCCGGTGAGTTAAAATTGAACTTGACAATAATAAAATGGACAACTATCTCTAAATGACACCATAACTTTTCCAAGACTTACTGAAACTAAACCAGTGAATACATGTGCTGTGAATGGGATTTCTACTTGCAGGGATTAGAAAGATAACTAAATACTCCCACAGAGAAAAACAATTGTGGATTCAGCTTAACCAACTTCGACCCCCAGACATTTGGCACACTGCTAAAAGTGGGCATACACAGACCATAGTCACCGCTGACATTACAACTAGAAAACAGATTTGAACCATGAATGTGGTGCTAATAAGTTTGGACATGGAAGTATTAAAAAAAAGTGGCAGCTGACACAAAATGTGAAACAAAATATGGAGCAAAGAGGAAAAAACTCCTCTGAAGTGACAATTCAAACTGTAACTCTAGTAGTGGGAGACACTGTTATCAGAAACCAAAGCGGTAAGACGTACTGCATTCCAGATGCCATAGTCTCTAATATAATTGAGCATTTTCTTTAACTGCAGTATTTTATTTAACCATTTTAACTGTCTGGACAAACTTAGTGGACTGCACTGCCAACGGTCAACAGAGGGATCAACAGGTTCAGCCGACTCTGACCACTAAGTACATGGCTCGGTAAGAGCTGCGGTCTGAAAGGGATCAACTATATTCCTAACTTAAATCTGTTCTGGGGATGCAGACATCTTTCCAGGGCAGATTGTCTCCACCCAAGCAGACCTAGAGTGGATGAACTATTCCTCACCCCTTTTGGGATTCACTGATGAAATAGAAGCACTGGTATTTATTTAAGAAAATAGAGAAGATGCTTTGGACAGACAGGGTCCTTGCCCCACTTCTACTACTCCTTTTTACTGTCCGCCATGGACCTACTGCCTCGTTCAGTGGCCATCAATGCCCAGAGGCAGGTTCTTCTTCTGGAGTTCACGTTCCTATACTACAACTATTCCTATTCCACAACTATCCTGTTGTTTTTTAAAGAGTGAACAAGATGCACTCAACTAAATCTGCAATTCGAAGCCACAGTTTCTTTACACAAAAAACACTAAATTTAGCTATATTAAATGTCAGGTCTTTGGCAGGTAAATCATTTTTACCTATGACGGTGCAGCAGTTCTTATTGATAGTCAACCACTCCCTGCTGCAGTCTGATGAGTGGCACTAAAGTGCATAAAAAAGGAGGTGGAGTTGTCATTTTGTTTCATAATTCTTTCCAATGCAAGCAGAAGCACCCCACCTCCCCCCCTTCAAAAAAAAAAAAATTTAAACTGTCAAAAGGCAAAAAGGAGAAAAACCAATATTTGCTGAACTTTCATCCACTATATAATGCAATGAATTTGACTCCTTTTTCACTGACAAAATTCTGAAAATATATAATCCTCCATATTATGTATATGGTCTGTCTTGTCCTTGCATGCATTTAAAATCATTTCAGTTCTAAAATATTTCCGTGTATTTGTGCTATACTCTTAGTAGTTTGAATTTGATATTTGAATATTCTCTTTCTTCTTCCCCCACTCGCCTTCTCCTCTTTATTCAATCTCTTACCCTGCTCTCCTTCCTCCTCTTTTCTCCTCCCCTATCTTCCCACTCCACACAGACTCTCTATCTAATAATCTATCCATCTTTGTGCTGGAATGGAGGTCTAATGCTTTCCATCTGTGTGCGTCAGTAGTGTGGCTCCAAGGGCAAGGCCTGCCACTCTTTATTCACTCCCCCTCTCCACTTCAACTCCTTACCAACAAAACCCCTGAGTCTGGTTCCACTCAGCCTTAAAGTCTAAGATCTCTCTCCACACTGGGGCCCCTCCTAGCCTGAGGCAGCCGGGGGTGGTTGGCCAGGTCCCAGGATCCTGGAGATTCGGGGTCACTGTGAAACTAATAAACGAATCAATTGATCAAATACATAAAGTTTCCAAGCATATTCTGCATAAAAGCAAAACCAAGATTTTTTAAGTTATCCGTCAATTAGTAGCTAGATATTTAGGACACAAAACCTTCTACTCTCCCCTCACATCAGGTGTGGAGGAGTTTCCCATTAATAGTATATCAGGTTTCTTCAAAAAGTACGAGGCTTGCGTTGTGTGAAAAAGATGATTACTGTGGTGGATTGGCAAGAGAGACAAAAATATTTTTTGCAATATCAAAAATATTATGTATCCCATACTAGGGATGCTAATTTAGAGGGGGGGTTTTTTCTGACCGACAGCTGACCCTTGTCAACTGCTTATTAACGGTTAACCGACAAACAGGCCACACAGGTAATAATTAATTTCAATTCAATTGAAATTCAATGAGAGTACATTACAGAGGAATCATTGCATTTCCAGTATTGCATGAGGTAACAAGAGATTGTTGTAGCAACCACTGTAATAACTTAGAGCACATTTCATGAAACCCAAAGACGCTTTACACAGGTACAGGGGGATAAGTGAAAAGAAAATAGTAGGCCAACAAAAACACAGGCTAAAAGGAATAAAACGTCTGTGGTAAATGGAAGGGGGGCGAAATTTATTGTTGGCTACTGACGTACAACCACATTGCACAGATCTAAAGTTATTAATGAAATAGACATATGACATACCTGAGGGCCAATTCTGGGACTTTTTAAAATCATTTACAATCCCGTAAATGTCTCTATCTGTTGAAAGCCCAACTGAGTGTGACTCGGACTAACACAGGCTTTTCTGGTGTTCAGCCGAAATCTGTGACCCATCACAATGTGTTACTGTAGCACCTACCTGCCGTAAATCATTTTGTGACTTTGCGGGAAAAATTCGGCCCCGGGCAGATGCATAAATAAAAACTATACAAAAATAGAGTTTTTTTCTGTTAGTCTTGTTTGCTCTAACAGGTCATGATCATCAGATGGAATATTACAAGGTTTCATAAAAAATTTAAAAGTCACTTTAACTGATTATCAAGTAGTAGTAGTTAGTATTAAAGGCACAATATGTAATACTGACAGCCAGTGTTTAAAATATGTTCTGCAGACGTCCCCGGTTTCCGGGGACAGTCCCCGATTTTGGTGACCTGTCCCCGGCTGGATCTGTCCCCGGAAATGTCCCCGGTTTTCACTGTGACTGAATGAAATTGGAATGAAAGAAAGAAAACTCTGACCAAAGGGAGCCGATCGAGCAGCGCTGCTCAGAGCTCAGAGATGTTTTAGAAAGTCATATTTTGCGATGCTAAAAATACTGATTATTTACATGGAGTCTGGTGGGTTTAGCAAACACAATTTCGCGGACTTTTATGTTTTAAAAATGATCTTAATCTTTAACAGAAAGGTCAGCCTCCTTAGAAATCCTTTCCATAATGTTATCAGACACTTAGAATATTAATCTGAGTCTGTCAGCAGCAAAACGAGCACTTTATGAACATAAATACAAGCTGGACAATTATCTTATTAACTTCCATTGTAGCTTGTTTCTCTGCTGCCGACTGCAACGATCTTGTTTCATACTGAATCAATGTCAATGGAAAATCTTTCCTCAATAGTTTATATTGTCTCCAATACTCAGCTCTAGGTCTATTGTCCCCGTTTTAAGTTGACCTGACGTGTTTTGGAGGTATTTACGCTTCTGAGCTGAAAATGTCCTCAGATTTTGTCTAAGAAATCTGGTCACCTTATGCTTGTCTCATATCCAGACATTGATTCACAGCACAGCGGAGTAGCTAACATTAGATGCTGGCTATGTTGACAGTCATAAAAGCCCGCGCTCACACGGAGCTCTGTGCCCAAATGAAAGACACACCTTACGGCTTGGAATTACGGTAGGAACCGCTAAAAACACAACAACCTCGCTGTCCTCTCCAGCCGACGGACAGACACACTTCCTAGGCTTAGAGTTACGGTAGGAACCGCTAAGAATTACACTACCTCGTTGTCCTCTCCACCTGACTGAACACACTTTATTGGCTTAGAATTACGGCAATAATTGCTTCCAGATTTACAGCCCTCCTCTCTTAGAATAACTCGCCGTTGTCGGCTACGGCCGCTGAACAGGCTACACGTTGTAAACAGCTGTGGCCCGCTTGCCTGGTCCTCCGGTAACGTTAGCAGTTAGCAGGGTTAGCATGGCGGCGTTAGCCAGGACCAGTTGGGATTACTTTACTGACTGTGTCTCAATTGTTTTTGCAAGCAACCAACTCAGGTACCCTAACTTTATAATTCAATGTAAGTACACAAATGTTGAAATTTAATAAAATGCCCGTCCCTTGTAGCCGTGATAAATTAGCCTAAAGCTAAATAAACAATAAACATTTTGAAGCTTGAAAATACTGATAGGTATTTTTAATTATTTTCTTATATTTTCTAGACTGAAATCCATAGTAATAAACATTTGAAAATAATCAGTGTTTGCTACCCAAATCTGCATAATGCATTTTTTTTTAAACACTTTATTTATTTTCATTTTCTTTTCTTGCAGAGATAGAGGGCAGTATAAAAGAAATCAGTACATAAAAAGTACGATGCAAATTGCATTAACCATGACCATGCATTAGTGATAACAATAAAACATATAAACACTCTATATTTACATTGGGTGAGTTGCTTCAGCATACCATATTCTTTTTAATTTTCATTTTTTTTTTGTTTAAATATAAGCCTCCTTATTCTGCTTGTCTTGTACAATAAATGATGCGTGTCTGTGTGATCAAACCACCCAGTGAGACTACATGTGGCATGTGGACTGTGACAATGATGAAAGAAAGACTAATTGTATGGTGGGCAGCCCAAACTCTGTCTGAGATTTTACAGTATAATATATCCTCATAGTGGAGGAATGCACCAGTGCCATCAAACAGGACATCCACCCAAAATCTAAATGCAGCCTCATGGTGTTCCTCTGATCTTAGAACACTTTAATCAGAGTTTGTGAACATGAAATAAACTTACCTGTGAGCTAAAGACAAAGAGAGCCTTGAGACTGTGATGATAGCTGGACTCAAACATCAACCTTGGTTTTAATTATTAGAAAGAAAAAATATTGCATGTGAATTCTTGTCTAGGGTGGAAATATGCAGCAATTCTGTGGGGACAGAAATCATTCATTTTAGCAAATTAATGGAAGAAATGGTTAGAGGGAAGTTTTGTTTTGTATACCGTCGCTGGCGGGGAGACATCCATGTAGTGCTGGGCTCTGAGAAATGCTGCTTCTTTTATCTTCCCTCTCACACTGTGACCAATGCAATACTGCAGTCTCAACAAAACTGCCTTTGTGGAAAAGTCCTGATTTGGATTAAAGGCGGTGAGTGTGTTGTGCCCATTAGGCTCAAGGTCTCTTTCAACTCCACTGTGCAGTATCACCGTTGAGATCAGATGTGTGATTAGGATCGCTCTTACATTTCCCGGTGATAAGATAAGGTGTGAATGGATGTCTTTGCAGTATTCGAAGGGACTGCAGTGGTACACCTGTCCTCTTGTTATTCTAGGCTTAGTTTAAATTAGTTTGACATTTTGGGAAATGCTTATTCAAGCCAAGAGTCAGATGAGAAGATCACTTCAACTCTCTTGTGCGTACAGTAAATATGAGAAGCTGCAGTCAGCACAATTGTTGCACACAGGTGCACAAAGACTGGAAATAGGGAGAAACAACTAGCCTGTTTGTTTAGTGTGTATAAAATAAGTGCTAGCGTTAAATGTGGCAGATTTTCTTTTACCTAGAGCCAGGCTAGCAGGTTCCTCCTGCTTCAAGGAAACCGTTAACCTTTCTCTGTCTAAAGTTATAAAAACCTGCCTACTAGGTCCTCTAAAGCTCACTAATTAACTCATTTTATGTCATTAGTTTAATCATCACAAAAAAATGTGTAAAATCAAGAAAGCCATACCAGCTGTTTTTCCCTGCTTCCAGTCGTTATGCTAAGCCAATCAGATGAGTTGTTACAAGATTGGTGTCTTTTTTCTATCTGAAGGAAGCACAATCTGCATACCAGCACCTCTAAAGCACATAACACATTGTTGTACATGTAATCTGTACAAAAACCAAAATGTAAGAACTACAAGCTGGGGTTTTATAAGCGGTTATGCTACATAGTGTTTTTCATACTATACTGTTAATCAGAATTCAGACAAGTTAATTAGTGAGATTTAGATGTGTTGGTAGGTGGATATTGTTGCATTTGGACGGAGCCAGGCTAGCTGTTGTTCCCTGCTTCATGTTAAACTTACAGATATGATAATGATATCAATCTTTTTATCAAAGCAAAATTCTAATAAGTGCATTTGTCAAAATGTTAAACATCTTTTAAACCATCAAATTCATTATATGGGCTTTTTTGGAGGCTACTTAAAGCTTTGGTGTGTAACTTTGTGATATTAATGAACATCCGTCACATTCAAGCCTTTGTCAAATGAGTTGCTACAAAGCTAATAAAGACTCTCAACTCCACAAAACATTTCTCAGTATGGCTATGATCAGTAGATTGTGGTGTCCGGTGACTTTCCCGCGCAGAAACTTAAGTGAAGATAATTACCTCTTCTGAAGATCATGCTTTTTTAGTCCTCCATGTCGTCCTTGACTACTAGCAACTGCGTGGAGGAGGGGGGACGGGGTGCCTTGTGTCATGTTTTGTTATCATTACTTAGAATTCCTCATAGGGGCTGCAGAAACTATGCACTATAGCTTTAAGCAAATTTAACATTTATTTTATTATTTTATTATTATTCTAGAGCTTCTAGGCTCATGATATACTGTATATTAGTAACCTACTGCTGTTACTGTGCACACCAAACTGATTTCAGAATAAAACTGGGCCTCGTTTAAATGTCTGGAATTGACACCAGGCTTTGAAGTTTGGTGTGAGCTGTATGTGGATGTTGTGATTAATAGTTTATCTTTACCTGTGTGAAAACATAATGACATGTCACACAACACGGCATGTTGCAGTCCTTCTCTCTTCTTTTCTTTACCTCCTCCCATCTCTTTCTTCCTGTCCTTCCCCCTCTGTTCCTTTCATCTCCTCTCTCTCTTCCTCTTTTGATATCTTTTTTTTTTTTTTAAGGTCTGTGTCTGTACTTGCATGCAACACACACACACACACACACACACACACACACACACACACTCATACACATAAATGCACACGCATTCAAACACAGAAACGCATAAAACAAAATTCTCATTATCGGTCACGACCAGCAGGCAGCTTTGTAATCACACAAACACACACACACACACACACACACATACACACACACATATGTATACCAATCTCCTCTGGTTTTACACACACACACACACACACACACACACACACACACACACACACACACACCTTTCATACAAAAGCACACTGAGTCATACTGAGGTTTTTCTGTCTCTTCACACACACATATGTCAAAAACAGCACTGCATAAAGCCACAGACCCAGTTTTGAATAGAGCCAGAAATAGCATTGGGTTTGACTTGGAATCGGCTTAAGTCTTCAAAGAGAATATTTTGATGTAGCAAAGGGAGTGAAAGAGTGAGAGGGAGGGGAGAAGGAGGCAAGGGAGAAAACTGAGGGGAGAACAGAGCAGATCGGGTTCTTATATCCAGCTGTAAAAAGGGGGCAAAAACTTCAAAGACTGACGTTGCCATGGTAACTGTATTGTGCTCCGACATACATGTAGCAAATGTATTCATAAAAATGGGGGGCAGCAGAGGAGTAGTGTGTGCACTGGGTGCAAACTTAGTTCATAGTACTTTTATAATTTTCCATGTCCATCCCTTTCTTCTTCTGTTGTTTCTTCTCCACATCCAGCAGAGATTATATTGACGTGTGTACTGATGGATGCTGCTGCAGCTAATTAAAACCCAATAGGGTTAACAGCCAATGCTTCAAATGCCCTGTGAGAAATGATTGGTTTAGCCTTATCTGGCAGCTTCTTTAGGTTTTCCTGCATTTATGTTTTGAAGCTTGTTCCCTGTAATTATGACATGACTATCACTTCATAGCTAGAGTGGATCTAAATACCAGTAATCACATCCATCTCCCAGTCTGTATTTTCCTGTTTGTGCAGACTAATTTTTGCCAGTGCTGCTGCTCTTTTATTGGCTGTTACATGTGTTTTAAGTCACAAGCTAAACTATTTGTTTAACTGCTAAGAGACAGAAGTTAAATTCCTTTTTTTTATTATTATTATTTTTTTATTTAGTTGATCGGCTTTGATACAACCGCTCTCATATTTTAAGCTAGCCGCGTGGCTTTATGGATCGCAATGTCTGTCTGTCTGTGAGTTAGGTGGCCCACCACTTTGGTCCAAACTGAAATATCTATTGGATAACATTTGATACGGACTTCATATCAACGTAAGGTCATCTTCTATCTATCAACCTTTTTCTTTGTCCAATAATTTGCTCTGAGACTTAATAACTTACACATTCAAAAATGTAGGCCAATGCAAAAGCATATTAATATATACATCTGTATATTTTTTTCTTGTACGTACATAATAGTTCTGATTATTTTTAACCATCTTTGTTTAGCTTTGTTATTGTTTTTAGCTGCAATTATATTTCTAACTTCCTAAAAATCATTCTTGGGACTGTAAGTATGTTGTGAACAACCTAAAACTTAAAATGTCTTGTATGTGTACACAGTTGGCCAAGCCAATAAAGCTGATGTTGATAACCTCTATAGAGGCATGCATTTAGTTGTTGAATGCTATTTGTACATACCTGTGAATAAACATATTTAGCCGGTTAAAGGGTTCACTGAGGCTGCACACACAGGGCCTGCATTTTTAATGCTACACCTCTATTTAAAGATGATAAGAAAAAAGATTTTTTTTGTTTTGTTAAAGGACATATTTAATTCAGTACATCACATCACATAGGTTCATAAATATTATCTACAGCTAATAGATTGTCTCTGTGCTTGTCTGTAACCCCTGAACAATGTGAGCCTCTTTGTGATCCATTTCTCTCTGTTTTTTTTCTTCCTCTGCCTCTGTCCTTCTTTCATGGCAGTTTGATCATAGGGGTCTGTCATGCATTAGGAAGAACTGGTCTAGCTAGTTTGTCCCCGAAGCGTTTCCTGTCTGCAGATGGATGGATGCCCAGAGACTCTGAAGCACTGATGCTGCCAGTAACTTCAAGTCAGCTGGGAGGTTGTTTACTTCTAAAATTATTTCTGTTTTTACTAAGGGGTGATCACTGAGGCGTCATCAAGAGAGAAAAATAAGGTTAGTCAGTCAGGATCTTTCCTCTTCACTTTTCGGCTGTCACTTAAGAAGGTAGTCACTATGTCACAGATAAGTCAGTAGTCCATTAATGAACTCATTCTAACTCACTGACTTGTTCTTGTCTGCTGTTTTTATTTTCCTTCCTCCATCACTCTGATGAGACATAGAGAGAGGATAAATGATGATTTTCCTCAACATGATGATGATGTTCTCCCAACCAGAAAGGAGTATTAAGAGCAGCTGTACACAAAACATTTCCTCCGAGTGGTTTGAGGCTGACCCAGGACCTGCTCAGAAGAAAGAGATGGCAAAGAGCAGCGGTGTAGACACTCATGCAGTGTAGCTCAACCAATATCATACTAACAAGTCAGTCAACTTGCCAATAGTTAATGAAATCAATGATTTCACTATTACTGAATATCTTTTAGGCTTCCAACAGATACTACTTTGTACTATACTTCATTAGATTGTGACTTGTGTGGTAAATTTGTTTTAATATGGAAAGTAGCCAATAAATGGGTTTGCTCTGTAGTCCACATGCAGTAAGACACAGGACTGCAGCATCAAAATTTAAAGAGCAAAAAAAGAAAGAAAAGAAAAGTCAATCCAGAGTAAAACTTACAGGTTGCAATACCAAACAATATTTTAATTTATGTTTAATGTATCACCTCAATTTTTATTAATATTTTCATTCTTTGTCAGTTGGTTAATTTAAAGGGACAACAACTACTGATAATCAGATAAAAATGTTACAAGGACCAGAGTTTAATGAGTATTTTGACATGTGAGATACACTATTTGGTTTCTTTCTGAGACAAGAAAACTGATACTTCTTAATGTCTGCATGGTAATATGGAGCTACTACCAGGAGATGCTTAGCTTAGCTTAGCATAAAGACTAGAAGCAGTGGGTTTTAAACATCTGCCTACTAGCACATTGGAAGCTTAATTAGTGAGCTTAAGACATGCTGGTAGGAATAATTTTTAATTTAAGAATGAACCTGCTTCTAGTCTGTGTGCTAAGCTAATTGGCTGCTGGCTTTAGCGTCATATTTAACAGTCAGACATGAGAGTGGTATAGACCAATTTGGAGTGGATGTTACAGTCACGTCACTGCAATTGCGCACGCATTGTTGTGGCAGAAAAACAGCAGAAAAATTGGTGGATATACTGTTTATCACATTCATGGTTTTTCTTAGACCACTTTCTTATTTTACATCAATGGATGGGCGTCCGGATAGCTCACATCAGTTGGTGGAGCGGGCGCCTCGACTCCTCGACGCAGCAGACCCGGGTTTGACTACGACCTGCGGTCCTTTGCGACGCATCATTCCCCCTCTCTTTTCCCTTTTATGTCTTCAGCTGTCCTGGCAAATGAAGGCCTAAAAATGCCCAAAAATAATCTTTTAAAACAATGAATACAACAATGGGGATAGCTGGCTAGTTTCATAGCTAGCATGATTATTCAACCATGTTTTAATGCCACGTTGGTTACAGAAAATGAGCCAATAGCTGACAGAGACAGATAAGCTAGCTTGCTAACTAGCCAGCCCTAACATTAGTTTAGCTTTCTTCGGAGTAGCTACCTCCGCTCTCCTACCAGCGGCGGGGAGACCACGGGGTCAGCTAGGTAGGGACCGGGTTAAGGGATTAGTTTAAATTTTCTTCAACCGGCGGGCGCCCGGGATGGCTCAATTGGTGGAGCGGGCGCACATGTATAGAGATTTACTCCTCGACGAAGCGGGTTCGACTCGAACCTGTGGCCCTTTGCTGCATGTTGTCCCCCCCCTTTCATTTCTTCAGCTGTTCTATCAAATACAGGCCTAAAAATGCCCAAAAATAATCTTTAAAAATAAATGTTTTCAACTGGCCACCGTCTGCCCAGCAACCGGCGGTGGTTGTGATTGTTAACGTTAAAAGGAATCCAATAATACACATTGCCTTTTTCCTTGCCTGTGCACATAATAATGGGTGCCTGTTGAGCCTACCAACACACTATTGTTAAATAAAACAATCCTTTTTCATGGGCTCCCTGTGTCAAAAGATGTGATTAAACAAGCCATTTTGATTTGCGGCCCTGTGCTAAACATAAAGGGACTGAATTAAAGTATACTGATATCTGTGTGAGCATTTTCTTCCTCCTATAACATAAGGGAAGTTGATACACAGAATAACCTACAATATAAATGAGAATAAAATGCACATTAGAGCATCATGTAGCAGAGTACATAAGAAAAATCATGCAGCCATGAAGAGAGTAGATTTTGTGGGCTTTCCATCTCTCTGCATCTATTCTTTAGAGTGCCTTCTCCAGTGGAAATTCTGTGTGCCTCTTGTGTATCAGTGTTCATTTCTACCTGTGTACCATAACTACTATGTTATGTAAGGGCCTTGTTTTGCCAGGAGGAGTGTTGCTGTAAAAGCCTAACAAGGCTCTATGTGTCACTATCAACCCCTGTGTTTACTGATTATTGTAGTGGAGAATTGTCATGCTTAGTCAGTTGCATTTGGCTTTGGCTTTATTTACACAGCATGAGAAACTCCAGTTGTAGCATTGCCTACTTCCCACACACAGAGACTCTTACCCTAACAGAGCAGTACTCTTATATTAGAAGCTGCGTAACCTCACTGAATCTGGCTTTAAATCTAATCTGGACTTCCACAGGTAACAGTTAATATTACATCCTGAGCCAAAGATTTCCTGTTCACATGTATAAATCTCTCTCAGTCAGAGCTACCTTTGAAGCCAGATGTGAAATCCCAGAGTCTTCCTGTCTTTTGCTTTGAACAAGACCTCCCTGCATCTCACCCCAAAATCTCATTTAAAATATTCACAAATCCTAAATTATGGACTAATCAGACTCACTTTCTCCCCTTTATCTTCCCAAACCAGGTGGCTTTGTGGGTCCGTGTTGTAATTAAAATAATGCAAATGGGGTAATCCTGTAAAACAAATCCTCTCCAGTAATGAAGACCCTTACCCACTTTCTTGTATAATGAAATATTTTGCTCTGAATAAACCAGCAGCTGTCTTTAAACAGAGACATGCCAGTCAGGATTTGTAATTTTACAGACAGATGCGTTGCTTTGGCTGGGCTGCAGACCAAAAAATGATCCAAGAGATGAAGTGAAAAAACAATGAGAGCAAGACAAACTTTTTTTTGACTGTTTTACAAGCCAATGATCTCTGTAGTAAAGGATTGATTTGGAGATGTTATATTCATCATACCTGTTGTTACATTTTCAGAAATAAAACGCAAGACATAAGATATTTTTTAGACTTTTAATGTTTATTTAGATTGACAGAAAGGGAAAGACCTGCATTAAGGAGGCCTGGGCCTGGCTCAAACCTGGGCTGCTGTGGTAAGGACTCGACCTGAAAAATGATGTGCTCTACCCAGTAAGCTAGGGATGCCCTGAAAGTGAGCTTTTTAATGATTAGGCACAGACATAAAATGAACACCACTGCAGCCATTTGTCAAGTGAACACCAACTTATTCTCCATATGATAGTGTACAGGCTTCCATAAAAAATCACGTTAAAATACCATTACAGATGTTTAATAATGTCCCATCTGTTTTTTTTCCTTCCAACATAGTGTTGCCACTCTTTTATTATTTGATTGTTTTGTTATTAAGTAAGGAGATTGAAAGCAAGTGGCACAGTAACTAGTAAACCTGCCAGGACAGTGGAAATGATATTGGTAAGAAATTAAATAATATTTTAAACATGGCACATGTGCGGTGCAGGGGTAAACAATTCCTGGCAGTAGTTGTGCTTCTCACGGTACGGAATCTGCTTGCTGGCAGGAAGCAGGTGAGCCATCATGCAACTGTTGCTGTACCAGCCACTCTTACTAGTGTCTCCGGGTGAAAGAAAGAAATAATAATAACTTATCACCACAGATGCATTCCATCGGTGTCATCACACATTACACTTATGTCCTACGAATATTTGTTTTATTTCCTATTCACTTCTATCAAAGCCTGTACAATGTATAAATTCAAGCGTGTGTTTCCTGTTTGGCTGCGTTCTCCATCTTGTTCTGACCAAGCAAACCTTCGAAACACTGTCCCAGTGTGTTTGGAAATGTAGAAGTTATTATTCTAGCCTGTTTTATTAATATTTTTAACACTTTATCAACAAACAGTTCCTCGTCTTAATGGACATCCAGGATGCTTTTTTCTGACCATGACTTCTGTGGCTGGACATCTCTGCATCAATGCTGTGAACAGAAAACACCTGTGGTCACACTTCACATGCACACAAATGCACACACATACAAATAAGAGGTGTGGAGCAGAGTGAGTTGAGTAGATTTGAATCCTCCAAATTCATAAACACTGACAGCAGAGCTTTTATGAGGTCACCTCTGAGTCTGTGGCTGAGAGGAGAGGAGAAATTTACCATATCATTTTAAAAAGTTGTGGCTTTTAGATTTCCCTTTGAGTTATTTTAGTCTGCTTCAGATTATGTTAATTTATACACTCTGTTTGCACAAGGATTTTTATATATATTCTCCTGTGCAAATATTGCAGCCATTTCAGGAAATGAATTTCTTTCTGATACAGTCACCATTTGTGTCCTTATAAATAAAGAATGGCTTGCATATAAACTACACTTTTGACTTGGACTGAGATTTTCTGGGGAACTGATCATGTATGCGGTACACACACTACATCTAACCACTCAACAAACATCCTTGTGTTTGTAAGTGTCTAAAAGAATCTGACGGCCACGCAAACATCTGATGGCATCTGCAACCAAAGACAAACAGACGACGCATTCAGGAGCGTGGCAAAGTCTGGAGTCAGGAACTTTTGCTGAAGACACCTGGTTTGCAAAGCGTTGGCCCAGTGCATCTACCACACTCGTATTTCACAAGCAGAGTCGTCCATATGAATTAAATATTGAGATGACAATTAGAAACAAATGAAAAAATGTGATGAAAGAGGTGGTTCATATTACTATGGAAGCAAATTAGAGACATAAGTCTTTGAACTTTAACAGCCACTGAATACTTATCATTGAAATATTTTATTTTGAAAAACATGTATCTGAATTTTTTTGTTCTGAATTCACCTCTTTGAAATAATTTTACTTCGGAAACCATATATGCGAGTTGATATTTAATTTGTGACCATTGAAAAAAATTTATCAAAATTAATGTTTTTAAAATGGAAATAAGAATTCATAATTAAGTTTCAGAGTGATGAATTCAGGACAAATCAATTCAGATATGTTTTCAAAATAAACTATTTCAATATTAAGTATTCAGTGGCTGTTAAAGTTTAAAGACTTCTGTCTCTTATTTGCTTCCATAGATTACGAGTATTAGCCACTGAAAAAGTATAATAACTAAAGTAAAATTATTTTTTCCACTGTAATATTTGAGCTTTTTTGCTACTCATGTAACAATGGGACCAAAAATAGTCTTCATTTGACAGATGATATTTCAGTTACACGGCATTGAAGTTATTTTGGCTCCAATGTAGAACGATCATGGTGGGCAGGCTGCTCTACCTCACTATGATCAAGGCCGTGACTAAACATGGTTGACTGACTGACTAAAACATAAAAATTATATATTTATATACATGTCGACTTTCCAGAAAGTGACGCATCATGAAGAAATGAAAATCCCCTTGTTGATGCTAAAAGGACCTACAGCTTCAGTGGTGTTATAGCTACTTGTCAGGGTCTATAACCAAACCTAACTGGGCAAATGTTTGTGTAACAGAGTTGAGGTTGGTTACTCTAGCACTTCACAGCTAAATGGTAGTAAACATTTGAAAGGTTTCTTTAAGCCTCCCATGACTTGATTCAAGTTTATGGGTTAAAGACTGGGCAAACTCCACTGTTAATTCTAGTGTGATTGACACATGAAGCAACCTGAGACCTAATTACACGACCAACAGAGCTGGGCAGAAGGCCTGTTTTGATCCCATTGCATCTGTCCGTTTTCAAAGGCTATCTATAAAGGTTGTTGGTAAAGAATGAATTATTAGCAGCATCTAGTTTGAAAAAAGGTTAATTGACTCTATTAAGTATAGGTTTCATTTTATAGACAAGGTGACAAGTCTCCCCCAGCAATATCTGTACATTGTTTCCTTCCATTTACTCTATATTTGCTAACACCTACATTTGCCATGAAGCCAGATGGAGCTAATAATGTTTTTTTTTTTTAAGAGAGCATGGTTTTGGGCATTTCCGCCTTTAATGGATAGGACAGCTAGAAATAAAAGGGGAAAGAGAGGGATAGGTAGCGGCTCTATATATATGTGCGCCTGCTCCACCAACTGAGCTAACCTGCCACAAGATAATAATTTCTAACTTCATGTAATCTGAGAGTCATACATCAAACAGCAGTTTCAGCACTCTAGCAAAAAACTCTTCAATGCCTTCAATTAAAATTTTAAAAACTGACCTTTGCCTTATGGGAATGTCTTTTAATGTGGTGTTTGATTTAGTATTCAGTTTGTAAATAGGATAAACCCATTTTTTTTCCAGATCAAACAGCCACGCAACTGAAATGTTGCACCTGGATGCAACATAGGTTAACCAGAAAATCTCCCAAAGGTTACAAGCAGTAAGAGGGAGGGGCGAGGCCAGTTGTGCAGCTGCAAATGAAATACACACGGCAATCAATGAAGTGTATAGACATAGAGAGAGACCCTGATTGGAGTTGAGCTGGTGGATGGGTCGGTGTGCTGTTTTACTTCAAAGCTTCACATCATTGACTACAAGATTCGTTAACAAATGATTTTATTTTGCCGTCAGAAATCAAAATGTTAATTGCCCAAATGAACAAGCCTCTGCTTCTCCTCAAAGCAGCTCGGCCAAAGTGAAATTGAAGCCTTAACAAAAATAAGAACTGGATCCTCACAGGAGTGGAGTCTCTGCTGGATGCTACACTCACTTTGAGTTATGATCTAAATGCTGTTGCTTATTTTTTCCAACATCTTTACAGAGACGTCACCTGTTTAATTGTTTAATGCCTGAAAGCAGAGGACCTCTCTATGTGCCTGTTTGGACTTTTACTTCAACTGAATGTCTTTTTTTCACTTCCTTTAAAAAAAAAAAAAAATCTAACTGCATCTAGCACATATTCCCACATAGGCTACTGACAGTTTTACTTTTACTTTTTACTTTTTTAAATGATCCTATAGCCTCATGAAAACTAAAGGCCCTGTAGCCTATATAGTAACCCCACTTTTATTAATAAAATATTTTGAAGGCAACGTATCCAGTAGTTATTTTAAAATGCACGAGAATTCAAATGTACAGTGAACTCAACATTTAAAATGGTTCTTAGATCGCATACCAGGTTGAACAAAATGGAAAATAATGAAATACCTGCAATGAAAGGCATTGGACGATTTAAACCATCAGTCATTTATATGACTGATATAGACCAGAGGTCATAAACATTATGCATTTGTGAGATTATACTTTCGGCAAACTTTAATATAATCGTGGAGGGTCATTCCCGGCCGTTTGAACTGATCGCTATTTTCCCAGCTGCAGTTGAACGCATCATCAGGAAACCCTGATCCATTGATCCGGAGATCCAGGCGTCGGTAGGACTCTTGTGTTTCCACGCCTCCCACTTTCACCCCCATTGTGGTGAATCTCCGGCTCGCACACACTTTGCCAGACTTCCAGGAGTTGGAGCGAGTGACTGAAGACGGAACGCCGAAAACGTTTAAAAAAGAAAAACCGTGTCTTCTTCCACGCATGGATCTACTTTCTTCTCTTGTTGGATTTCAAAGAGCTGCAATGGTTTGCACTGCCGGGAGTTTTGGAGACTCGTACCGGAGAGAAAGGGCACACATTCTCTGCGCTGCAAAGTTGTAAAAGTAGTTTCCCTTGAAGCCCCCCCCCGCCACCTTAAGACTCCGTGTTTCTTCAGCCTGTCGACCCACAGCCATCATGGCGAGGCGGACGGGGGAGAAACCTCTGGGTTCGACGCCGAATACGCGCGCTGCTTTCCGGGATCAACACCTTCGGTTTCACCGGGGCTTGTCGGCTTTTTCGTGGAGTTTCGTTTTAATGTGCTCGGTTCTTTCTTGTGGATATTGCGGAGCCGAAACGGAGTTTTCCATCCTGGAAGAAGCGCAAGTTTTGGCCGATCAGATGAAAAAGCTGTCTTCCCAGGAGCTGGGAGTCTTTACTATGCAGGTAAACGTGGATCAGGATTGCTGTAAAAGTGTGTGTTAGTTTCTGTGTAAAAGTGTGAGAAATGGCTGTGCCACTTCGTGTTGGAGCGGATTTAAATAGCCAAACTGGTACAAACAGGATTTTCAAAACATCAAAATAATGTAGCCTATCAATCATAGAGGGAAACTTTGTTGACAGAAATGTTACAGTGTTACGAAACCATTAGGTGTTTGGTTGCCAGTGTTGCACTGTAACAGGCGCTTTAAATTTAGGACGCATTTATCTGGGCTATCAACACGCTGGAGGTTTCACCTTTATTATCCCCTAATCCACTTAAAAGACGAAATTTACAACCGATCAGTTATTTAAACAGATTCAGTGTGTGTGTGTGTGTGTGTTTGTTGGGGTGTCTGCTGGAAAGGTGAATAAACTGTCACCTAACGTACATTGTTTCTCATTTAAAATCAGCCATGAGGCAACATTGCATTGTGGATTGTTCCTAATCCAACAGCATTACAGATGTGTGTCTGGTTATAAAGATGCACACATGCTATTGTGCTGATAAAGAAAGATGGTTATAATGTAACATGCCTATCAGTGTGTCTCTTTTGTCGGTCTCCTTAATGTCAAATAACAATGAATACATCTATTTTTATTTAACTTGGCTGCAGCCCACAGATCCAATCAGAGAATTAGAGAACAAGGAGAACGGATTCTCCTCACTAAATACAAACAACGATTACTTTAATTGATGTTTTTTTTGGAGTAATCGATGAGTCGCGTGGTTTGTAAAAGGTTAGAAACTAACGAAAAATGCAATCACATGTTCCTAGAGGTCCAAGTGATGTCTTCAAATTGGTTATAGTCGACCAACAGCCCCCCCAGATATTCGATATACAGTGATATAAAAGGAGAAAAGCAGCAAATAGAAGAAGCTGTGAACTGTGATATTTTGCCTGATAGATAGCTTAAATTATGTCCCTATTTTCAAAATTGTTGCAGATTAATTTTGTTATCAACTTATTGATTCATTGTTTAAACTCTGACTGTACTGATTTTTGAGTTTTATTAGAAGTGAGATGGTTCAAGCATTTGTGGCCCTTGTTTCTTCCCTGTGGGGACATTAATACTGGCATAAAAAAAAATGATGATACGTATAAATCCCCTTATTAAATGATACAAACCTTGGTTTATCATTGATATTAGAGCTGAAACGGCCAGTTGATTCATACTTTTTTTTTTTTTAGAAACAAATTATGCCAAAACGGCACAGATTCTAGCTAGTAAACTGAAAATCGTAGGGGTTTGAACAGAAAGCAAGCAATTTGAATTAAAGCTGAAAAGTTAAGTATATTAATCAGTTGGTCAACAACAAATTCATTGACTATCAACTATTCTGGAAATGAAATTAATTAATTTAAAGTCAGTTTAAGGCAAACATACCACACATTCCTCTGTTCCACCTTTTTGAATTCTGAGGATTTGCTGTTTATGTTTGTCATATGTGGTGATAATAACACTTTTGGTCGGATAAACGATCAACATTACTTCCTATTTTCCGGCCTGTTATCGATTGATCAAGTCAGCGGATTAATCGATATGATAACGTACTATGTGAACACAATGAAAACACCACTTGGCCATGTCCATGCGTGCAGACCTGCGTTGAGTCACCAAATGGCAGGGGGTGCAGAGGGCAGTGCCGGTTGCTGCAGGGTGTGAGGGGGGGGGGGCTGTTTAGCACTTCAGAGGCAGAGGAGCTCACAGGCCCTGAACACAGAGGCAAGGCAGCGGGGGGGGCCCTGCCCCCAAATGGTGTTTCATCTTCTCTGCTTCCACACTGAGCTTCCTTCATCCCGGCTATGGGAGTCGGCTTTGAGGACTTCCTCTGATCCCCTTGGATCCGCCTTTGTCGCCGCTCATCCTTCCCTGAGCTCCAGGCTCATTCTTCCCCAAGCTCTAGTTTCTCTGCTGATTTTTTTGTTGTTGCTCTGCATTATTCTTGTTTGTTGCTCATACTGGTGCATACAGAGACATTATTTACACCTATCAGCTGCAAAGATGTAATTCATGCAAAAATATTTTAATATATTCAAATAGTTTATTTTTAATGACTCATTCAGATTACCTACCTACCTTTTTATGAGAGGATTCATTCAGCATCATCCCCCGGTATCGTGGGAAAACGGCTTTGAGGCAATCTTGTTGTTGTACAAGCTGTGAAAATCTGACTTGGCATGAAGCTAATGCGAGTTTGATTGAAGCGGTGCATTTAATGGATTTGTCAGACTGGTTTTCTGCGAAAGAGATGTGCGTCCAGTATAAACAGTCTGCATCTGCCTGTGAAAACAACTGTAGGAATCTGTTGGCTGTGCTGTCTGTGTGGACACCTGCTCTGATGCTCCGATGTGGCTTGACTTGCAGTCTGCAGGTGTGTCTGTTGAACTGGATTTCACTTTATCTTTCTGTCTCTTTGGTAGTTTCCCCTTTTTCCCTGTGCAGTGAAGGAGGCAGTGATTTTCCACACTATGACCTCCCCCCCTCCTCCCACCTAAAATGAGTTTATATCCAAACAGCACCATTGAATTCCAGTTCAGCTTTCTGGAGTCACAGCTGACATTCATTATCTCTTTGAGGCACTTTTTGTGTTTTCCTTTTTTGGCACAAAGATAACTTGCAAAAGTTAATGCTGTACTATTTTGGAGAAGATCTGAAGGTTTTGTCATCAAGCGAGCATCCCAGCATCTCCGTTTAAAGCGTAATTCTACCTCTCTCTGCTCCACCCCTCATTCTCTGGCAGATGTGTAATTTGAGGCTTTCCTTGTCAGTGCTTCTGAGTCACTGGGTCAACCTTGTTCTTTGGGTTACTCCGTTATCAGGGGACACTCTGGTTAAGTTGATAGGTCCAGAGGATGTTTTTCTTTCATATTTAGAAATGGCTTCTTTATTGCCTTCTTTTTCTAAAAAAAGAAAAGTGCAATCTATTACAATTAGTTTATTTTTAGTAATTCAGTTGATTTGAAACTGATTATTGCAACTTGCAACTGTAAAGTTTGCTGTAGGGCTGCAATGTTCTGTTATTGTCATAATTGATTGATCTATCATGTTGTCTGTAATTTGATCATCGTTTAGTTCATGAAATCAATCAAGAATTGTCAATCAAAAAATTCTCAAAGTCAAAGACATCTTCAAATGCTTTATTCTGTCTAACCAACAGTCCACAACTAAAATAAAAAAGTAAAATATAATGAAGAAAAGCATAAACATTTCACATTTGAGAAGCCGGAACCAGTAAATGTTTGGCATTTTTATTATAAAAATTACAGATTACTGACAATTAATCAAGACTCAAAATAGTTGCTAATAAAACTCAATTTTCAGTCTCTAGCACAAGTCACCCAACTGTTTAGTGTTTTGCATTTAGTTCCCATCATTTACATATTACATTTTCCTTTTAATGTGGAATTTTTTTAAACAGCCTTTGTGTGTCATGTGTTAAGTTGTTGCTAATCAGTGCAATTGGTTGTGTCTTTGATTGTTGCCACCTGGCATTGACTCTTAGTGTAAAAATCAGAAAGTTAATACTCTAATTAATAGTTAGGAAATTATTTCTTATTCTGAATGATTTCTGCCATGCAACTCTCAGCGGTTGTTGTTCTCTGATATACTGAATGTAACTAATGAGCATTTCATGTCATGTTCTGTCATTAAATCAGGAGGGGTTTGCACGGCAATTTGGACTTGGATCTAAATATGAAATTGACTCTCCTTTTCCTTGCTATTAAAACATGGGCCTGGTGCTCCTCGTCCACTAGAGTCAGGACTACGGTACATGTTTCCAGCCACATTTGCAGCAACACACACTTGGTCAGGCCTGCATAGATTGTCACTAAATGGTGAAGCCAAAAAGAGATCAGTTCTCCAGCTCACTTGGCTTTAAAGAGAGGCTATTTCCTTTTGTAAAATCGGATGATTATTTACAAAGGAAATTTCAGTTTAAGGGCCTTAATCCTCCTCAGAGAAGTGTGGTTTGTTATAAAGGCTGACTCGTCCAGCATCCCCGGCCCTCTAAATGAATATTGATAGTAATTTGAGGGCAATGGAGGTTTTGTGCAGGAAAAGAGAAGATTGGGACAGCTCCGTCTGTCATTAGGCTGTGATTTTCTGGGTTTGGGTTTGGTCCAAGGGCAACACCAGTTGAGGGGCTATCACAGAACTCCCAGTTCCTGGTTTTATTTTTATTTTTTTAACTTAGACTAGATATTATCTAAATGTCTTCCAGCTGCCTTTATTCATCTCCTTGCTCTTTTGTCTGTTTCTCTCAGCTGCTGTGTTTCTTCTCTTTGCCACGCTTTGTATTGAATCCATTGCAGAGACCGAGAGGGAGGAGGAGGGCTAGAGGATGTACAGCAAGACATCAGAATTCCTGCTAGGTTCTCCGCAGTACAGCTTCAAAGCCTTGTTTCTTATTTCTTGCCTGCATGGCTGTGTGCTGAAACAGTCAAGGTTACCGCGAGCCTCAGAGGCCCTCTGCATCATGTTGGAGGATTTCTATCTCTCATTCATTATCTCTTTTCACTTTAAATGTGTGTATGAGCTGCTGTACAGCTGCTGTACATCCATGTCAGGCTGTGTCACTCCCCAATGTAAGTCAAGTGCAGATTTGAGTTGTGCATGTGTCACTTTGCGACGAGTAGCATACAAAATGTATGATTTTTGTAATGTAAATACAGTAAAAATTGACCTACTTAACAAAGTTCGTTCACTGCTGGCTATAAGTTAGCAATCAAACACAACAAAGGCTGTCACTGGAATGGCGTTTTGAGATAACATTAGCAATCAAACAATCAGATAGCTAAAACATTTTTAAAATGGTTCCCATCTTCTGTTAATTTTTGTAATGAGAAATTTTTATTATTTCATGGATTTCACAAATTTCAATATGACACGTTATGCCATAAACTGTTTAAATCTGAGCATGCTCAACTAACATCTGCACTTGACCAGAGCCGATCTGACTCGAATCTCATCGGGTGTGACATGTTAGGCCGTAAACCGTTTAAATCTGAGCATGCACAACTCATATCTGCACTCAATTTACATCGGGGAGTGACGCTGGAAAAAAATCAGCCCTGGATTTTTGAGACCCACACCAGCCCACCAAAATCAGCCAGACACCAACCATCCTTTCACTACCCTTCAACACATGTACATACCAGCAGGGTTCAACATTAGTAGAATGGTAGATTTATTTGATTCACCAGCAAAAAAACACATTCCCTAGCCATTTTTATGGGGGACCAAAAGTTAATTAATTTTAATTTAATTTTGAACCCTGCATACCAGCCCCATAATACTCTCACTTCTCTGAGTGGTAAGTACAGTAACAGAGTATGATGTACTCACTAGGGCTGTAACCTCCCAGTCGACTGGTCGATTTATTGGTCGATACGTTCTGGCTCGACCAAAATTCAGATTGGTCGATTTTTTGCCGTGTTAATTTCATCAGGTGGAAGCATACACTGTATATTATTCACGGTCTATGGGTGGAAGCATAGACCGTTACGGTCTATGGCAGGAAAGCACTAATTGCTAATGGGGGTGTTTTCAGAGCACCCCTGTTTCAGAGGTAACAGGCTGTCTTCAGAACACCCCCCTTGTTTTCACCTTTTTTGGATTAGCCCAACCCACTGGGGACAGATTGAAGAAAGTACTAGAAAGCCTTCGTCTGATGGTTTGCTGAATATTTATTTAACTGTGAGTGTTTAGTTTCCAGTCAGTCCTCCTCTACCACGTCGAAGACATCGGCAGTGTGGCAGCATTTTACAAAAATAGATAACGGAAAAAAAGTTGAATGCAAAGTTTGCAAGCAACAGTTAGCATATCGCAGCTCGACTACAAACATGGCGTATCACCTAAAAACGGTAAGCTAACCTGTCTGTGTTAGGTTGCCCTGTCTGTTTGGAGTAGGCTGTATGAACATATCAGAGTTGGCATATTTCATAGTCTAATAATCGATTTATAACTACCGGCACACCCACCTGTTCCCCAGACACACCCACACCACGCTGGATGTTAAGCCTCTATCATTCAAACGCTAAAATAATATCACGGAAGGAGTTGTCGACTTTATGTCTCAGGATATGAGGCTGATGCAGCGCTGTCAAAGCCGACAGACAAGTCATTTCAGTGCAAAATAATTAGGTCCAAAACGATTTAATATACTGCAAATAGCCTACAAGGACAAGTACTGCAGGACAGTACAGTTAATTAATGACAAGATGGCTAAAGTTTGAGGGTGGAGCTTGGCTGTCATCAAGATGTCTTGTATAGTAAACAAGTGACAATTCTAAGTTAAACTTAAGCTGCATTTTGTACACAGAGTATGCTTATGTGAGTGGAATATGGATAAATCAGAAAGTCATAGTACTATGTTTGCAAGGGCTTTAGCTTACTAAAACCCTAAAACAGTCATTTCATATGCTTAAATCTTGTTTCTTAGCTAGCTACGGGCACTTTGTTGTTATTTTTGCCGCAGGTGGAAGCAGGAATTAAAAGTTCTTTCTATGATAGGATGGAAGTGGGCCATAGTGGGATGTGATTGGCCAGTGTTCAGATGAGAGACCAACCAGTTGGCCAATCATGTGACCTTTCTCCTCTCTGTGGGCCAGTCAGTCAAGACCGACACACAAGTGGGTCAATTATGTGATCTCTCTTCTCTTTATGGGCTAATTTAAAAAGAAAAACAAGAATTAAATTTCGACCGAGTGCAGCTGCAGCCCATTCAGCCCACACAAATAGACCGGCCCACCGGGAAATCTCCCGGTACTCCTGATGGCCAGTCCATGCCTGAGAGAGGGTGAACCAAAACAATGAAGTTGCGGGACCAAAACAGTGACGGTTGGAGCTGAGTGAAATGCACAGTCGAGGGATAATTCTCTGTGGGTTTGCCACTACGAGTGTCTCCTTTTTACATAACACAGTTGATTCATACACATAAAAAAAATATTGCAGCTGCTTTAACTTAACAATTTAGTGTTAAAGTGCAGCCAAGAAAAAAAAAAGTGGCATTCATGGGTGAAAAGTCTGTCATGGCTGTGAAAAATGTCTGTTGGGGTTCTATGGCTCTAATACGGGTTCACATATTCATTTGCATCAGGGTTTGGAGCCACACTGGATAATATGCTTTAACCCATTCCCTCCCCACCTCTCATGTTATCTTACTGCATTAAATGTCTGTCAGGTTTTGAAAGTTGTAGGGCTTTCTTTGTCCTTTCTCTTGTGCAAGATGTTCAGGTCGTCGGAGCTACAGGTGCTTTGCATTACAGTTTTGCGTTGCGATGGCAAAACGTCTCCTCCTCCGTCCAACCATACATCATGATGTGCCTTAGCAGTTTATGAGCCATTCAAGGCTGTGCTGAACTATCTGCACCTCTCTTTTTTTCTATTTTAACTGTTGTTGTTTTTTTTACACTTCCTTGCTTTCGCACACAGTTGTTGGATTCTTGGTCTCAAGTTGCTGCTGATAGATGAATACTTCAAACTTTTACTATTCTGTTAGTGTGGGTGCTTTAGTATTGTCTTTTATTTTATTTTTATCCAATCATTTGAATCCAAGCTGAAAGTGAACATGGTAGCTGATGTGATAACCTGCTGGATATACATGACCTTATTTCCAAGCTAAACCTTTTCTATCATACGTGTTTCTTGAGTCCATTTTGTCATGAGAAACCGGGCTCTCTGCCAACACCTGCAAAGTCCCACAGCGACATCTGCAATGTTTTAAAACTTGGAATGACTTTGATATAAGTTCTGTCATTCTTGGCCTGTCCAAAACCTGTGGAAACAGTCCAGTTCTGTCAACTCTTGTCTTTATTATTGCCTTTTATCCCATCACAATGCTGGAGAGAACAGAGGAAAGGACCACATTTTCATTAAATGCGGAGCTTCTTGTATGTTTTGGCTTGACTCCAGGCACCAGGCATATCCTACACTGTCTCCAACCTCCAAACTGAGCATGCATCAGACACGGTGAAATCCCCAGACTTGTTGGACACAACTGGGGATTAAGGGTTGCTGTCCAATGGAAACCTTGTTGCATCTGGATTTATATCCAATTTATCAGTCTCAATGAGCTTTAGTATGTTGAAGCACAACTTCTACATGGGGATAAATTCCATTAAAATACAAAGTAAGGTAACACTAGTTAGCTGTCTGCAGATATGAGGCTGGAGGGTTGCCAGCCAAGAGACTATAAGAGCAGCTGATTTATTGAGCGGACTTTTCTGCTTTTATCTGCACTGAAACTAGTTTAGTTAGTACCGTGGAGGTCTTTGCACTACTTACAGGTACAGGCCATCCATAGCTATGTGGCATAACCTGTATTTTATGAATAATGCACAACGATGACAGTCTTGAGTGTGGTGCAGGTATTTTATCAATCTTGCTCAAATATCTTGCAAATAAATTCATAAAAATCCGATGTTTCACTTCTGCATTTTGCTGAAGGAAACATTTGAGATTTTATTCTTTGGCTCTATCACCCTGGGCTATTTATACTATTTGTAAAGATTTCATTCTGAGTGACAACACAACCACAAATTGGCTATAAGGCAATCAAACTTAGTTTTGTTAACCGTAGTGTGAAATGTGACTGCAGTCATTGTCAAATTTTTTTTTTTTTTGAGGGACACAGGTCTTAAGTTGACTTTGTGAAATTATATTTTCCAATTTTCTTTCAACATGAGTCAATTTTTAACAGTTGGCAACAGAGACCTGAACAGACATGATGTATCATTTGGAGTCTGGTTTCATCTTTATATGAATTTACCTTCCATATTTAACATAACCGTGCTAGCTTGAAGAAAGATATGTGGAGAAAAACATTTTCAAGGATGTTTTCTTCTCCTCCAGGGCTTTTGAACAACATGCTCCAATTCATTTCAATAAAATCCCTTTAATTTATTTTGCCTTTGTAAGTACAGCCTAGTGCACCGTCTTTTGGCTCCTGCTGGACTGCGGCTGGGACGGAGCATAAAACTGATGTTCTTCCCTTCTGCACCAGCTGTTGTGGTTTAAATCTGTCTGTACTGTCGTGGCCAGATTTATCTGACCACTTTTTGATCTGTTTCCCACATTTCCCAGTTAAAGAAGGCCTCTCTTTGGTTGGCCTTGACTGAAATTGGTTTTTCAGTGATTTGCAGTCTCTTCAGCCTTTTGCCTTTTTCTGTCTGCTTTTGCTTGATCTGCATTGTAGAGCAGGTCAACAAGGAGATGCAAGCTGTTGACCTGCTCTACAATGCTGAGCTCCTGTTAAGAATCTAGAGTGAACATGTCCTTGGCTGCTATCTAAGTGCAATATAGATAAACACGGGCAAATTAGGAAAAATTACATTTCTTCCAGCTGCAAACATCCTGTCGTTTTACCACCGATAAACATCGGGATGCCAATTTCAGGTGTGCGCACATGCATACACATGCATGCATCTGTGTGTTATATCATAATTGTGTAGCTGTGTAGCTGAGGATAAGTTAATTAATTGAATTAAATTGAAGTATTTTTGATACATAGTTATTCATTCTGCAAGCAATGTCAAATACTCAGCAGTTCTAGTTGTTTTCATTTATCCATTTTAAATCATAGGAAACTAAATGTCTTTTGGGTTTCAGAAAGTTGGTAATACAATATAAGAAATTTAAAGAGGTCACCTCAGCTCTGAGAAAGTGTGATGGCCATTTTTTAGCTATTCTTTTCAAGATTTTAAATAATTTTGTAACATAATTGGTACTTGCATGTACAGTATATCCTGACCAGATAACTCCCAATCACAATGGCAAGTTTTGACTCCACTTCCCACAATTTATTCCTAATAAAATTCTTGTCTGCTTGCTCTCTCTTCATTCTCCATTATTATGACAGAAAAACAGAAAAGTAGCTCATCCTCAACGCAAATATTTGGCATACTAGTCTTATAAATATGTTTTTATGTTTAATCGAAACAGTTGTTGATTCACTTTCCGTCTGCCAATTAATGATCCAACTGATCCTTTCAGCACTCATTTTCAACCAACTTCCAGTCCTTCATTTAAAGTAGCTACCTCTGTCCTCTTAAGGAGGAGAACTAATTAACTGGCTGTGTTTAATCAGCTCATTCCTACATTTTTAATGATTCCCCCTCTCTCTATTGCCTCTCTTGCTCTTTATCTCCCATTCTCTGTCACCCCTCCTGCCTGGTCTTTTTTTCACACAGCCTATCTCTCTCTCTCTCTCTCTCTCTCTCTCTCTCAGTCTCTCACAGTCTCTCACACACACACACACACACACACACACACAAAAGCAATAACAAATGCGCTCAATGAGAGAGAGAAAGAGAGAGAGAGAGAGAGAAAGGGTCTTTATTGGTGATCCAGGCTTTGTGGGTTTTTTTCCTCTGGATTCCTGCCAGTGTTACTTAGTTAGCTCCAACAGGGCTGACCTGGCAGTGTGAGCCAAGGGACCCCAGGCCACTCTTTAGCCAGTCAGTCCCTTCACTCGCCACAATGGGCAAGACTCAAAAATGAACTCTCCTTGAAAGAGAGAAAAGGGGGAAAGGAAAGAGGCGGGGGCTTGTGGTGAAGGCAAGGGGGCAGTGAGCAAAATACCTGACATTGAGGGTAAGAAGAAGTAGAGGGACCAGTCCCCTCCCCCCAAACAACATGCATTTGTAAGGCCCCCCATCCCCCTCATGGTGCACACACACTCCTGCAGGAGAGGCTTTGCATTCTCGATGAGGAGAGAGTTGGAGCTCCTACTGTGGAGAAGCAGATCAAACTGTTTTTATGCCTCTTTTCTCTCTCTCTCTCTCTCTCTCTCTCTCTCTCTCTCTCTCTCTCTCTCTCTCTCTCTCTCTCTCTCTCTCTCTCTCTCTCTCTCTCTCTCTCTCTCTCTGTTTGTGCCTCTCACTTTGGGCTCTGCATTGCATACATAAACTGGCAGTAACCCGAACTTCACAGTTGTTGAGAAACACTGTTTCCCAAGTTGTCTCGAATTTCCGTCCACGTTTTCTAGGCCTGTGTGCAGTATTTTTGTATTTGGATAGGTGCAGATCTGACTGAATATGTAATAGTAGGCTTTGGGTGAACGCCTAAAAGATTGTGTGTAGCAGTGGCTGCCAAGAAATAGCAGGTCTCTCACATTGTGGAGTCTTGTACAGACATACACAAACCACCCACTGTCGCTGCAGTTTGAATTTTTGTCTCTGATGGGGAGGAATTACATGACGCCTCTCTAGCTCGAGGGTCACGGGCTTGTGGGGTCAGCTCAGTTGGACTAACTTCTCTCCTCACGGCCATTCATGAACATAATGACATCAGCCGGTTAAAGTTGCAGTCTGTAATAGGGCTGGGCGATGTGGAGAAAATCAAATAACACAATATTTTTGACCAAATACCTTTTATATCAATACCATAATGATATTGTAGTGTTGACTATTTGTGCTTTCACAAAATATTTACACAATGCGATTCTTGATAAATAATCATCAGTAATGTGGATATAATGACTAAGTGGGTAAAGGCAAATAATAGAACAGTTACAACAGTCTGGTAAGTTCAGAAAATTACATCACTTTACTGTAATGCAGCCTTTAAAACCAGGAAAAGACATCACTTGTGCCATATTATATTGTGATATCCAAAATCTAAGACAATATCTAGTCTCATATCACGATATTGATATATTGCCCAGCTCTAGTCTGTAATCAATAACACAAAATATCCAGCCACTGTTCTGTCATTTCAATGGCTGCTGAGATTTAAAGTTTTGCCCCTGATGCCTTGTAGTACTTTTTACTTTTCGCACACTGAATTGTGGATTAGTTTTTCCAGAAAGGTTCTTGGTCCACCAAATTAAAGGTAGAGTTGGTGTATTTGTTAGACAGATACGTAACATGTGATGTTGCAACATTAGTCATTAAAACTAGAAAGTGCAAGTTAGCAAATGTCTACTTCAACCATTTCTGTTGAACATTCATTCGTTCTTGAGTAGAACACTTAACTCCTTTCTACTGGGTACATTACTGGCTGTAACTTCACTGCTTCCAGACTTTTTTGGAAGAAAGTAAAACAAAACAATATGGATGAAGAGCTGAATGGAATTGTTAACTTTTTGGGAATCCTGTCTCTGGTGTCGGGGTCGTTTGGGACTCCTGCTCTCCCTGTGCTAACTGTGGCTCTTTTTATTTTGTTGCATTGTTAAAAAGCAAGACACAGGAACTTTACTTGGGTTTTAAGGAGCTACGACATTTAGTCAGAGACAAATTGAAACATGCACTGTACATTTACATTCATCTCTGTTCTGATTGACCGACATCTGTCTACATACACTGTCACTCTCTCTCACGTACACACTAAGCTCTGAGCTTTTTCTTAAAGGATCTTCCCCGTTCTTGAAACACAATGATAGTCTGCCAGAACTGTGTGTATTTAGTCCAAAAGTCTGAACCATCCAAAAATGCCTGCACACTAGAAATCCAGCTTAATCCACACCGAGACAACCTTTTTTGGTCAGACCAAATTTCGGGTGTTTGGTCTGGGGGAGGTTTCACACCTGTAACTTTGATGCGGAACAAACTGAAAACTCTGAAAGTCTGGACCAAACAAAGTTCAGTAGGTGTGAAAGGCTTCTTAGATGAGAAGATTGGTACCACTTGTTCACTAGCTATAGAGCTGAAGCTGGGAGGGGATTATGGCTTAGTTTAGCATGAATACTGGAAGCAGGGGGAAACGGCTAGCCCTAGCTTTGCAAGTTTTGTTTTTGTTGTTCATATCTTTTTATACTGAATAATTGCATTATATAATATTAGGTAGATTAATAGTAGAAAGCCACCTTCATTTCTCTTTTCTTTTGGTTTTTCGTCGTGCCTTGAGGTCTTGGCAGTCCGCACTTCTGCACAATTTCTCCTTTGTCTGTCTTCTCCATCTTCATCCTCTCATCTTCTCTGCTCCCCATTCCTATCGGTGTAATTGTGTCTGCCGGTGGTGGTATGTGAAACTGTCCTGTGTCTTTTGTCTTCCGCTGGTTCGCTGGCTTTGAAGATAAGTCAGGAAGTGACCCGGGCTAATGAGTTGAACTTTAAACTTTCTGCCTCTGTGTCTCCATAAGACGAGGCTGGTTCGGAAGATGAAAAGAGATGCAGTGTCTTCTTTTTCTTGCAGATAAAATAACAAGGAAGAAAATGTGATACAGCTTGCTAATTAGGAGGCAGGGAGGAGTGTCAGGGCGTTTTAGTGTGAGAAGAAAAAGGGGTAGACTGTTTCAGACACCTTCAATGTTCCAAACACATGCAAACACGCAAAGGCACACTCTTAGACTAACTCTAGCTCTACCTACACACATATTTCACATAAACACAGACTCCTATAAAGCTTTATGTACGGAGCGGCTGCATCTGTGTTTAGCTATCAGTGTCTCTGAGCTCAGTTATGTTTCTGCCAAACGACTGGCTTATTTAATCTGGACTGACTCACAAGCAATGGAAGACGAGCATTAGGGGAGCCAAACAGGCTTTGGTGTTCAACACATTTTCAACATGTCTTCATATCACCGAAAAAATAAAGCCAATTTTCCTGGCTATGATGAAGAAAGTGTCTTTTTTAAAAAAAAAATCTTAGTTAATTCATATTTCTGATATGATTTTGAATTATTTCAATGCAGAGAAACAACT
Organism: Etheostoma perlongum; assembly: GCA_026937815.1. Taxonomy (NCBI): domain Eukaryota; kingdom Metazoa; phylum Chordata; class Actinopteri; order Perciformes; family Percidae; genus Etheostoma; species Etheostoma perlongum. Next base: position 9,231,303 of record CM049379.1, read on the forward strand.
CAAACTTGCCATGTAGAAAAGAGAACTCATTTACGTAAGACATGATAACCGAGTCCTTGGGTTTTAAAAAAGTTTTTAGCTCAATGCCTGAATGATAACAGCCTCACGCTAGAGCCCAGACTCATAAAAGCACATTGCTCTTGTTGCGTAGGGACCATCTTGAAATCATCTTGCAGCACATCTTGGCCTCAGTTTTCTTTATTTCCCCTGTCAGGCTGTCTCAATCTGTGTGTGCAGGTTATCTTTGTTGGTTGGATTTCACACTGCTAAGTTACAAAAAGCAATTGGTTGGTGATTCTTTTAAACCAGCTAACAATTAGTGGTGTACTCTGAAAAGGTGGATTTTGTGTTTTTGTGTATGTGTGTGTGTATGCCTACAGAAATCAGCACTGGTGTTCCATCTGAGAGGTCTAATGTCCAGCCAAGCGGGTCCATTTCACTACTTGGGCATTCATTTGTGTCGTTCTCCAGCAGAAGCCCAGTTGATTCTTTCTACAAGAAACCATTGTCTTATCTGGTCCTCTATATCCTTCCAAACTTCCATCTCCCAGACTTTTGTTTTCTTTCCAGAAGGCCTTCTGTCTGCCAGGTTTGGCTGCCTGGTGCCATGCCAGCTTTTTTTCAGTCTGTCTAGCCCTGGTCTTAGCACCGTCAGCCAGCTGGGGTTTCTGCTGGCATCTCTTGGCAACTGAACAAGAGACAAATCCTGTCTACACATCTAGCCCTTTCTCTACATTTTAAGGAACTTGCTTATTTATATGTGAATACATTTTACAGTGAATAATTCCCAAAAATTGGATCATGGCACTTGTTCAATGAAGTTCCACATTTACATATAGACCTTTTCCCACCTCAAATCTTAAGATTTATGAGTTAAGAGTCAATGCTGATCCCCTGTTTACGTTATTAGCTACTAATTAAAAATATATTTCCTGCTTGTTACATCAAGGAAGATGTCACTTGTTATGTCCGATAACAATCACACCATCTGTGCAATTGTCAGGCAGTTTGGAACACTTTTCCACACTTCATTACTGTTTCTTACTGGAACATGTTTCTGCTGTATTGTCTCTGACTCCTTAACACGATTACAGGAAACAATTCTGTGTCAAGCTACATATGTGAAAGACCCAATAGCACACCAAACGTTAACCACTTGATGAATAGCTACTACAACTAAAACAATGGCAAAATAGGACTTTGATAGCATCCAGGTTTGTGAAAATGTCAGCATAATGGTACAACAATGTTTCGATGTGGAACTAACTCCTTCAAATGAAACGTGCAGCAGCCATCAACCTGCTCTGTTGTGGAGCCGTTTATGACCGTGTGAATAAGCCAGACCTCTTACCTTTTCTGTCAGTGTTGTTTGGTTTGTGTGAAAGGGCTCTTAGACTGATACTGTGTGTGTGTGTGTGTGTGTGTGTGTGTGTGTGTGTGTTTTTGTGTGTTTTTGTGTGTGTGCAGGAATGAATGAGTTGGTTTACATTCCTTTGCTTGCGTGTGTGATAGCGTTGATTGATATGACAACAGACTGAATATCATGAGACACACTACACACAGGCCTGAAATACACACACATGCTCAGGTCCTATACATGCAATAAGGGAGAGAGATGGCAGAGTGAGTGGGCTGCCAGTGCTGGACCAGCACCCTGAGCGCTTGAGTGGGGTGTTTGGTTCCTTGCTCAAGAGCACCTGGCAGTGCCCAGGAAGTGAACTGGCATCTCTCCAGCTACCAGACCACACTCTGTACGGGATTTGAACCGGCAACCCTCCGGTTCCCATCCCATCTCCCTACGAACAGAGCTACTGTTTAATTTATTAAACATATACCCCCACGTGGGGGTATATGTTTAATAATAAATTAAACATATAATATCAAACAAAAAAGAAATCAAACAAAAATGCTTGCATATTGCCTTATTTTCCAGGCGTTTGAGACAATGTTAGCAAACTTAAGAAAACTTTTTAGAGAGGCGCTGTCATGTCTCGTGCATATTTCAGAACAGAAACGCTGCTCTCCCGCTCCTCGTATTCACCGCAGCACAGCCACTCATCATTTACATTCCAGAAACCTGTGAATGTCCTTGGGGAACTCTCTTTCTCTCTCTCTTTTGAAAGCACTCCCACTTGAGCATCTGCACACAGCAATGATTGACTCGTGAATCTGAATAGGAGAGATTTCCAATGTTTAGAGAGCACAGGGAAGAAACCTGATGCATATTCAGCTGACATCCACCACAGGCCTGCCTGCTGCCTGAGAGCTCCGCTTGACATGTTTGTGAAACTGAAAAATGTCAAGAATGTCAAAAATAAAAATGTTTGACTGAATTGCCTCCATGGTATTGAGTACCAAAAATGCCTTGTCAATTAATACCAAATTTCAATACCTAAGGTGTAAATCTCATCAGTGTCAGTGAGCCGAATAGCATGCAGCGTGCACTGCTTGTACCAAGATCTAGTAATACTTGTGATTGGCTGTCCAACTTTACACATCAAGGAGGCATGCAGGAAAAACTCTAGTTAGGCACAGAGCCGGGGCTCACGTGTCTGTGTTGTATTTTGAGGGGCTTGCCTACAGTGTCAGCACATAGTTGTAAAGGATATAAAAAATGTAATGTAAAATGTAATTTTTTGTTTTTTGTTAAAATGGATTTTATAAAATTGTTATTAAAAAAAAACGCTCACCAACCCGTATCGAATTTCAGGTATCGGTATTGAAAGTTTTTGTACAGTACCCATCCCTACTTTCTATATATTTTTTTGCATTATGAGATAGAGCTTATTGTTTCGTTAGCCAGCAATTCTAGAAAAAGCAAGTGCAGCTGCATACATTTAGCACAGATAGCTAGCTCATTTTATGGGCTGCTGGCTTTGTGGGCTAGAGTTTAAATGTAGACCCATTACAAAAGAGGGAACCAGGCTTTGAGACAGGATATTAACGTGTGTGTGTGTGTGTGTGTGTGTGTGTGTGTGTGTGTGTGTGTGTGTGTGTGTGTGTGTGTGTGTGTGTGTGTGTGTGTGTGTGTGTGTGTGTGTGTGTGTGTGTGTGTGTGTGTGTGTGTGTGTGCACGCATTTATTATTATCATGTGTTTTATGATCTGCTCATGTTGGCTATGTTAATTTGTTTCTGCTGTATGTTTACGATGCAAACTCAACAACTCATTAGTTTTTACATTTACAGCCTTTTTAAAATTTCAAAATTAAAGACTGTAATTGCTGTATTGTACATTTTATTGTGAAGTATAGTAGAATCAATCTGAGTAAATTAATGTGCAAACAAGTACAGAACTGTTGAAAATAATAGAGACCAAGAACAACTAAGCAAGTAATGACTTGCTGTAGAACTTGCTGTAAAAAGGTAGATTATGCCCAATGTAAATAAGAATAGTCATATCATGCAATTTGCAGATATTAGTTTCTAATATCAGTGGAGAATCTGAGTTTTTATGTTATGTTTGTTTGATGCTCATCTCAGACAGGTTGTGTAATGCCCTTTTAATAAAGTTTTGCAACGTTGCACCCTTGAGTATTAGTGTGTAGTGAAGAAATACTCAATTTCAAGTTGTGTGTCCCAATGTGTCAACAATTTAGTCACCTTTTTTCTGCTTCAGGTCCGAGACAGACTAATTGAATTGTATTTACTGTAGAGGCACTGGGTTGTTGAACAGACGTCTGTCAGAAAGCACCGCTATCCATACTCTTGTCGTTGATTTGAGTTTCTAGCAAAAGCTGTATGTGTGTGTTCGCCTAAACCAAAACCAACAGGTGCACATCTCTGATCCCTTTTGTTTGCATTTCTTTTCCCCCCTCTGTCTTTCTCCCCTCCCTGTCTTTAATCTCTCAACAAACCCTCATGCCGGGTGGTGTGAGCATTTTTTTTTATCTCTCTCTGATTCTAAGAATCCAAAATTATTATTTGAGGACGTTATCTTGGGTTGTGGGAAACACTGATCTTTTGATTTTACAGACCAATCAAGACATAATCGACAGATTAATCAACAATGAAACCCTAATCAGTATCCTCTTTTGATCCTTCGTTATTTACTTTACCGCTTCCTTCATTCCTTTGCACCTCCATCTCTATTGGTGTCTCTTAGGCAGTTCTGCTGACTTCTGAAGCAGCTTTCTGATACAAATTGTGTTTGTGAGTTACTCCGCTGCAGGAAAGGGAGATTTGTGTATGTGCGTGTATTTTATGTGTGTACTTTTGGCAGTGTGGTTTTCCACTAGTGAGGGTCACAATTCATAAACCCCCATGTCCTCCTTTTAATTTGTGTGTGTGTGTGTGTGTGTGTGGTTGCAGAGCATTAGCTATGTAGACAGGTTAAACGCGAAAGGTTCTGCTGTTATTTACCACTGTGCATGATCCATTTGTGTAAATGTGTCATTTCTACGCGAGTCTATATGACGGTGCATACATGTGCATGTATATGTATTTCTGTAACAAAGCCAAGCATTGCCGATGTTTTTCCTTCCTCACCACACCTCTCAGGTTGCCTCCCTTGGCATCCTGAGTAGCCAACACAAATCCTGCATCCAGTTAATCACGTCATGTCAAAAAGATTAATGCTGTGTTATGCTATGGCATTACTCTACTCAGTAATAATATGTTCTATTAGTAATAGTCACAAGTGTATTTGGAAAATTTCTCTTACCAGGTCGTCATTTATGTGTTTGTAGTAGTGCTGTCAAACAAAAATATTTTATCGTGATTAATCGCATTAATGTCATAGTTAACTCGCAATTGATAGCACATTTTCATCTATTCTAAATGTCCCTTGATTTCTTTTTGTTAATGCTCTTATGAACATGGAAAAGTGGATTGGCTCGCTTTGTGCAAATGTTTTTTAATTTTTTTTTATTGAAAACAACATTGGCATATAACTTACTGTAGTGTTGCATTGGGGAAAAATACTTTGACGAAGGGGGTGGGGGGGATTTGCATCAGCTGTGTGCTTGGCCATCAAGTGGTATTTCAGTCTGGACGTGCTGCGATGATAGCTCAGTTCACAACGACAAAACACACAGATCACTTTGGTCTTGTCAATGGAACCATTTGGCAACTTTTAAAAAGAAAACGTTCCCTTTAGAATCTTATTGGCATCCATTTTGGTGTCTCGCGCTCGACATCTACTCAAAACGTAACGTTACTACTCTTTGGTGGCTTGCCAACCCAAACAAGTGTGTGTGTCGTGCCAGTTGTTTTGTTTTCAGTCTAGCTAGATCCGGTGTGGTGTTGTAGGTTTTCTAACGTTACTAGTTGTTGCAACAGCATGTGAAAAAAACTACAAAGTTTGCTAGGCCATAAAGGACGTTAATCTCGCAATAAAAAAAAATGGCACCGTTAAAATGTGCGGTTTGCGTTAACACTGTTAATAATGTGTTTAACTGACAGCGCCAGTTTGTAGTAGATACCTGTTGCCCTGATCATATGCAAAATTGTCCATAAAGTAACATAACACAGGACAATGACCATACGTTGACCCACATTTGGCCAATTTCTTCCAGACTGCTGTTCCTGGTTAAATCCAGGATATTGGTGTGACCACCATGGTCAGCAAGATCCGGCTCCTTTAGTTTAGTAAAAAAGCAGTATCATATGTAGCTTAAGCCTCTCTGCAGGGCGACCCTTGCCTCTATTAGTCAGTGCGTGTAAATGCCCTAAGAATACATGAAGTAGAACAAAGCGCCCGGGCTATAGAGAGACCTATAACAGTGGCCAGACGTGATCTCACATCGTGCTCCGAAACCCGAGAAGGAGACCACCCTTGGAACATTTTTTTCCTCCCTGTCCTTTCTCTTCTTTATCTCTTTGCCCTTCTCTCCATTCTGTACCACTGTTAGTTCTTTCAGAAGCCCACTCACATTCACCTGCCTGAGACATACACACATTATATTCGTTTAGGCAGTATCCTTATTTTTCTTTCTCTTCTCACTCAATACCTTTCTGTATTCCTAACTTTCCATAGGCTTGATTCTCACCACCATCAAATTTTAAGGATTACAAAAAGTGAATTATTGTAAATGAAAATGATTGTTCAGAGAAGCGATTTGAGTTAGTACAGCGCTGTTTTTATGGCTCATATTCAAGAATATGGTGTCTTATTTTCTTATTATGGTGACTTTAGTGTGGTTTTTGTCTACTGTACATATCTAATGATGCTTGTTAACTGCAAGTAAAAGCCTTACAGATGAGTCCACAGCATAGGAATGTGACGATAATCCAGGATAGTTTGTACAGACAGTGCAGGCGCCCCATTTGAACATCCCTTCACTTGGCTGAGAGAGCCGGGGCTTATTTGGCAGGAAGCGTATATCAAAGTTTTGACTTTATTGGCCCTGTGTGACGAGTCCTTCTGCACCGACTTTCTCTTTTTCTCTGCCTTTTCTTTGACCTTGGCTTAGAGTTTATAAGTCTGCTTTCTTTCACACACTTTTTTTGGATCGTTGGACATCTCTAAGGGGTCAGTATGACGTTTTGGCCTTGGCAGGGTGTACCACCAGGGTGCGACTGGGACTTGTGGTGCCAGAGGTTGCTGGCAGGCTGGCATTGGGCCCTGAGGTGGCTGAAGTCTAGTCCAATCCAGAGGTTAAGGGTTTGTGAGGTTCTTGCTTAGTTTCCACTGCTGCACCGTCTGTTTGCTTTAGTTATGTTGTTTGTCATCTCAGTTAAAGCTGTTAGTTCTGAAAGATTTTATTTTGTGATAATAAACTCCAGCCAACACAGAGGGGATTGATTCCCAGCATGCTTTGAATTGGAGCATTTTTCCTCCTCCAAATATGTCAGTAAGATTTTAAAGTGTCAGTATCCATTCCTAACTAAAGGATATCCATTGTAAAAATGCTCGTGGCCCCACTATAGGTCTCAACTGATAATGAAAATGTATTTGATTTACAGCAGAGGTTCTTTTTTAGTTCTTTATGAACTCCCTCACCCCGATCCCCACAGTACTTTCCTTGCATTCTTGACATGAAGTTGGTCATATGAAATGAGCAGAGTATTTGATTTGGATCCAACTAAATGGCCTATAGTAATAGTCCCCAGATATTCACAAGATTACCACATCATCGATGATGTTAATGGCTACACCGTGTATGATCATCCTTTGGATTTTAGTCTCTTTCATGTTGTGAGAACACAAACACCCTCATTTATGGACCATTTTGATATGGAGGAACATTCAACCCCCTATAAAAACAGAGTTTTCTCATTATCTTGCATTCCGTGTCTGACTTATTTGACCGCAGTGTGTGAGGTTTTGTTTTCGTCCTCTTTCGCTGCCTAGATTTTATCGGCTAAATGGAGGCACTCAGGTATGCAGCTTTGATCTTTCTTTGGAAAGTTTTCACATTGGCTCCACTTTAACAGCCAGTTGCTATTCCCATAATGCACTTCTGGCTTGGCGCTACTGCCGCTACATACGGTATGTATTTTATGTGCTGCTTTCAGGGTAAACTCAAAAAAGTCAAAAGAAAAGTAGTTTGATATCTCATTAGAGCCTTATATGGTATATTCCAATATATACTGCTTACAAAGATAAGTACACTTTCATTAAAAAATAGGAATGCCACCATCCAGAACTGAGTGTTTCATTAAGTTTTAGTATTTCTAATTACTCAAGTATGATCAGTGCATGGTTGCTGTGGCCTGCAGCCTTGTTTAAATGACTGCTGTAACATCAAAGGGCCTTGTGTGGGAGTAATGACCTGCACCCTACATGTATGCCTCTTACCACATGCACTTGATATAGGCTTTCAAAGGCACACACACACTAATGGAGTGTGTGTGTGCCATTAATGGAAAAACCATTAATGGTACCTGCTCAACTTGCCTCGGATCGACTTGGTCGAGGTGCCCCGTCCTCCTGTTTCCGTTGCAGATTAGTACCGCCTCATGTGTGAGGTGAGCCATGGCTGGTCATCATAGCAGGAAACTGCCATGACACACACACAGAACGTGGAAGGTGTGTTGTTTTTGATTCTCGACATGAGGCTCCCGCCACAGCCAGAAGACAAATTTAGTTTCAAAAGAAGCTGGAGGCAGCAAAAAAAAACGATGGCTAAACTACTTAAACACGGCAGGTTTATCCAGGACACCCCCCGCCCCCGTCTGTCGCTAGCATTGTTGACTCAGTGAATGACAATTCTGTCCGACCAATCAGTAGTCTGCAGGCTTTCACGTCATCTTTTGGTATCGCCTCAGCTTGCTTGGAACCTCGACTGAGGTGGCACTAAAAAAAGTACCTTTTTTCGTAATGGAAAACCAAAATAGGTGAGTCGAGTAGGTACATGCAGTGGAAAAAAAACGCCATAAGATGTTGTGCAAAGATAAGAAAGCTGGATCATCAGAGAAAGCTGTCAGTGTTACCACTACTTCTTAACTCTGAGCATTGTGTTTATGTCAGAACTTCAGACAGTTTTGGGCACAATGTCCTCTCAATTCAACCCTCAATTTACACGGTTTGATGGAGAGTGGCAACAACATTCATTGTTTCTTAACTCCCAAAGAGAGAGCGAGAGGGGGCGAAAGCCTAATTTACTCTCACTGAGCTGCTAGATTATGTCTCTCATTTGAGTCACAATGCCTTATTTTCAGACTGCAAGTCACAACTCGGATGGTTCATTACCATCCTTTGTGCTGCAGGAGGGCTAAATGGGGTAACACTAGACATGAAGTATGTTTGATTTCACCGAGACAAGAAGGTAAAACATCTACAGCGTCTGTACTGGCTTTGGTTGTTCAAACCACTGGACTGCTATCTTTCTCTTCTCTTCTCTCTACAGCTTGTGTCTGACCCTGTCCCACTTTCCCTCAGTTTTTGCCTTTCCTCCCTTCTTCTCTCCTCCACCCTCCCATTTTTTCCCCACATGAGGAACGCATTATATCCTGTCTGGTGGAGAGGGAGAGCAAACATCCCAGACTGAGACTGAGAGCCTCTTGGGTAGGTGTAGGGGGTGGTGGGGAGGCTGTTAGGATCTGCATGGCGGTGACTCTCTCTCTCTGTTGGCCCTGAAGCTGTTTGGACAAAAGGGGGTCTTGTTATTTCAGAACCTCAGCACCCGACTGACAGGCTTTACCCTCCCACCGCATCGGGATCGACGAGACCCTGGCGGAATGAGTGAGAGGGAGATAAAGAAAGTCCATTTAGAGGTCTTTGCACTCTATAGTACATTTGGTGTGAATAATATCGAAAGCATCTGTAGGTGTGAGTTTAAAACACTTTGTGTAGGTCTGTCTTTCTGTCTCATTGCTTTATAGCTATCAATTAAAACTTTTTTTGTTTAATTTTCAGGTTTTAGCTCAATTTAGTAAAATATGTGGTGTTGATAAGAAAAAAAAATCAATGACATTTGACAGTTCCTTGTTCTGAAATGTGACAATTTTCTGCTTTTCTTGTTCTTACGTTATAGCAAACATGTTAAAATACATGTGATGATGTCACTGGTGTTGTATGATGTTTCCGTGGGCATATTTCCTGATCTTTTAAAGACCAAATAATTAATGAAAGAAATGTGTTGTCAGAGTAATCTATAATGAAAGTAATAGTTAGTTGCATTCCTAACACAGAACAACAAGAGCAAACAGGAATTTAATTACCAAAAATCATACTTCCATTATCCATTCATTGCCATTGAATTTTTGTTAGTGTGTTTTGGGAATTGTCCTCATATCTGTACCAAAGGCAGGGTCCTTAAATTATGGTTGAATCCATCAAGGAATGTTTCTGAAAACTCTTTCCTTGTTACCTTTTCTGGCAGCTTTATGCATGTATATTGCTAAAGACACTGACCAATATATTGTAGCTTGAAAGTTAAGTTACATAAATACTGTTACTGCTCTTGTTTAAATGGCATGCCTCATCAAGAAGGCGTGAAATCGTTTTGGGTGATGTCCGAGAAATATAATAAGGGCCTGGTGGAAAATGTTTTAAAACATGCTTTTTCTTTTGCTCCACATTGAAAAGTCATCACATGTGGTCAGTGTGACACATTTGTCCAAGGTCTTGGATGTTGAAAAGGTTCCCAGTCTTCACTTTATGTCCCAGAGTGGATACCATGACAGCAGGCTGTAACCACCACCACACCCTTAGTGCTTGGATCAGGACTCACTAAACTGCAATGTGCTTAGTTATAGCTTTAAAACTTTTTCAAGATTTTCAGTCAATTCCCATATCTGGAAGTACTTTCCTCCAAAGTGCCCATTGATTACATTAGAAACCAGCAACTGTGTCTCCATCATGATTTCATATTACTACATCAGATTCTGAATGCTTACGGAAGATCCAATTATTTCACTTTCTTTCTCACTGTTACTGTGACTGCAATCAGAATATCAGTAGCTCAGCAGTATTAGAATGAGAGTGAGGTATGAAAGTGGGGGATTTGCGATTGACATCATACCTGAAACGTGATCATTCAGTGCTTCTGTAAAGCAGTGAAGCCTGGGATTTAGACTTTGCCAAGAACATTGAACAGTTTTCTCCCCATTACAGCTTAAAGTCACATTGCTATGCCATCACAGGTTTACGAAAGATATAAAAGCTAAGAATCATTTCTGCATGTTGCAGCAATCCTCCCTATTTTCTCGTGCACGTGAATGTCCACAAGTTCACAAAGACACGTAACTATTTAAAATGGAGCACAGTATATTAGAGCTAACCGTGGCGCTCCAAGCCTTTGACTAGCAGGCTGCATGCAAACATGCACTCTCCACCCTAACACAGTGTGTGGGCCGGGGCTTTCGGAGCCCTTGCCTCAGGTTGTCCATTAGTTAGATTCAAGCAAATTAAATTGACCCACAGAACCCGCTAAATGAAGCAGCAAGCAGTTGGCAGACACTGACAGCCTGGCATTTGATTAGCAAACCTGCTCCACTGGGTTGAAATAGAGATGCACTTAATTAGCAAGGGTTTGGTTTCTCTATGGCCATTATAGTGACATTTAGAGACCCATATTGGACACGTCTCCTTCTGTAACTTCCTATAACCCCTCCCTCATTCATTCCATTCAAGGCATTGCTTTGGAAATCTGTGCAGGATTGTGCAATCAAACTCTGGTGAGACAAGTCAAAATATGGATTCCCTTATTTTTTTCCCTAATATTTGGTTGGGTGACACTTTAATGGATGCATTTACCACTTTTTAAAACACTCTTTTCCCATCATTTTATAGACTCATACAATGCATACATTCACGTCAGTGAGTTGAAATATTGCCATTATCACAGTGTGAATTCTTTTATATCATATGATATTAAAAATTGCACCGGTATTATTGTGAACAATATGATATAGAACACCCATATCTTCCACTAATTAAAAGAGAATCCCAAGCCCGGCTTTTATCAACTCAACTTCCTGCTGGCATGTTATCTGGTTTCTAACTGAGCTGTGGTTGTGTTGTGCATAGTTATAATTGATAGGAAACACAGGGAATCCTTTTTTGAAGCATTTCTGAGTTTTCTAGGTTGGTTCACCAGGTTCCTTCCCATAGAAAAATGAATGAATACAACTGCTCTTTTCTTCTCTTGTTCTGGTCTATGTGTTATGGAGCTTTAAACTGCAGGTGCAATTATTTCAGACTTTTTTTTGTTGTATTGCGAAAATACAGAAACGTTGTGTGCTCTCCCTCTCTCTCCAGCTCGTTTTTACACTCCCAGGTGCCAGTTACCTGACTCTGCTTTGTAGTGTTCAGGTAAAAATCTAGATGGGAGGGCGAGGTTTGGGATGGCGAAATATGGCAAAAGGTCTTGGAATAAAGTAAAACTAAAAACACATGCACATCAGAGGCAAAGCTCTGATGTCGCATCCCCAGCTCCAGCTCTTTGTAGTGCAATGAGCAGAGAGTTGGCTAGGGGGAGGGAGGGAGAGAGGAAAAGCCAAGGGAGGGGGGGCTGTATACCAGCAACATGGAGGAAGCAGCAGTTACTCTCCCTCGGGCTTTAGGCTTTTATCTGTCAGTTGTATGGAAACCAATCTCTCGAAGTCTACAGCGCCAAAACATCTACACTGCAGCCTAATGTGTGAATGTGAAATGTGTGTGTGTGTGTGTGTGTGTGTGTGTGTATGTATGTGTGTAAGACGTTTACAGACATTTTCTACCATGAGAATCCTGTAGTGATAGTTAAGGAGTTGATGAGTTACACATGCATGCACCAGGGCTGGGCATAGCCCTCATTTACAGTCTGCACATTGGCAGACCGTCACTTTGCTTTGCTCACACACATTCCAGGTGTGCCCATGCTCCCATTTTTGCCCTATGGTCTGTTCTGAGATAAACCATGGATCACTGATCAGCAAGCCCTGAAGACAGGATTTGTGTGTGTGTGTGTGTGTGTGTGTGTGTGTGTGTGAGAGAGAGAATTCCAAATTAGTGTGGCTTACGGCTCCAGTCTGGCCTTTGAAGATGGGGGGGAATTGCTAATAGGTGTGTTTTCAATTCAGCCCAGTTGGCCTTCTCTTTCCTGTTTTTTTTCCTTCTTTTCTTTCCATACTCACTCTTGCTTTTTCCTCTCCACAGTTTGCTTCATTTTTCTCTTTTCTTTTACCCTGTATCACTGTGCCATACACACATGACTCTCAAAGTCTCTTCTTCTTTGGGCTGGTATTTTCGGTCATCTCTCTGGATTTTATGTCTCTGCCTTGCACAGAACCGAAGAGTCGCTTTAAAAGAGAAGAGCCTCTTGGGGTAGTTTATAGCATCCCCAAGAGAGCCTGACAGAAGAGCTAAAGAGGCAGGCCCAGTTAAATGAATGCCATATTCATGGAGAGTTCCCATGGTTTAGCTGCAAGGTTGCTCCCCAATCCCACAATCACCCTGTGCAAAGAGGATTTGGGGGGGGGGAATGATAAAAGGGAGATGTTGTTTTTTTGTGGCACTCTACACATCAACAGTGCAATCTAACAGAATGTACTAAAGTGGGATTGCAGTAGTTTTCTTGTGATGTGTAATCTGCTCAATCTTAATCTCTTATTTCCCTATAATTGAGAAGAGAACAGGTTAAATTATATGTCTGAATAAAGCAGGGTAAGAGTTTAAATGATACGCCACTTCTTCTAATACACGCAACACAATAAGACTGCAACAACTACCAACCCTGTATCATTATAACAAATATACTACAACACAGGTTGTTATTCATCTCTGTAACTCGCCGTTTGAGTTTCCACTGAGGTTCAGTCATTCATGTGAAGCTCTCGTCCGTGGTTAGGATTAACCTTAAGGTGGAAGGATTTAAAACTGGCTTAATGACACAATGACCGGTGCTGATCAATGGACAGGAGTTTGGATGTATTTCTTGTGAGATTAGTGGTGAGAAAACTGCCTGCTTGGATCCAGTTACATGTTGTATTTTAAAGGGGCCCTGCTGAGTTTTCTTGTAAACAAACACATGTATGTATACATTCAGTGTCACCAAAACGCATTGTGTGTATCCTTGAGGTCTAACAAACATGTGGACTGCATTTCCTTCCTCATAAAACATTTACCAAAGCTGATTTTATTTATTTTAAATCCAGCATTGCTTACTGGCTTGCAGTCTGTCTCGCTGCCTTTGTTGACCCATAGCAGCACGTTACCGCCACCTGTGGATTACAGGAGAAAAAAAATGGTAAGACTGTGTATAGTGTCCCTTTTAACTCGGCATTGGAAAAAAAAGGGTTATTCCATATAAAGAGCTATGTCGACTTGTTTGTAACTTTGGTTCATTAGTCATCCAAATGGATTGCTGGTGTATGTGCAGTCGACATGCTGTTGCTACAAAATGATAAATGAAGCAAATACGTCATAATGTTGCTGTTTTAAGATGGAGCGTCTTTGGTAAAATATTATTTCTTCCCGCTGCTCTTATGGATTAGATTGATGGAGAATATACCTTTTTTTAAATGTTGTTCATTGTCTATCATTTCAGTTCTAATGTGATTTTTCTTTTATGGTTATTTTTTTTTTAAAGAAACATAACCACATTCTCAAAGTCAGATTTCTACCAAAGTACTTTCAAAACATTCCCATGTGACTTGGCATCAGTGACTACGTTTACATGCAAATAATTTTCCATTTTTTTCCCCTTATTTCAAAACGGACAATATTCCGACTAAGCTGTTCACATGGCTAATGACTATTCCACTGATATTCCTGTTTACATGTAGCCATAATAAAACCATTTTAAAGTTTACCAGCGGTGACGGACACAGCGTCCCTCTTTCATTTCTTCAACAAGATTCTTGAAAAGGTCGCCGTAGCGATGGTTCCCCATATCCAAAAACCTGTTGATATCCAAGCATTTGATAATGTTTAAAAGTAGCTTTGTTTCTCCTTCTGATCGGGTCTGCAGCCCTGCAAACTGATGGCTGGTTGGTTTGTGTACAGAAACCATAGCAATGCACAGAGATGACCATAAGCCGTAAACCGGCACAAAACTGGGCTTAAACTGCGGTAAAAAACCCTGATTGAGAGGCATATTCCGTAGGTACTGTATAAATGTCCAAAAAATGCCTCTTAAAGACGAATAATATTGGAATATCCCACGTCTTAATCAGCAAATGCTACATTTGGAATAAGGCCTCATTCCAAATAATCGACCGGGAATATACTGTTTACATGACCTGGATCAAATTCGGAATATTGTTATATTCAGAATAATAGCGGAATATTGGTATGCATGTAAACATCCTCAGTGTTGGACATCCACTGGATAATTCAAGTGTTGATTTTCCTCATCTTCTTGTATCCTTCATATGTATTTTTTCTATACTACCCACACCTGGGGACAGTAAGGTGTATAGGGAAGTCTGAGTACACCACTGACACTGTACAGTTGTGTGTGTGCCTCTACACTGGTGTGAATGTTACTGTGTACATTTCAGTGTTTGATTATGGCTCAGGGGAGAGGCCACAGGCTCACGGTGGCCCAGGCAGCCTCAGGCCTCTCAGGTTTCAGAGCTGAGCATTCCTCCCTGGCTGCTCCATAGCTGTGAAAACCGCAAAGCAGCTCCAACAACAAACACTCGAGGCACTGGGGGAAAGACAGCTAACCTGTGGCTAATCAACAACAGGAGTTTTCTCTCTCTTCAGGATTGGTTCCCAATTTTTCAGAATTGCTGGCTTAATGGAAACTAAGTGTTTCTCCATTCCAGGGCCTCACTCTCCTTCTCTTTTGTTAGTGTAGAGTTTTGAGAGCACATGACTCCTGCTTGGAAGTGGCAACTCTGTTTGTGTGTCCTTGTTTGTGTTTATTTGGTAGTTCTATATCTTTGGACTTTCTCTTTTTTCCATTAATGGTGTGGAACATTACACTGTCTGGGCTTGGTTTTGCACTTTGTAAATAACTTGGTAGTGAAATATGCAGCTGTGTGTGTAGTGATAACATAATGAAATGGTTTGTATAGCACTTCTCTGTTAGTCTCATGCCTCTGTAAAATAAAAGGAATATGCTCAAAAACAGTCATGACTGCTGACTCCATTTAGACGAGCGGGATTAAAACTGAGCACTATTAACCCTTTTCTTATCAACGACCACAAACTTGTTGTCCTTTTTGGGTCAAAATTGAATTTTTCCAACATGCTTTTTTCGATGCTTTTGACACTTTTATTCATAGTCAATAAACCTAATCTATATGACATTATACCTAATTTTGGAGTAAAAAAACAGACATTATGAATTATTTTGATTAATAGTTAAGATCAGAAACACTAAGATTTAATCCTTTTTTAATTCTATAAAATTGAATAACACACGCAAAATTCAATGAATGTAATCATTCATTTTACCGGCAAAGAATATTGGATGGGTTCCATACAACGTATAGTATTTGCTGCTACTACTTGTTTTACATTGTTTTATAGCAACTTGTATATCTCTGGGTTTTGTAGTATCAGTGAGACCAAAGAGTATACAATTGTGAGTTCTGATGTTTTATAGACTAAAGGATTGATCTATTAATAGAGAAAATTATCATCATATTAAGGGATTAATGGCCCCACTTTCATGATGGTGCCATTTAAGTTACATTTCTTTGCAAGAGTCGATGGAAGAAACCTTTTTCAAAGGCATCCCAGTACTGTGAAAACCAATAAAACTTTGTTTTGTTATGCTTTGCAGAGATCCGTGTAAAGGTGGAGCTACAGCTATGCAATAACAGTCTGTTGTGAATCAGCTCCAGTTTAGTTGGATGTGGTCCATTCTGGTAATTGGTGTCCTCTGGAATGTATCTAACAAAAAGTGTGGACAGGCAGCAGGAAATGGTTGCAGTGTGGAACCAGGTAGTTTTAAGGCTTTGCTTTCAGTGGGGTGGCTTACAGTGAAACACCTGCCTACCCGCTGCCTCAACACAAACATTAGTTTTACTCATTAGTCATTACTCATTGCCAATTAGTTTTAGCTGCCACAGCGCGTGTGCAACCGCGTGTGCAAGTGTGTGTGTGTGTGTGACAAAGAGAGAAACTGTTTAGCTGATAGAGACCGGAGACATCTAAAACAAAATGTGTGTGTGTTATTCAGACAGTTCTCTTTCTGAAGCTCTCGTAGTGTGTTAATGCTGAGCTCACACCAGGAGTCATTTTCTCCATGCCTAATGTAGTGCTCTGCTTCCTATACACTTAACAATATAAACCAGGGACTAATAAAATGTTTTAGTCTGGATGGCGAATGGGGAAATTCAACATCACGTTGTGATTCGGCACTCATAAAAACCTTCATTTTGTGGTTTTGGCTGACCTCCAGATTCAGACAGATGACTCATTTTGCTAGCAGACCTAGAAACTGATGTAAATGACAGAAAGTTACTCTCTGGGTCTATGGGCTGGTTGTTTTGGCAGTTTATCATTCTCTCTGGACCAGTAATAAAAAGGCTCCAGATGCACCTGTCTGAGCAGAGAAAAGCATCAGTACTGATGTCTGCCTCACTCTGGAGCTACAATCAAGACTATGGAACTACCTGAGTCAGGTTGGTAGTTAAGCATTAATTACCCATAGTCCCACCATATTTTTTTAGGCACTATCATAATACTACACAACCCACAACACTGGGGACCTGTAAATACATCACCAATCAATCATTTAGATGTCTTGTGTGTCATTACTAGCCTGGCTCTGCCCTCCTGTGTACTTCTGCTTAATTTTAATTTTCCTTCAGTACACTTTCTGGGTTTGCAGTATATTCTTGGGTTTTCTCCTGCCAAATCTTTGGCGGTCCAATCAGCGAACAGAAGGAGTGGCTGAGAACGATGACGTTGAGGTTGTGTGCTAGTTTGAGTTGTAGTTCCGTAATGGCGGCGAATGCGAGGGAAGTCATTTGGTCTGTCGTGGTAACGCTGCAGAAAATGCAGAAGTTAAAGCCTGAGCAAAAACAGTCTTTGAGTTTTGTTGGTGGCCATGATGTTGTGGCCCTCCCCCTAGGGTTCGGGAAAAGTTTGATTTTCCAGCTCGCTCCGTTAGTGGTGAAGGAGTTGACTAAGGCTAATGCTAAGCGAATGGTTATGGCAGATCCAGAGTGGCTCTGGGCAGATCCAATAGTTATCAACTTCAATGAAGTACCCGTCTTCAAGGAAGTTAACATTTGTCAATGGAGAGTGGCCAGACTCTCTACAAATGAACTGTACGAGAGTCTGGTAGGACCAGGCTATGTTATTACATAGATTTTATATATATATATCTATCTATCTTAAACTGCCTCACTGCGTTTTGACTTGTCATAGCTGGAGAATCACAAGTGTAACTAATTTAACATTAGTAAGCCAAAATACAAAGGTCCTGAAACACCTGAATGTAGCAATCATTTATGGTATTATTAATTACACCTTTAATTGACAAATCAAAATGTAATTTTTATTAGAAAGGACTATCAACTCAGTTTTTGTTTTTGTTTGTTTTTGCGCATTTAGTTAGTTTATCCAGCAGTAGTCTCGCTGTGCCAGACCGTCCACATGCTGCGGAGCAGAGGAGGGTTCAGCTAATCCATGCAGCATTCCGAGATGGGAGGTTTGTTGGCATTTCTTTAAAACAATCACAATCGTCAAGGGGCGGTGCCAAGCACCGCACAAAACGGCTGTAAAATAGAGTCTAGGTAGCTGTCTGAGTTTACCCTGCAGAGATCTAAGGAACAGTTAACCATAGTCCTCATAAATCCATTGGAGTTTAAAATTCCAACACAAAGAAACCGGAAGGAAACTGACATTGGCGAAAATACATGGATCCGGCGGAATTTCCTGCAGGCCCGGAGCAATCCTGGAAGTGGAACGTCAAGGATATAGACTAATCCAGCAGAAACTTTGGACGAGTTGTTTGAACTCTGGATTTTCTCCATAGAATAATGGTGCTGGTTTAGTAAAACTAGCTGGACTTTCTGCAGATTTTAGCCTCTTGGGCTAAAACGTCTTCATGTTGCAGTAGCCTAAAGTCTTGCTTTGCCAGACCCTCCTCCAAAGCGCGCTGGCTACTCCACTTAGCATTCAGGGATAGGAGGAAAACGTGCTCTGGTTTCTTGGCGTTTCTTTAAACCGATAACAATTGTTTTGGGCGGGGCTAAGCACCAGAGAAAAGCTACGGTGCTTCTGCAAAATAGTCTTGGGAAAGTGCTTGTTTTGGTGGAACATGTGTTCGTTTTTAAAAGTTGTTTTAGTCGTGCAACAGAAAACTCAGATTGGACAGATAGTCTAGCTAGCTGTCTGGATTTACCTTGCAGAGATCTGAGAAAATGTTAACCATAGTCCTCATGAATCCACTGGAGTTTAAAATGCCAACAGAAAGGAAGCCCAAGGCAACGGATATCTGTCCTATGTGTGAAATCCCGCAAATTTTCTGGCGGCCACGGAGTAATCCCGAGAGTGAAACGTCAAGGATATACTGTAGACTTAGTTGCATATGTCTTAATGGTGCACTTCTACAGCCACTGTGACCTGGATGATTGAGGATGATCTCACAGATTTATCTAAATCAAAACAATACTGCTGAAATTGAAGACATTTAGTTACTGAGCACTGAATATAGAATCCCTTGTATGGTTCTACTTTAGCTTGTTAAGGAGTTATTTGTAAGCCAACAAAATCACTGACAAAACGCCACCAGTGCCATGTGATTTTTGTTGTTCTTGTTATTTCTCGTTTAAACCTGAAAATGTCCTTTGTTTGCACATGTTTAAAAAGGTAGTACAATTCAGGTTTTGTGGTTGCAGTGGCAGCACTGAAAATAAAACTTTTACTTGATACTTTGATAAATGAATGAATGAATGAAATTAGATTAGATACTACTTTATTCATCACACACTGGGGAAATTCCCTTGTTACAGCAGCAATTTTACACAGTAAAAGACAAACTACAAAGAAAAAGCAAACAAACAGATAAACAACAGATGATGTGTAAAAAGTACTGAATGAATGTGAAGTGGCATTATATAAAAAGTATTGTAAAGTGAGGTGGCCTGAATACATGAGTGAATCCATTTTCTAAAAAGGTCTACTACTTTTTTTAACCCAAACATCAGAAACATCAGTGTATGGAATGTTGTTGCAACACAAAGGATTTTAAACAAAAGCTTCAAGAAAATACAAGATAAGATCAAATTATGTAGAAGGAATTGTGCAAAAAATAAGTAAACAAGATTGAGAATCTGACACATTCAATTACAAATTCTTTGAACTTTGTGAAACCAATGAATATTGAAACATTTTGGTCTGCACACAGCTTCATTATAGCTGGTATGCTTAATTAGCATGAATGGCACGCAGCCCCAAAAAGCTCCTGGTTTGACTGGATACTTTGTAAAGGTGAGGAAGTGCAGGCATGGCACCAAACAAAGTGGTGTGAATGCTTAAACTCTTTGTTAACCTTGTGATAATAATGCAATAGTTTGTAGATTCCCACAGGGGAAAGTACATTTGCATTCAGCCTCGTTTTTGTAGATGGAATCCCAGAGTGTTGATGACAAAAGGAATCTGCTCAGCAACACCTGGAACCAAAATCTATCTCTATAAAGGAACTCTGCCAATACTCTTCCTCAGGAGATGGTTTTCTGTTATTGGATCCAAATCTTCTGCATTCCTCCTGATCTAACCTCACCTCCTCTGCTTCTTTCTCCCTACAGAGGATTTTCAACTCGTTTGTGTATACTGAGAAGACATCAAACGGAGAGACAGAAGTGCAGCAGGTGAGTTAAAAGGCTTTTCCTTTTGTGTGTGTGCGCACGCACACACATACCTGCATGCTTGGATGGCACCATGGATTGTGTGGACACTGTTTGGGTGTCTTGTGCATGTACACTTGCACATACACTCGCCATCAGAGGAATAAGGGGGTTTATTAAAATTCTGCAGCTGCTGTCTCATTGTCTTTGAAGTTCTCTCTCTGTTTTTCCACTTGGCTGTGAGCTGTCTGTCTCCCTCCCTCTGCTCACAATATGAGTGCAGAGCAGCAGTAAGACAGAATAAGAAGGCTTGAGGGAGAGAAGGATATCTTTTTGATGAACTTTAAAGTCAAAATGTACGTGTTTTAGTCCCATATTGGAAAAAATAAATAAATAAATCTAATGTCTTTAGAATATATGGCGTCCAGCATCTAGTCAAACATGATTGTATGCAGGCATGGCAGATGTCTGTGTGTGTGTGTGTGTGTGTGTGTGTGTGTGTGCGCTTGCACTCATGCGTCAAAGAGTGGCGGTAAACACCAGACTGGTAAACAGCCACCAGCAAGAACAGACAGGTGGATGTTTGTTTGCATTTCTCCTGTAACTATGTTTCTGTGTGTTTATCGGAGTATCTATCTGTGTGAAATATATAATACCTCTCACCTTGCAGCTATTTACTATTCCAGAGGCAGCTCCAGATTGGCCTTGAAGCATTGCTGTTTCTATTCAATAGTGGCGTAACCTTTTCTTTCGTAACTTGCACAGAAATAGTATTTATATACAGCCCCTAGTATTTTCCACGCTATAGAGTTCATTGTGGTAATCATAACTTGGTTTGCAAGTCTCTCTTAGGTCTAAATGCATTTCCATTTACAGAACCCTCAGCTACAAGACTTCTTAGGTTTTGAATTAATATCACATGGATTAAGTGTAGAGCAGCACTGACTTCACGTCCTTGTTGGAATAGTTTAACAGTTCATAGAGTGGCCATACATTCGAGCTGCAACCCCCCTGAGGCAGATGGCAACTAATTCAGATGACAGCTCTGGCATAGTTGGCTTGCGTGTTCTCTCTGGGCAAAGGGGCTGTGTCCATGAGCCAAAGTGAGACTCAATTAGGAGTGGGTCTGCAGAAGAAGTGAGAGCAGGGAGCGACAGCAACGAGATGAGTTTCTCCTCTGAAAATGTATTATTTAGAGAGAAACGCAGACATCTGTCCCTTTCTAATGACACAAGCTCTCCCTCACTCTCTCTGTCATTGAGTCTGTTCCTGTCTATTCTATAGTTTTACTTTTTGATGTGCTGTCAGTGAATATCATGAATTGAAACTGCTTGCTGCAGTTGTATGTCATAATGCTGGTCCCACATTCACATACATGCAATGCTGTGGCTTATCAATGGGCTTTAACAAAGTAATATCCATGAGGTCTATGAGTTAAAATAAAGATTTGAATAAATCATTTTATCTCATTGAGGCCTTTTCCTGGTTATATAAATTAATATATTCAAAAAAATCACTGTTTTACATAGATTCTAAAAGTTAACAGGAAGTTCTCAAACCACGGTTTGTACACCAATACCTCGGAAAAAGTGGATACAAATGTTACATTTTTTTTTAGGAGTACTACACTTAGTCGTATTTACATCCTTATAGTACTGGATGTACCTACATTAGGAATGCTATATCTGTTCGGTATACAACTCTATGTTTATGTGTGTGGGAGTTACGGCTATCAGTCACAGCCCAGGCAGATGAAATCTTCACACGGTGACCTTTAAGAAATGGAAGGAAAAGGACAAACCAAAATGGTTCCATTCAAGTGAGAAATGAGATTTTGATTATTTCACCATTTCTTTGTCAGGTCTACACTGCTGACATGTTCACCATGTTATCTGTTTACTACATTTACTTAAGGTTACTTCGAGGATATTAGTTATGGGCATAATAAACTAAATATATCTAACTTTTTCTTGGTACATAAAAGTAAATTTAAACAAACAATCCACAGCATCAGCCCGATATCAAATTAACAGTTAATTCATCATGTTGTAGGACACGTTTTGTGAGTTAATTCCAGTGAAAATAGCAGTGTCTGGGTCTCATATTGGTATCAATAAGATCATTGTCTTTTTAAAATGCTCTTATGGGGCCCTATCTTGCACCCGGCGCAGAGCAGCGTAGAGCCAGACTCAAAACCAGATGCAAGTGTCTTTGCTATTTGAAGACCGTCCAACGCCCACGTCGTTTAAATAGCAAATGCACCTGCACCCATCTTTGCGCCCATGGGCGTGCTGATCTTACAGGGAGGTGTGTTCAGGTGATTTCTTGGCATATTGCTATATTGAGGCAGCGGGAGGTGATTGCACCATTGACCAACAAAACCCTGGTCTGAAGTCAATAGCGCTGCATTTTGTTATTTCTTACAGCAAATCTGATTTGTGAGCAAATCTGCCATCATAATAGCAATGTGCCAAGGTACAAATGCACCTGGCATTTAAAGGGAATGGGAGATGATACTTTGGTTTATGGCATGTTATGCCCACAACACACCTATGAATTAATTAATCCTCAAAGTACCACCCTTGGGAACCATGCGCCCGGCCCAAGGACCCTTTTTTCCACCGTCAAACTAGCAAAAGTGGATTTGGACACGCAGTGTGCTTTGATTGTTAAAATAGGGCCCATGGTGTTAATTCCCCTATTGTAAACTGACAGCTTTTGATGACAGACTTGTGAGCAGGTGGTTTTTCCCCCATTTTAGCATTGAAAGACATTTTCTTTATCAAGTCATGCTAAAAAGTTCACATCACTTTCGGTAGGGCGAACAAAGTAAGCAGTGTGCAAGTTTAACAAAGCTTTCAATGGAAACGTGTGTCTCCTTCTCACCAGTGAAAATACACACATTCAATAACAAAATGAGTTAATCCAAGGAGAAGCGGGACATGTCCAGTCTTTCACTGTGCAGTTTCTTGGTAATGCAGAACTCGACTAGCATCCCTGGTATACTCCCTAGTATCCTCATCCCACTGTAAGTCCTGGTCTTGCCATAAACACCAGTAACTGTGGTCGAAGGTTGCCTGGCTAACCTTAAAACTTCCAGGACAAGACATTGGGGTGAGCCGCTCCATTCAGTCCAGTTCTGTGGCTGAACCAGCACCACAGGGTGCTGTAAACTCTAAAAGCCGGTTGGATGGGTTGGAGAGAGGAGCCTTGTGTTTGTGAGTGTGTGGTTAATCTGCAGAGCACAGGTTGTGCTTCGGTTGCACTGGGGCAGACTGTAACATTAGCTTTAACTTGCACAGCCCTCAAGTGTCTGGTTTCTCTTAAGTCGCTCTGTTAAAAGTCCAGTCTTACTTTCTTTCTCTGTCCCCCCAGCTATGGAAACACTCCTCAGCTGAACACTGGTCCATTTTCCCCCTTTTTAATACAAAGTCCACTGCAGCTAATTGCCATGCTGCTATGCATGGATAGTACTGTGTGTGGGGGAGTACCACGTTTGTGTGTTTAACTTTATGCCTGTGTGTGAGAGTGCACATGTTGGTGTGTGTGTGGGTGTGTTCCTTGTGGTTGAGCAGAAGTAATTGTGGGCTGCGCCTCAGGGCCCTGTTAAACCACTAATAGGAATAGCGGCCTGATTAGGTGTACAAGCGGTCAGTGGGTCGCGGTACGTTTCCCTGTTCCTGGCTTGAATCGCAGCCCTTTTGCAAGCACTGGTAATTATGGGATGTGAACAAAGGGGCTCCAGTTACTGTGGAAATAAGCCTTTCTCTGTATTCAAAAAGGCTGAGAAGGTAACTTACAATTGCTTTGGAAAGTATTTAGACCACAGCCCATTTTTTTGGCGGTATTGTTGCCACCAATGTGCACATACCCTTTAATGAGACATTTTTGCAATTAATCTGAAATCTAAATTTAAAAAATTACACATGTATTCTGACACTTTGTACAACTCTTTGAATTGAGCTCAGGTGCATCCCTTATCCTTCAACAAACCGTGAGGTCTTGGAGTTGATGAGACCCCGCTGGTCAAAATCCGCTGGTCATGATTCTGCCAACTCAGATTATAGTAGGAGTATTTTGGCCCTTTTGATTTACTAGCAAATGCTTGGTTGTTTTTGTTCAAAGTTCAAACAAAATAATTTGGTTTATACCCAAAAAAACATTGAAACAAGCCAATTTTTTTTAAACTTAACAAATGGTCTCTGGACCAACTGGATGGCCGTCATTCCCATTCAGAGAGCTGGCTTAAAAAGACAGCTTAAGAGAGAAGTTCAAAATGCCGACTTTCTCACTTGCACACTTGTTGGACTTGCACACTTCTTTGTCGGACACCAGCCCCCATTTCCAGTTTATGCACTGGAAACTTTTAGGTTACATTAAGATGAAAAAGATTAGATATCATAGACAGGTGTTTGACCAAAGGTATTGTGAAAAAGTAACAAATAAGCTGGATTCACAGAAGTATACTTTCCGTCATGCCAGGAAGAAACAAAGCAACCCCAACAGAAGTCAACATAAAATACTGTTAAGAAGGAGCCTAAACACAGTTAATCTAGTAAACATACACATCTAGTAAAAATAAAAACTATAATACATAAAAGTTAGAACAACAGCAAATGAACAGTTTCTATTTTGATTTGTTAATCCTCAGAAAGCTGGTATAATGGCTATCTTGGTTAGCCGTAAAGTGGTCTCAGATAAACTAAATGAGCAAATCAACAATCACAAAACAGCTGTTATGAAATTAGAATCTACAGATAATGTTACCACCACAGACATTTGGGGAGTAGGTAAAGGATGATTGGTAATATTTGCTTAGTCACAATTAACAAAACGGTGGATGTAACAATGTCAGTTAAGATGCAGAAGTCAAATAAATCAGATTTCTGTGGTTATCAAGTATTGTACTAAAGCGTATCAAAGCATTACATCCCAACAACCCCATGCTCACCACATCATTCAAAACTCTTACATTTTCACAGATTTTAGATGGGAAGGTCATCTAAAAGTATCTGGCTCTATCTAGTAATTAGTTCTTTAGCAGATTGTCAGTAAACTCAGTGGCCTAAGCTTTCAAATGCAGTGTATAATTTGTAACCTGTTACATGCATGTGATGTTTCAGATTAAGTGGATGGGAGTTCCTCACAATTCCCCATAACATCCTTTCAAGGCAAAAGAAAGCAAGAACAGCAATCTGTTTTAAAGAAGTGGAGTTGGTGGTGCGCTTGTTATTAATATCCCCCAGGAGGCGGCTGCAGAGCTGGTTATTAGTTTTCCCAAAGGACCTGGAACCCCATTTTTAAAAGCACACTGTGAGATGTGTACTCAACCGGAACTCAGTCCTCCTGAAGAACAAAAACAAAGTATAATGTATGCATGTCCAGGGGCCTTCATTAAGGGCCCCAGTAACCACTGGCTGTTTTGCCTTTATTTAAAAACACAATTTTCTTCATCCTTCTTCCTGGATTCCTGGAGAAATTATTTGTGTATTTAAAGTGTGAATTGCATAAATGCACTGCATAAGACAGCATTTACATTCATATAAGGAACTTTATAACCCAACACCTCTTTTATGCACTTGTTTTATACATGTTCTTTTCCACAAATATTTACAATGCCTCTGCTTTGTGAACTTTCACTTTGTATTGTCCCAACGTTGTCTTATAGGGTGGATTTTCTTATTAAATGATGGAGGGTGTGCTGTGTGTGAATTGTTTTTCATTCTCCAGGCTCAGACATCCATCATTCTGCTTTGCTTTTAACAGTGATGGATTTCACACTTAGTTCAGCCTTACGGGCATCTTTGATTTTGCTTAACTTTATTTGAGATAATTTGAATTGTGTTTGTGTATGCATGGATGTTAAAAATTTTGTGTGTGTTAAGGTGTTGTTGGTTGACTTTTGCAGAGTTAAAATTCTGGCTGCAAGAGGACAGAGACGGCACTGTGTGTTTTGAATCAATATAGAATTCTAGTCTTACCTTTTTCAAGATCCATCACATCATCGTTGCAGAAAGAGGACAACATTTATAGCTTAGTTAGTTATATTTAAAACTAAGAGGAAGCTTGTTTAAGGACGAATCAGCAAAAAGATAGAGAGAAGCAGATGCACTGCAAGCAACCAGTACTACTACTAGGAAAGTAGTGGGAGAGAAAAATAGAAACTTAGTAAGTAAGCAACAATGGTCAGTTTCTTTATTCAGCTGTATTTAAAGGGAAATTATGCAGTTTTTGTAGCTTAATTTATCTTAACTGAACAGCTTCAGAGTCAATGGAATGGTTATATGGTGGTCGCTCCCCCCAGCGCCTGTGAGCTGAAAAACCAGCGTTACAACTTTGGGCCGACGACCAGCGTCAGGAAGTATCGCGTGATATCAAGTCTCGCAATGTAACAAATTGCTTCACGGCACTGCTCACATACGACCATTCAGGAACCGGCTAACAAGGTAGCGATGGAGTTTTTCACACCGTCGTCATGGCTGAGCTGGCAAAACAGAAACAGAAAGCTAGGAAAGCATTGTCAAAGGAACAGAGAAAGAGGAAACGGCTGACTAACGAGGAGTCAGACACAAGTAAACATAGGAGCTGCCAAACATCTATTCCGAAGCTGTAGGGGGAGCTCTATAGAGAAACCTGCAAGCAAACAGCGAGAAAAGAGCGAAGAAATGGCCTATAACTGCATAGCGCCCCTTTAAATGCATATAGCATAACAGGGGAGGGGAGAGGGGAAATAACACGATGAATAGAAATGCTTGAGAGTAAAATGTTCTGACCTGCAGTTAAATACACAGTTCAAATACTTTAACAAAGACGTGTGTGTACATGCATGCATTATCTTTTTGCTTCTTTAGGCTTTAGTTTGGCAGGTTTTAGGCAGGCTAAGGACTAATATCTCATCTGGTCTTTCAGGTAAAAATGCATTTAAGGAAATAAGCGATTAGCTGTCTCCACTAATCACTGTCTCGTTGATGTGTCTGTGTTTCCCTTGTGCAGTTGGCCAAAAAGATCCGAGAAAAGTTTAACCGCTACCTGGATGTGGTGAACCGGAACAAACAGGTGGTGGAGGCCTCGTACACCGCTCACCTCACCTCTCCGCTTACTGCGATACAGGACTGCTGCTCCATACCTGCATCTATGATGGAGTGAGTAACACACACACATACACACACACACACACACACACGCACACATACACATTCTTTCCTCTTTCCTTTTTGTCTTTGTCTCTCTCATAACACTCACACACAGATCTCAGCATGAGGGAGATACTGGGTTTTTAAACAGGTAATGGAAGTTTTTGGAAAACCTGGAGGTTTTACGGCTGTGTTTGCTGTGTTTACATCAATTTATATTCCGTACATTTTTGATTTTATCTGGATATTTCACAAATTCTAAACCCGTCCACACAAATGGCAATGTTTTTCAAGACAAAGTGACACAGAATTGGATTTTAGTAGATTATCTTCATTGTATTTCTTAATATAGTCATGGGGCTTTGTGGAAAGGCTTCCCACATGACAAAAGTGTATTTTGAAACTGGGTGTGAGACCAAATGTGTCATATTTAAGTCCGCTACTGAGAGAATTAAAAAATGCCCCAGCCCACAGTGTAGACCCAGCTTTTCAGCCAATCACCGACTCCAGCAGGCGAAAACACAGTTCAAAGCAGAGAGCTGCTTTCAATTCTAATCTACAGAGCAGCAGCTGTCTCTACCCATCATCCCCTCTCTCTCTTTCCATTTCTGTCTATCTCTCTCCCCTTTATCAGCC
Organism: Etheostoma perlongum; assembly: GCA_026937815.1. NCBI lineage: Eukaryota > Metazoa > Chordata > Actinopteri > Perciformes > Percidae > Etheostoma > Etheostoma perlongum. Next base: position 9,259,194 of record CM049379.1, read on the forward strand.
GATATAACCAGTTATTGCTCTCTGAAGTTTTTGTGCCGCAGACTTCACAGGCTGCAAGGTCACCTGTCTTTTCTTCAGTTGTGCAGCGAGGAGACCGCCTGGCTCAGAGCCACTGGCCACCTATAGTCGAACCATGCACAGGACATACTGTACATTCAACAGTTGTTCACACGCGACGTGTTGTATTTATGTCCCGACTCGTGCTTGCACCTGTGTCCAAAATCATGAATTTACAGCTCTGAGAGACAGTTTGAGGCAGAAATTGCTGAGAAAATGATGATGATATGCGGGGTTGGTGTTGGGGGGGATGGACATACCAAACTAGCTGAGTCTGACATATCCCTGAACTTCAAAGGATCTTCCGCAGGGGACGAAAAACACACAAGCTCGCCCGCTTTCATTTTTGGATTTATGCAAGTTCGTGAGATGCTTTAAGGAACAGTATGCAGAATAATTGAGCTCTCTCTTCTGAGCACTCTGTATCAGGAAGCAGCTGAAGAACTGAGGACCTCTTAGGTTAGTTTAGGCTTTGATATACCCCTTCAGTATGTCTAAAACTGACGGGGAACTGTAGTTTTTGAATACTAACAAAATCCTTGTTCTTAAAATGGTTAGTAAATCCATACCAATAATTTTGGGAGCATCATCTGCATCTGTGAAAATGTTGGCTGATACGCAATAAGAACTTACAGAAATGACAAATGTATGCTTCACATAATTTAGAAACAGTGTTGCTGGTACTTAGTTTGTACACCAGAGAGAACTGAAAGTAAATTTGTTTTTTACATGTCCTGGTCACAAATCTAAAGTTAATTTAAGAGATCTTTATCAAAGATGTTTGTGTAGGTTATGTTTTTTTATGAAAAAGTAATATTGGCTAATATACTGTATTATTATTTGATTATTGTAACTCTCAAAAACAGATATTGGTAAAAGCCAAGAATCAAGGATCAGTGGGGCTCTAATGATTAATATTAATAAGCAAATAGTTCAAGTTCAAGTACTATACAGTGGTGCTGCTCAACCTATGTGCTTAAAGAAAATGTCTAGTAGCCTAGTAGTTAAGGTCCTGGGCATACCGCAATCTCCCTGGTTCACATCTAGCCAGGAAAGGTTGTCCCATCTTGCTTAATTAAGGCATAAAATGCAAAAGGAAAAATAGAAAAAAGAAAAGAAATTGAAGTCATAAAGAAAGTAATTTAATGTTCATGGTTGAAAAGCATCTATGCCAGGATCAGGACAGGAATTCTGCTCTATGTAGTCTACTTCATAGTGTCCTTTATTAGTCTCAGGCATCAGCTGTTTCTAGGGGTCTCAGTCAGGTCAGCCAGTTTAGAGGGGGATCAGGTGGTTCACGGAGTGTTCTTGTCTGTTAGCCGTCAAGCTAGCAGGCTATCATTTTTACAGGGAGGCTACCAAGGGCAGTGCTTAGTGCCAGTGGTATGCTTTAATCACAGCTGGGTCTCAACGACAGACTGTACCTGAAAATAGAGTGTGTGTGTGTGTGTGTGTGTGTGCGTGCGTGCGTGCGTGCGTGCGTGTCCATGTCGTTTATATCTTTAACATGTAATCTCCAGTTGCTCATTTCAACAGTTCCACTGCTATGTAGTTGTAAAAGTGAGAAGTGTGCTTGGGAGCAGCCCAGATGGAATTTAATGGTCTCATTTCACCAGTTCTAGAGGAGATAAGCTGCAAATGGACTGTGCAAGGAAAATGCTATCCATATGATCCTGAAGAGTTCTTTTTAAGAGGTTAACAAACAACTGTCTCACCAAAATAAAAGAAGAGGGGAAAGTTAACATGACAAGGTCTCCCTAAAGCTGGCCGAAGCTGTCTGCAGGCATCACAGTGGCGAAGTTTGGCGATTTTGAGGTAATAATGGCGCTAGATGAAAAGTTAAGGCACCAAAGTAACTACAATTTATCCCGAGGGATACATGAATGTTTTGTTCCAAAATTCCCGGCAATCGCTCCACCCATTTACCTCATAACTCACTTCATGGTGCCACTTCACGTTAAGTCTATGCCCATTACTACCTTTATTCCTGTGGCTAATGCAATTTCAAGAAATAGTTTTTGCAACCCTGCTCCTATCTGTGGCAAATATTGATCTTTCTCATAAATCAGGCCTTCACTTTCCAATAGGCATAAGATATGCAACTTCTGTGTTTAGGAAGAATTTTATTGCAATGAAAACCTGTTTTTTCTTTAAGCCTTATACTGTACATTTAGATATTTTTTCATTTTCTGTTAAAAAATAAAAAGTTTCAGGAAGCTTTCTCCCACTACAGTATATGTTTGAGACAACTGAGATGTGCGTTGTGCAAAAGGGTCTCTAACTCATTTCACAAAATCGATATATGATAGGTAATATATATTGCAGGTTTTTCAACTACAAGAATTAAATGACAAAGTCACCAGCATGGGTCTGCTATGGGTTGCTAAAGAGAAAACCAAATGCCTAACATTATATCGTATCAAATGAGGGATGATATTGCAGAATTTCCAGTACCCTCACTCATAAATTAAACCTAACGATTAAAGACACCATAGTGCTAATACAGAGCTCCTGTTTCTTAAGAAGAATTCTCACCATCTGTTCTATCGGCAGATTTACAGTCCAGATCAAGAGTATACGTGGCAGCTACTCAAGAGTTCCAGCTTCAGATCAAGCTGATCTTCTGGTTGCTCAGTCAGCACAATGATTATACCTCTGTTTGCACATCAGAGAAGGAGATGGCAGGTTGGGAGGGGGTTTGTTTAAATGACCTCAACAGGTGTAAATATGTTTTCTTTCTCTCCACATGCCCTCTTCCTCTTTCCGTCTCTTTTTTGTTCCTCCGTCCTTTCCTTCCATACACTTTCCATTTATTTATTCATCCTCGCAGTCTCTGTTTTCCCTTCTTGATATACTCCCCTCCTCTTTATCTTCCTTCCAATACCTTTTTTTTATTTCCTTCCTCCTCTCCCTCGTTGATATTCAAGGACAGATTAGGCAGGGAGGAGGTCTTTGGGTCCCCATTATCTGGCCTGTCTCCAGTACTTGCACACCCATTGAGACTTTCTAATTCTAAACAATTGCAGTCGTCATATCTAATAACCTGAGTGATTTTTGAAAAGTCAATAGAACAAGTAGGTAGTAGGTAGATTAATGGGTGTGTGAAGCTAGGTTTATGATTGCCATGGTATTCCAGGCGTGAGGTGCGCATGCCATACAATTTCACCACGTCTGTTGTTTCCTCGTCATGCACCTCTGACTTTTTGTAACTTGGCGGAGTGATATGCTTTCCGTTTCGACATGGTCGGCTGGGAAGACTGTCCGAGCAAGTTCGCCTGTACAAACATCTGTATGATTCTTTATGTAAAGACTACAGGGGGTCAAACAGCCTTAAATATGTGTAAGAGAGAGCAACCACAATCGGAAAAGAAGAAATATTTAGCTGGAAAAAACATGAGACAGTATGTAGGTGTTTATCATGAATGTACTACTGTTGCCAGTCAGCCTGCTTTCCTTTACTTTTGCTCTCTTCTTCTTTACCATTTCATGCTTATTCACAGATTTTTACAACATTTTATTTTGTTTTGTTTACTGAAGCATTGCAAACACATTAGAAAGGGTATTACTCTTGACGTTGGAGCTTGCACAACAGCAAACCTCTTCAAGGTAATTGTACACACTGGGCTTTTTGGTGTGTGATTAGCCGCTTTCCGACTGGAGGGCTTTTTGCAGTTCCTAGAACATAACGTTCCTAGGGCAAGGTCTTTTCCGAATAGTGACGTAGTCATGCCCCCACAGCGCACCATCTGTAAAAGCCATGTCGTCTGTGTTAGCAATACTTACTTGAATAACTTGACTACGTGAATTACTATGAGAATGGACGGAATGCTGAACTCTAAAAAGTGGACTGATGCGGAGGTGCAGGCGCTGCTGGCTACGTACGCCACCGAGGAGGTGCAAAGGGACCTGGAAGGATCCCAAAGTGGGTAACAAATAGGGGTTTGTACGTGGTGCTACAGTCAAGTGACGGCGCTATGAAGACTGTTGCCGTGCTTGAGTCACTCCCTTACCCCTCCTACCAGTTCCTATGGCCACTTGGCCAGTGCAAATGCAAATGACAAAACTGGTTTTGGGGGATATTAGTTAGAACTGTTTAGAAGTGGTCTGTTCCTGTAACTACTTGGTCGGAAAGAGGCTAATGCCTCCTCTGTGGATAAACATGGCTCCTGCAGCAGGGTACAATCCTAATATAATGGATTTTATTAACAGTGGATGGCTAGTAACTGCTGAATGTGACAGGTGCTGCCTTATTTAGATATGGGTGCATGTTTTTTCCTCTTGCAAACCCCATTTGTCTCTTTTAGAACTGATGCATCATATATACTTACATTCTGGATTTAAAGCATAGAAAAAAACGTGTTTTACTAAAACTTTAAAGAGCATCAATAGATTGTAGTTTGAATTTGAAGGACACTCACAGGCCCATTACTGCTGCTGTCTATCTGTTGAATTGTTCTCAGGATCATTTCTAATTGCGGCATTGAGAACAACCCATTTTGGGAGGTATGGTAATCAAACAAGCATTCCTACAATACATTATTCATAAACATGATGAAGGGAAGAAAGCACCATGCATTCAGATTGAAACATCTGTAGATACGAGTTTGGCTTTTTATTATTTTATATTTTGTAAATCAAATCAAGCTAGTGCTGTTCCTGCTTGTGACGGGCAAGTCCAGCCTGCAAAACAGATGTTTTTGCCCTCATTAAAATGTTTGATCAGAACCAACCCCCCCCTCCGTCTCTCTCTCTCTCCCTCCCTCCCCCTCTCTTGCTCTCGCTCTCATATGTGTTTCTGATGTGGAATTCAAAGCAACTGCAAATGTATTTTTTATCTGCCACATTTGTGATGAGCGTCCTACCCACTGCTTCTATGCAAAGTGGGTTGATGGAGAATAGTAATGATTTTGGCCTTATGGGACTCCAAATGAGTGAAGTTCAAACACAGCCTGCACATCACAGCACCTGTCAATCAAACTGGGCCAGAGAGAGAGAGAGAGAGAGAGGGAGAGAGAGAGAGAGTTGGAGTGTGTGTAGTTGAGTGATGGAAGGATCAAAGCACCCCGGCTTGGTGCAGTGCAGAACAGGCAATGCTCCTCTGCATACCTCCCCCTTTATCAGCTTTTAAATCCAGAGATATGAACTCTGGAAGCCGACTCTTTGCCATCAAATCACCCACACAAAATAGTTTTTAAAATAACACTAAATGGGATGTGATATTTGTTTAGATGTTTGTATAAAACCATGTGCTAAAGATGTTCTGAGGGCAACACCGGTCTCATTTTTCGACACCTCTTCGGGACATAATTGGGTGTGCGTATGCTCAAGAACACCGCTGCAGTACTGGGCCTCATCTTTTACACTACACCAGAGCTCTGGGGGATCAGAGAGGACAATACATTCACATACACACCTGGACTCAAACAAATACCTGGACACTTTAACACTTGACTCACTCAACACTGACACTTTTGACTGATAATTTATGGTAAATGTCTTTTTATAGCCAAAGGTTCTTGTTATTATTACTATTTGTGTTACCATTATTATTATCTTTATATTGTCTTCTAAACTGTATTCTTGCTAAAACTGATGCTGGAAATTTCAATTTCCTTGCAGGAGTCATCCCAAAAGAATTAATAATAATAATAATAATAATAATAATAATAATAATAATAATAAGTCTAAGTCTGCCATCAGAGATGTATCCTCGGTGCTAACAGTCACTTTGTTTAGTACATGACAGAGAGAGAGAGAGAGAGAGAGAGAGCATATTCAAGAACAAAATGACAGAGACTGATAATGCAAGTTTGAGGTTCTGTGACAGTAGGCAGCCGTTATACAGATGTATCCAGAAAACTGGGTATAAGCTTTGTTGAACGAAAAGCAGAATCCAAGTATGGTACTTTTCCATGGAAAATATTATTCGCCAGCCAATTACTCTTACTTTAATATGAGGTCTGGGCAACAGATGATATAGCTGACAACACAATTCAGCTCAGATGAAGCAAGCAGGGTCTATTAGTCTCAACAGATGTTTCATGTTATTGGATTAACTTCATGGTTTCACAAAATGTCTTTGCTATTGGTGTAAATTGTGTAGATATTTTAAAAAAAAAAGGTATTTGCCAACCTGAGAGTTTGGTTTTTATTGGAAATACAGCTGCGGAGTAGTAAATCTGTTAGTGTTGAGAGAACAGTCAGAGCTGCTCTACCAATAAATCAAACACGCTCTATAAATGTTTCAAATGTTGCCTGTTTGTGTGTTTAGGTTTGATGGAAACTTCAATACCAACGTATCCAAGACCATCTGCTGTGATAGACTTTCCCCCAACGTCAACAGCCGAGCTTTTAACCCTGGACGGGACCTCAACTCAGGTTTGGCGCACACACACACACACACACGCACACGCACGCTTTGCACGCACGCACGCGCACACACACACACACACACACACACACAAGGGGGCAGGAATTTGCACACATACAAACTGACTTGGTTTAACAACTGAAACATGGACACACAAAGCTTAAACTATTTAAACTTCAGAATCCTTTTCTTTTTCTTTTTTTTTCTATGGACGGCACTGTACACCACATGTTAAATAATTTAACAGACATTGCCATGGCAATCAGTTACAATTAAAAAGTTGTATTATCTTTTCTATTCTTATCTTCTGAAATGTTCAAAGAAGGTGACATTGATCTGATGTGGAAATAATTAGCTATGTGTGTCTAAAGAGATGTTTTCACTCTCTCGCGTGTTCCCTCACTCACTCACTTTCTTTTCTTTCCCTCTCTGGCTCTGCTATGTTTTTTTTCTCCCGTTTGATTTTAAAATGATTTTCACAGCCTGAGATCAAATGCATTTTGTTTGACTTTGAACTCTGTCTGCTGTTGTATTCAGGCAGTGTAGATTGTTACCATCCTGTTGTTAAGGGCTTTGCCAGTTTATGTCCTCACTTTACCTCAAATGGAAATTGCATCAGTTTTCACAAAAATGAGGCGTATTCATGTCATCATAGTACATACATTGTGCCATCAACTCATAGGAGAGAGAGCAATGCACTGCTCCCACATTACTTTTACTGAGGCTCCAGATTGCATAAGCTCATTGCAGAATATTATGTAAAACCAACGTGTCTGCACCACATATGTCCGTCTGCATTTGATTAGGAAGAAAATGGACCAAACTGACTAAAGACCAGGCAAAGGCCAACTTTCCCCTGCTGGTTTTACTGTTCTGATGCCATCCCTTGGTTAGCAGTGTGTTCCCTCTGCTTCCAGGGAATAAATATGAAGCTGTATTACATGGGTAAGGGACACAATGTGGGCTGAATTTCCCAGAATATTGAACTCCCGTGTCTATTAAACTTCCAGTGTCGGTCCAACACACATTGTAAAATAAAATGTCTACCAGTTCCCTCCAGGAAGTTGGAATTGTATGATCGCAAGAATGAAAGCAAGTTCTACCAATCCCTGTATGGAAGATCTTTTCAAATCCCCAAAAGGTTTCTACAAGTATTGTATTTAAAAGATTTGACCAAGAACTGCAATGTTCCGCCTAAAAATAACCACTTTCATAACTGCTTTTACCAGTCACAATTAAATAAGAATACAGCTTCAAACTCTACCTTTCCTTTTAACTACATAGGCAAGGGCTGTGTTTCCCTATGGCATGTCTTGTCTGGCAACCAAAAGTTATCCAACTTAGAGCATTTTCACACCAACAGCCTTTAGTTTGGTTGAATCAAACTAGAATTGTTTTCCCTGCTGGTGCGGTCTTTTGGGCAGGTGAGAACGCGGCAATCGAACTCTGGTGTGCCATAAAAGTCTGCAGTCAAACCGCACCAACTATACAAACTCCGCCAGTCTGAGCTAATGTCTCCTATAGCCAGATGTGTTTAGCAATCTGTGATGCAGCAGAGCAGCAAACAAGCATCCGCAAAAATTGGAAACAGACAAAGGCTCTGTGACCATAGCAGATGTAGTAATGTCTCTTGAAAAACAATGTCTGATAATTTTAATGAAATGAGCTGGTTTGACAACTAGACCAGAACACAGGACCTTCTTTCTGTATTTACTTTCTTGCTCCCACCCCCAGACATATACAACCAATAAGAGGGCTGGACATTCTTGCTTGATTTGTAATTACACAATTTGGTACGCTTGGATTAGCACTACTGTATATTGCATAGCATGAATTCAGTGTTAAATCTTTTTTTTTTATGCAAAAAAACAATTATTTTGGGCTCAATAATTCTAAAATAAATCCTGGATGGACTGCTTAAAGACATCCCTATGATTCAAAACACACACACACAAACACACACACACACAATTTTTGCAAGTTTCTAAATCTGGCAGTGCGCCAGATCCCCATTTGTACGATTCAAGTTGAAACATCTTCCCTGTCTATGACGGATTTTTTTTTGACCCACCTTTGTGTGTTGGCCATTCAAAACAGATCAGCACTTTTTCCTTTTTAGATGTGTTGTTGACACTGGATGCAAACTAGTTTATTAAAAGCATACTGAACTTTTTATTCCTCCATTTAACCCTGGATATTGCGCTTACCCCCCTCTTACTTCATTCTTAACAGGAAACTTCCAACATCATTTGTTCTTCTTCTGCAGCCCCTCTGTTTTTTCCAGACATCCCAGCCTCCTCCTCTCTGCAAACCATTTATGACTGGCATTCATAACACGTCACCATCGGCTGGGTGTTATTTTCCTTGCAAGCCTGTCACGGCGAGTTCAAGTTACCCCTCTCTTCTCCCTGTCCCTCACACTCAGCCCTCCTTGACCCCAATGTTCCCAGTGTATTCATTCTCTCCCATTTGTCTCAGCCCAGTCTAAACAAGCAGCTACAGAGGGGAAGGAGGAGCGGGTGAGAGAGGGAGGGATTATTGAGGGGGAGAGAATGATGAATGAAGGGAATGAAAGGAGGGGCGAGAGCTAATTCAATTGGAGTAATTACATCAAGACTGTATTGTATTTGTTCCATTTCTCTCCTCTCATCTTCCCTGTTACTTTTTGGGGGGAAACTGGAGAGAAAATAGTGGATGTGGGGGGCATCAATAGTGGTACCAGCAGGTTGGGCTGAAAAGACAAATATATGAAAGATGACTGGTAAGGAAATTATGCATTAATGTTATCCTGTTTTTTAAGTAAAAGATTTATCGAACTTCTTGTCTTTAGAAGAAACTACTAATGTGGCACCATCACATGCAGATGCTCACTATAATTGTTTTATTTTTTTATTGTCTATAAGCCACACTAACATCAGCTGAAAAATAAATAAAAAGAGTTGTGCCTTAATGTTGTCATTTATTTTTGTTTTAGAAAATTGGTATTGAAAAGTATCGTTAATGTTGTTAACAAAGTTCTTTAAGGACATTGTTTGTTCCCTAAATTTTAATTAAAAATAAAAGAAAGATTGAGAGACCAGATACAAGATACACTTTGGTGGAACTTTGAGACAATTCTTCAAATGTTTTTGCAACACCTGGATTATTCTAGCGTGCAATACTCAAAGGTGTGTGTGTGCATAAGCAGTTGTATCAAAGCAGGTCATTACAAATTTTCAGCAGTATTATGGTTGTAGAAAATGGATGTTATTTGGGTCATATTTCTTGGCCTGTTCATCTGTTTCTGGGAAGATCTAAACACTGGTGGCAGAGTGGAGCAGGGTAGTCTGATGTATACAGGGCCCTTCATCCACTGTCAACACAACGAGTGTTTCCTGTTTACATCAGCCTCAGAGATGGATTGAGGGATTGTGCAAGGATGATGTATGATGGGAGACCAGGGTGTCTCAAAAAAACATAGTTCTGTTGACAAATGCATGTAGCCTGAGGTGCTTTTTGGTGCTATTTATAATGTTTGACAATTGGACGGTTGTTTTGGATTTTAGTATTGGTTGAAATTAGGGCTGTACCAATATGCAAAATAAAACCCAAATCACGACACTCAGCTCCGTGAACCTGAGTGAGAAGGCAGAATTGCAACACATCCCTTCCCACTCCCAGAGTTATCCTTCACGTCCAGATCCAATGCTTTAAATTACTATTAATATTAGTCCTTTTGGTACCTTATCCCTGTTTTGTCTGGTAAAGTTGGCTAACTGTAAAGACGGGTAAAAGCAAAAGGGGGCACCAGTGATGCTATCGGAGGTGTAATGTTACGAGACTGTTCTGTCTCTGGTGCCTGGGTCTGTTTCCAGACGGTTCAGTAAACTGCCGTTAGCGTTCTTAGCACCAAAGTTAGCTAAGTGCTGACCGGGATGGCTATAGCTGGCTAGGGGCTGACTGTGGATGTGTCCCCAGGCTGGGGCTGTAACAATAGTAGAGGGTTGATAGCTGGCTGGGGGCTGACTGTGGAATGGATGCTGTTGGGGCTGTTGTCAGCTCTCATCCCAACTGAAGCCTTGCAGCACCGGGAAACTGAGGCAGAAGACTGGGGTGTGCTAACACTAGCTAGATAAATTACCATTAGATTAGCTAGTTGTCTATCTATACAGTTAACGTTACTGATGAATTCGTGGGTTTGCCCAGAGTTGTTAACTGTGGCCAAAATAATCATTTAAAAAAACTGAGTGTGTTGAACAGTGTTGTAATCTTGTTACCCACTGAGAATAACATTAGCATTAGCTACTTGTCAACCAGCACCTTTATAGTAGGCACCAAAGCACTTTTCCTCTTCGTTCCTTCTACAGGTTGGGAGCGGAATTGTCCGTTACAATTACCATTATTCTTACGTCTTATTCCAACCAAGGGGGTAAGCCTCTCCTAAGTTTAGCTCCTATGGCGCCATTTTAATGCTACAAAGCCATCACCTGCAGTTAGCATCCCTCTGACTGTCATTTATTTTGGCGCCACTTTGACAGTGAATAATTTTACATCTGAAGCGTTTTCTGTTTGTCCGTTGTTTATTTCTAAAGAAACACAACAATGTATAAAAGGCTCCATTACCTTGTACCTCATGTTATGGCTCCATAACAGACATTTTTGTAAAATTAAGCTAACTGTTGTGTCATAACCACACCACCGTCGCATAGTTGACAAATCACCGTATGCTCACAGACAGTTTTGACTTACATCAGCTGTTTAGGTTTAATTACTAACGTTAACTAGCATGTTAGCAGTAATTAGCCTGTGTCTATGTTATCTTCTAACATATACCTACACTCTCCGTCTCTGCTGATTGGGAATGATTGAGATTTCTCTTGGCACAGCTACCAGAAGACTGTCAACTTTCAGACACATCGCTCACGTCACATCTACGTTGTCAAACTCAGTTGGAGGCTGCGCAGTAACGCCTAGCCATCAACGGAAAAGTGCTTCTGTTTTCCTTAATTGGTCTCCGTCCAGAACAACGGGATCTGTTGATCTATTTATTTAACTGTCTATGATTAATGAGTTAATGAACCACTGAAACAATTTTCAATCTTTGGTGTTGAATCGATCAATGTTGAAATCAATCAATAAATAAGGTATCTGTTGTATAACTGTGTTGCAAAGTGGGATGTAATCAATGACAAAACAATGCTATGTGGCAGCAAAAATGTTGTATTACATTTACATTGTTGGGAGGTTGGAAAAGGTCAAACAGGTTCTTGTTAGCAGGTGATTAATTGTAATCACAAGCCAAGAACCACATTTTGAGACTATTAAGACCCAGCATGAATAGCAGTTAGCATGTCTGGCAAAAACTGTAGACTTAATTAATATGATATTAGACTTCCTACCAGTCTGTGGAAACCTCCACCCAAATCATAACAAATAGTCACAGCTACAGCTGCTAATGACCGTCGGAAACCACAATTAATATTTATTTGTAGTAAGAAATTAAACCTTGTAATACTCGGCTAACTCAAACCAAACTTTCTCTTAGAACATGTTATATTGGACTGAATATTATACATTAATTTCTAGCCAAAAATAAGTAGGTGTCTTGTGGATATTTGGGTTTAAGCAAAGACCTAAAACAGAAATGCTTGACAAATGACAATTTGTTCCATAGCCCTATATCTACAGTTTCTCAGCTGCCTATCTGCTATTTGATTTGCATCCGGACAAGAGTGTTAATATTTATTTATAGGATGAGTTGATTTGCTATATACTGTTTGAGGATTTGCCATGGCTGATCTGCATATACTGTATGTACTAATAAGAAATATATTGGTTTCTCGCTAACTCCCTCCTCCCCCATCTCTTTGTGAAAGGCAGCTTTGTGTTGCAGTGAGCGGAAAGGAAGTTGCCGGCTTTGTGATGGCATCTCTGGGAAGATACGGTTGACTATGTGACCCAGTAAAACAAACTTGTGTGTCTGTTAGTGTTGAGCAAATATTCAGGCTCAATGTCTCTGCAGAGGTTATAGTCAAGGCTGTTATTTCAGCTTGCCTTTCAGTCACAGTTATGACACACAGATCAAGTTCCAGTATCCACAAGAAATAAATGTACTGTATACTTTTCAAGTTGTTGAACAGTTCAGACTTCTTTTCTTTATCAAGTTAATTAATTCTGTGAGAGGTGTAAATGGGGAAAACCATTTACATGTGTGTACTTAATGTCCAGTCTGAAACGGGTTATTTAACTGCTCGTAATTCCTGAATAGGCCTGTTTGCATTGATCTGAATTAGGCCAATAACAGAAAACAATGCACAGCTGTTTATCAGAGGGAATGTACACATGTTACAGGCATTTGTGTGTATTTGAGTTGAAAGCAGGCTCGTTGATGAGCTAGACTTTGCGGAATCTATCACCGCAAAATGTATGCTGGTTACATTTCTGTCCGATTTGATCCAGATTTGCTCTGACATCAAGTCATGTAAACATATACAACAATAACCTCACAAGATCAAGGCAGTTGCAGTTTTTGCAGCCAGGATGCACAGTTGCTATCCAACGACTACAAAACATTAGGGCATGATGGGAAATGACTCTCCCCTGATCAAAGAGCTGATTGGTTTAGATATTGGATATACAACACAATGGTCTGTTGCTAGCTAGTTTACAGCCAATGGATGTCAATGCAATACAATGGCAGTTTGGGACGAATAAACACAAACAGTCCTGCAGTCAAATTCACTTTGAATACACCTTGAGCATTCAACGTAATACTGAGATTTTAACTAAAGAGGTCCAACATTATGTCCAGGAATACACATATTACAATGTGCAATAGAATATTCTCAAATGTATATTTAAGCCAAGGTAAGTGAAGTCAAATTTATTTGTAATTTCTTGTAATGCATACATTGTTTCAAAGGACTTTACAGATCAAAAACAGCACAAATTTACAACACAGCAATCATGAAAACTATGACAATTAGCATTATACATGAACCCGAGAAGTGTGTTTTTTTGGATTGATCTTGTCTTGTGAGTGGTTTCTCTCACCCAATCAGATTCACACAGGAATCACAGTTAACCTCTAAACTTGAAAGGGCTCCCCCTTGAAAGAGGTAAAGGTTTAAAACTAAACAAAGAGAAACTCTCAAAAGTACCAAACTCCTTACTTTCTCTCGTTTTATCTTGTTTCTCCTTACCTTGTTTTTCCCTTATCCCCTTTATCCGTTTCTGTATTTATTTTTTTTTTTAACAAGTTTGATGTTCTTCCTCTCTCTCCTCTCTCGACAGTTTTGGCAGACAACCTGAAGTCCAACCCGGGGATAAAGTGGCAGTACTTCAGCTCAGAGGAGGGCATCTTTACAGTCTTCCCTGCCCACAAGTTCCAGTGCAAGGGAAGTTACGAGCACCGCAGCAGGTATAGACCAACCTCTACTTAATATTTATTTTATTGTCAAGCTCAAAGTTACCAGCAAACACACAATTTGTCATCACATATTGATAACTAGCGCTGGGTACTGAAATCTGTACTTTTTAGGGTACCGATCAATTACGTCCATACTACCAAATACAAATTTGCATTAAATTAGACGGTTCCAAATTTCGAAACCTGAGCGAGCATAACCTTCTCCTCTGCACGTTTGACCGGGTGAGGGGCTCAGCTCCAACACACACCCATGCAGAGCTGCGGCGTGGACTGAGCGAGTCCACATCACCTCTGCAGCTTGTTCAAGTCACAGTGAGTCACGGAAATGCAGATAAGTGGTCACACGTGTGGTTACACTTTTCAAAACTGCACGCAGACAGTAGGGGTGGAAATCACCAGACGCCTCCCGATACAATATCATCACGATACTTATGCCACAATATGATATTATTAAGATTTTAAACATGTTGTAATATTCTGCAATATATTGCAGTTATTACCCTTTTTCCAACTTGTAATTTTTCCCATTCCAAATGATGTCCCTAAAAGGAATCTTTGTCAACATCTGTTTTGTCAAAACATTTACAGTACATTTCTTTGTTTGTTCATATCACTTCAATTTTATTTCTGCAAAATGGGATTGTCAAGCAGGCAAACTGACCAACACATATATAATAAAAGATCGATATTGAAAATATAGCAATGCTATGCTGTATCGATTTTTTTCCCCCACCCCTAGCTGACAGCGTTCACTTGAATATAATATAATGGCGAGCTGAAAGCGGTCGCTGTTAGGTTACTCCTCCTCTGAGACTGGTGAGAGACTGACAGGCTTTAGGTTGTAGGGCAAGGCAACTTTATTTCTATAGCATACTTTTAGCAACAAGGCAATTCAAAGTTCTTTACACAAAACAATAAAGAGCAATTAAAAACAGTTATGAAAGAGATAGAAAATAAGACTAATAAGAAAGGTTTGGACTTGGTTTTGTTACTGACATAAATGTTTTTATTATTATTATTCCACGGAGAATAAAGTATCATAAAATGTACCGTTGGGTACCTGCACCAAATTTCAGGTACTGAAGTACTTGAACAGTTTTATTAATCACTTGGTAAAGTACAGTATCAGAAAAACCACATCAACGTGTGCCTGCCCTTATCCCCACCCCCCTCCAACTCCTCTTTGTTAGTAGCTGTGGGGTGGCCCAGAGGGCATGTTAATGGCATGCCGCTCTTACACACCATGAGTACACATGCCCTTGGCAGGAATGTGGCTCTGTACCACTAAAGCCTGTTGGAATTTCACACCTCCAGTGTTGTGGTTTTTTTGTGTGGCCACGGCTGAAAGCCATCTCTTTCTCCCTTGTCCATTCTTTTAAGATTCTTTTGTCTCTCTCTTGCTTTCTGGTGCATTTTTGCATTGGCTCTCACTATGTTTTAATCATGTGTTTTTGATTTTTTTAATTCTTTCTGGCTGTTCAAGTCAGTGAGCTGGCATACAGCCATGAGAGAAATGACGTTGCTTGCTTCAAGGGTGAATGAGGCTTTGTGAGTACATCACTCCCCTTCTCCACCCTGTGTTAGTGTCTCCTTGTCCCGAAGACCACACACGCCACACACATAGACGATTGAGCTAGATCATTTTTATAGAAAAGAAATTCTTTTGTCCGGGAAAATTTCCATTTAGTTTATTGTTTTTGATTGTGTTTGGTTTTTATTCCAGTGCGCTTTTGTTAGAGACTGAGAGTCCATTTTATTTGTTGTTTTTGGTTGTTTTGTTGATTTATGGTGGATATTTAAAATGTCTTCCAGTTCCAGTGTTAAATATTCTTTAGAAATAAAAGTGTATTGATCTTTGAAAAGGTGTACCAGCATTATTATGCCATTATCATTATATTAGATGACAATGGTTTTTGGAGGGGGGATTTCCTTACTTTAGCTGGAGGCTATGTTAGGTTTTTTTTTTCAATCCTACTAGGCTTAAAAATATGCTGAAATCTTAATTTTATAATTCAGAAACACATAAGCATTAACTTGAAAAGTGAAATATCTTTTATAACTTTTGAAGCTTGTAGGTTTCCCATATAGTTCTAGGAAGTAGTGCACATATGGATTTTGGATAAATAACAACAATGCAAAACATTTTGAACCTCAACCAAAAATAGTTTGGTAGAAAATAGTAAAGGGAAGAATATTTCTAATTAAAAACTGGAGCTGGATGTTTAGTTAGCAGATACGTGAGACATTTGCAGAATCACACTTACTCCAGAAAACATATACATGTAGAAACCATTAACCTTTTATTATCACTGTACAAATGCTGTTATAGTGTTAGTATCGCCTTGAATTATATTCCTGTGCAGTTCATATTTGTGTGTATTTGTGGATGTATTCCGGCAGGCCTGTGTATGTGTCTGCGGTGCGTCCCCAGTCTAAACACATCGTGGTGATGGTGGACCATGGAGCGTCTGTAACTGACACCCAGCTTCAGATCGCCAGAGACTCGGCACTGGTCATCCTCAACGCTGTAGATGAACATGACAAGGTCAGTAAAAAGGAATAGCTTTCTCTCTCTTACCTTCCCTGGGACTTCCTGGTTCAATAAAGGTTAAATAAAAAAAATAAACAAATTGGTGTTCACAATTCAAAAAATGTCACGATTCAATTCTATATTGATTTTGAGGATCAAGATTTGATTCAAAATAAATTTGCGATTCAAAAACGATTCTCTATATAAAAAACGATTCACAGTATGTAAATTTAGTTACTTTTCCGATGTAAAACTACACACCATTACAAAACGAAAAGAAAAAAACACGTGAATTGATTTTTGGAATTCTATGAATCAATTTTGAATTTATAGAGCTTGAATTGTGATACGAATCTAAATCGATATTTATTTTGCACACCCTGCTTTATTAAAAAAAATGCATAGTTAAGTTTAGAGAGCATCACATATGCTTAAATACTTCAGAAAATGTAAAAAGAAACACAATCATTTTTCAGTGTTATTCCATTATCATATAGAAAATATAGATATTGTCACAACAAACTTGAACACATTTATGAATTTGTGTGTGTGTGTGTGTGTGTAATGGACGGGGTTAGGCTTTTGATGGCAGGGGGGGGGGTTTAGAATGTGGGAACAATTAAGCCCATTATAATTTTATTGACGCAACTTTGCACATATGTATTATTGTAGATTAGGTATGAATGTGTTTGTAAAAATTTAAATTTAGTTTTTTTGTACATCACTTGCATTGAATATGCATTGTTTTACTTACCTGCCCCAGGGATTACTTAGCCTGGAAATCCAGACCCAAATCCGAAAGAGGGTCTGGCATCGAGTAATGAAAGTCGCCCATTTCGAGGGGCGGCACCAGGCGTGCATTTGAAAATCTCACTGCACACAATTGGATAACACTACGACCAATCACAACAACACACGGGACTTCGTATCCAGAGCCCCATACGCTTAGCTACCAGCGGAGCTAACTGGTAGATTAAACGGTCGTCATTTGTTTAGCTCACCACTGGCCCGCCTATATCAGATACACCGATGTGATTGGTGCAGCTCGGCTACAAGGGTATAGTTAATGAGCAGCATTACTCAATGCCAGATTAAATCGCTGAGCAAAGTCAAATTGTGCTCTCGCGAGAACTCGGTAGGACTATGGGTGGAAAACAGCAATTGTGCTACAACCTGGGGCAACGCATCTCTCCTTGTTATATAAGGTTAATGTTTAATTGTGAATGATCCTTGTTTAAATAAAATTAACTTATATTAAATACAATTTTAATTGTTCATATTATCACTCCTTTCCAGATCTCCATTTTGTCAGTGGCAGAGATGGTTCGCTTCTGTTCTCTGGACCAGTGCTATAAGAGTCTGCTCTCTCCGGCCACCAGTGAGACCAAAAGGAAGATGAGCACCTTCATCTCCAACATCAAGGCGTCTGATGGAGCCACACTGCACGCAGCCGGCTTCCAGAAGGCCTTCCAGCTGCTCCGAAACACCAGCAGTCTCTGCAAACAGAGTAAGAAATTGTGGCGAAGCAGCATACTAGGACCGTGCAATTGTCTGTGCGCTGCCTCAGAGATATATTCCAGCTCTTGTGCATACGTTTCATTGGCATATTTTACAACATAATCAACTCTCTTGTCATTCCATTTGATATTACTTGACATGTGTGTCATGTTTGTTTCTGTCTTCTATCAGCCACAGACATGGTGATCATCTACCTGTCGTCTGGTATCACATCTCGGGAGTCGTCGGAGCAGGAGAAGAGAGCGACGCTCACTGTGGTCAGAGAGGAGAACCGACACCTCAACAACTCGGTCATGATCCTCACATACGCTCTCATGAACGGTAGGTCACTCAAATTTAGGGTGAGACCAGCAGTTTGGACTTTTATAATGTTTTTCAATTTAGAAACACCCTAAACATTTTTTCCATGTGTGTGCAGTGTAAAATAAACTAAATATAGTAGCCTGTATTCTTTTCACATATTACACTTAGTTGTCCAATCCCAGTCTATAAATGGTTGTATTTTGGTATTTAGAACAGCAGCCAGCTGAAAAGTCAAGTCTTTTAGAATTAAGGCACAAAACAATATTTACTATTTGTCACATATTCTCCACATTAATTTAGATTTAGCTATTTTCTTGTTTTGCACATCTAGCATCTGCATCTAGAGCTTCATTCTTTTTTGGCTCTACTGGGAGCTGTTTCTGTGTGTCAGATATCCGTTCTCTATATTGTTGGTCACAATGTGTTCAAGAGAAGACTGAAGGTTAGAGAGGTCCTCAGGAACCTCAAAGGCCTTTTTTTCCCCCTGCGTATGTGTTGTGTTGGTGTGGTGTGTATGCTTCCTTTTCCGCTTTTATTGTCCTTGTCCATCCATCTGCCTCTTCTAATTCCCCCCTCCCCCCCGCGTGCGCACACACACACACACACACACACACACACACACACACACAACTCTGCTGCACAAGCATCAGTCCACCATTAATACAAATCGTTTTTGCATCTGAGAATGGAAATTAGGTACATCTAAGAGAGGAGAGAGTGAGACTTCAAAGGGCGTGCTGCTCACTCTGTGTATGACTGTCAGAGGACCTTGGCTGTTTAAAGAGCTTCATGATGAAAAGGATGCAGAAATCTATCATCCTCTGAGTTTATTAGCATTGCATATCCAAAAAAAACATTTGTTTTGTTTCTGAGCCTGTTGCACACAGCTGAAAGACCCACTGTGGGGGTGTGTGTGTGTGTATGTCTTATTTCCTGCATCCCCTGCCAAATGTGAAGTGCTGATTGTTTAGTCCCTTCGCTGAATAATGTGCGTGCGTGCGTGCGTGCGTGCGTGCGGGTTGGTGGGCGTGCGTGTGTGTTGGGGTGTGTGTTGTGGTGTGTGATGCCCACCTTCTGCACCGAAACTGTGTATAGAAGCCTGAATAATGTCCTGAATAAAGTGTCAGCTAGAGTATGGATGGTTTCATTACCAGCATATTACTCACTGTATTTTGCAGATAGCTGTATGTGTATTTTGTTTTATCAAACAAATGTAGTCTGTAAAATGTCAGAAAATACTGAAAAAGCCCCTTCACAATTTCCCGGAACACAAATGCATGTATGGTTTTATATGACACACAGATGACAGAAGATATTAGGTTCAAAATCACATTAAATGGAAAACGTTTGAAACTCTTAGCTTTAGAGAAGGCTGAACAACAAATCTATAGTTTGATGAATGACTGAAACAATGAATTAATCTTTTATTGAATGGCTGTTGATTTAGTTTAGAATTTTCCATTCAACTAGTCGAGTAAACGTTTCATTCAGTTGTGATTTTCTGATCAAGCCTGTTCATGAGTAAGTGGTTGACGATGGACTGATTACCTTGAATACTGATGCTCACTGTTATAGGGAGAGATGAGGAAAACACAGACAGGCCGTGCAAGGTTCAACATAATCACCACACAAATAGCCTATAAAGCACATAGTTACGCAATGGTTATTCAGATTTTTTTGGGTAAATTATATAAATATCTGCTCAAGTTTCCAGAAAATGCCTTTGTTTATGTTTTAATATGTTCTTTAGACCTCAAAGATACATATACTGCATTTTAGTAAGAATCATAACTGTGTTTGCTTACAAGAAAACTTCACAGGGTATCTTTCAATATGTGTAGTTACCTGAAACTTCCAACATTAAGAATAAAATAAGAAACATTCTACCTATCCTAGAAAGAAGAGTAGGATTGGAGAAAGTGAACTGAAGCCTGTGTTGTCAGCAAACTCATCTTTGTGTTCATTTGACATTGCCACCCGTGACGACATTGCCTCTGGTCAGTCGCCCAGTGTGATGAACAGCAGAGCCTTGGCATTACTAAGGGATTCTGCTGTAATCCAGTCAATGATTGGATACTGGCAGACAGTCTGTGCTCTATCCTTCTCAATAGGTTGTGGGATGCCAAATGTTACAGGGGACAGCTGAAGGGGCCGGCCGTGGTTGTCCTTCTCCTCTAAATGACTTTATGAGACTTGAATAGACTGAATTTGAACTGTGCATTAACGACTCAGATGTATATTTTCTTTAAAGTGATGAGGGATTTATTCATGTCATGATTCAGGAGCTTAACAGACAACAGTTGTTTGACAGATGCCCAGGATTGTACAAATGAAGCTTATAGAGATCAGGATGCCGGTTCACAAGTCAGGGCCTGCATGTATGAAAGATCTCTGCTGCTGATGCAAAATAAATATAGTATGTAGAGTATGCGCTTTGATTAATGATCCTGTTTAATGCAAGCCTCTTGCTGCTTAACCACGTGGGGTTAATTGTTCTCTACATACACTCCTCATTTCTAAGATTCTTGATGAATTCAGATCATGTTTGGTGGTAGCAGTGTGATTTCTTTTTTCCAACTCTTTTACAGCTCGAGGGAAAGGGGAACAGTGGGTTGCCTTTTTATAGTAGGAATTTGAGTCACGCCTTCTTTAGTGAAGAGCAGTTTATTCTTTTAACTCCTCCTTCCTCTTTTCATGTGCAGAATTAACCTGGTTAGTCATTCCACCAGTTATGGATTAGTTCTTGATATCTGTGCTTGAATCAAACTAATTTAACTCCTTCTCCTTATCCCAAACTCATTCTGTATTCCATTCCCTCCTCCTTCAGAGGGAGTAACAGGCCTCAAGGAGCTGGCCTTCTTGAGGGATCTCGCAGAGCAGAATTCGGTGAAATACGGCGTCGACCGAACTTCTGACCGAGACCGCTTATCTGTGGCATCCTCGTCCGGATCAGCTGGAGCTTCCATGATGCCGGTGGTGAAGGGAAGTATGATGGTGCTAAACCAGCTGAGCAACCTGGAGACGACAGTGGGCCGTTTCTACATTAACCTGCCCAATCGTATGATCGACCTGGCCTGCTTCAGCCTGCCCTACACTGACCCCATGGGAGATGGTAAGTGGTTTAGAAAGACACTGTAGTGTGGAATAATATTCAATTACATTTGAATCGTTGGTCTGATAGAAAAGGTTCTCATCCTGAAGAAGTTGCGATCCGTTTAATAAAATTTAACTAAAAGAACATAAATTGAGATGAATTGCAAATATAATTTGAACAAATATTCAGAAAATATGTTTATTTGCTCTCTTGCCAAGAGTCAGATGAGAAGATCGACAACCCTCTTTATCTGTAAGCTTAACACGAAGCTAGAGCCAGCAGACAATTAGCATAGCTTAGCATAAAGACTGGAAACAGTGAGCAGCTGGCCTGGATCTGTCTAAAGGTAAATCTATCCTACCAATTACATGCTGGAACTATTTTGTGACTGGGTTTTTTCCCCCTGCTTCCAGTCATTATGCTAAGCTAAGCTAATTGCCTGTTGGCTCTAGGGTTTATATTTATTGTACAGACATGAGAGTTGTATTGATCTCCTCATCTATCTCTCTGCAAGAAAGTGAAGAATATGTGAAGTATAATTCCCTCAAATGTCAAACTATTTCTTTAATAAATACTTTTACTGAAAGCAAAACCGTTACATTTGTATTTGGCACAGAAATGAATGAAAGTGCACAATGAGCTCAAAAAAAGATGATCTTAGTGTATTAAACTAACACAATGTTAAATGAACTTAGATTCTTGTTCTTCTGTATCCAGGGTTTATCATGACCGTGAGCCGGCCGTGTTATTTTGGGAACCTGCTCCTGGGCGTGGTTGGGGTGGATGTGAACCTGGCCTACATCCTGGAGGATGTCACCTACTACCAAGATTCACTAGCTTCTTACACGTTCCTCATCGACAACAAAGGTCAGTCACACAGTGACAGGCGAGGTGGTAGAAATCAATCTACCGCAGTGCAGGAAACGGGCCTTTTCTAACCAGTATTCAGCCACATAAACAGCAGTGTTTGTAACCAAATAAGGCTTTAAATCTTGACAGCCTGTTCTTTAAATAAAGTTTTCTCCAAGTTCAGAAGAAATCCGTAACACATTGCATGGTGCTTAGATTTGCCAGTCAGACAAGCAACAATCAGGAATCTCCTACAGGTCAGACAGACTCCAGTGGTCTGCCAAAAACATGTCTGCGCTTATTCATGTTATCAATCTTTATTAGCTTTAGAGAAACACTCCAAATTGTTGGAAGAGAGTGTATTTGGGTGTAATTGTTTCACATACAAGTGGAATTACACATTATTTTGTCTGTTTCAACTTCTTCCACAGCCATTTTTCCTCATTAGACTTAATTGACATCTTCTTGGCGGCACTGGCACTTCTTTGGCATTTCATTCTCTGTTGAGCCATGCCTCAGTGCGTTGCCACAGTGCAGGGCGGTAGTGCTCATGTCCGGTTTTGGTTTGTTTTGGCCTCAGCTGAGGGGGTCTTGACTAAACCACTGGTGCTATACAGCAGGTAAGTTGTGCTCTGTACGCCTACAGAGCAGGGACATTAATGCTAAATGGCCCTGTAGCTGCAGATTGAATCCACCTTAGATATACTTGCGTATGATGAAATAATGTCCTCCTGCTAAGCTATAGCATAGATGGTATTAAAAAGTAATGATGAAAACTAGGTGTTAAAAATGAAAACTGAAATAATTTTTTTTTTTAAATGTTTGAAAAGAGAAGAATTAGCTCGTAGCACTGCCCATTTTTTAGACCCTTGCAAATAACTCTCGGCTTTAAAATATTTCATCCCTAATAAAACACTACAAATGACCCTAACAAAACTCAATTTTCACCAGACTTGAAGTTGTTGAAATGTTGAGTTAGACAGCAGGGAGGGCAGGAATATTGGGTTCATAGGCGCCGATTTATGTTTTCCTCCGTGGGTGCTCTCGGTCGCACACCCTTTTTAAAAAAAAAAAAAAAAAAAAAAGTAGATTAGTCAAAAAAGTTTGTATTTCAGTACCTTAGGAAATGGACAGCGGCCAACATGAACACACATGCCTATTAACTCCATAATAAAGCCGTAAAGTAAACTTTCATCTCAGGACAGTGCTACTTCTCACAAATAGAACTACAGATAGGGTTGGAGATGAGAAGTTTAACAGACACGTAACCGCGATTAGCTTCTTGGGAAATTAAGAATCACTGGAGCTGGGGACTGACATAACCAATTACACTATGTCAGACGCTTAGCACTAACTGCAATGTTTCATTTTAAATCAATGTAGCCTACTGGCAGTCTGGCACATGTGGGTGCTCAAGCCCTGGAGCAACCACGGTATCGGCGCCTATGCCCAAGCTTGATTTGTGTTTAGTATTACAGCCATGGGCAGTAGGACAATGCTCCCAACGCTAAAAGCGGGAACAGGTTGAAATGAAAGGTTTCATTAGTTTGGTTGGAGCTCAGAAGAGGGAGCAATGGAGGGCAGGTGGAAGACATGTAGCGGAGAGAGGAAATATTTAGGAGGCAGGTGAGGTATAGTGGAGCAAATCAACAGGCATCCAGCTGCATGGTTTACAAAAGTACAAATAATAACATTCTTACTCCATGCTTATTAGTGCAGCAACTCTGTAAACATTGACGAACGAGTCCCATTAAAGTTATTAGCTGGCATTCAAATTGTCTGCGGGCAATTAGAGTGTAGGTAAATACAGTTAAATAAATACATGGCTGACAAGAGGCTTCTGGACCTGGAACTGAAAATAGCAGGTGATTAAATTGGAAAGATTTTTGCATGGGAGGGTGTGTGTGTATGTTGTGTGGCCCCATGTGTCCATGCTGTATGAAGACAGAGATGCAGTGTCTAATACAGCAAATGAATTCTCCTTAAAGAGTGTGAGAAACAGCACAAACCAACACACACTCTTTTTCAGAGTGTATTAGAACTCTGTAGAAAAAACACAATTCTGTTTGTTTACTTCTTTTACAACAGATGGGTTTTCAATACAGTATCTTGAGGGCTTTTTTGGCTCTCCCAAAATGTTTCCTGGTGCTGTTAAGAGCTGTTTTTCACAGCAGTGCTCTCCCTAGCACCACCAAAGTACTGTTTGCAACTGATGTTGTTTGGAGCTGATGCTGTGTTCTTTCTTAGAGCAATTTAAGATTTTGGGTAGAGAGCAGCGTTAGAATAAGCAGCGTTGTGACAAACAACCAAAAATGTGTATTTCTACTCCAAAATAGTCAACAGGCAGGAGGTTTATGTTTTGTGTTTACGTTTTATGTTAACCATGTAATGTATTATCTTTCCTTAATGCTCAGGCCTTTGCAATTATGGTTTGATAAGGAGGCGACTGTAGCATGGCTAGACTAGAGTAGTAGTAGTACTATGATACACTCTTTAAATATATTGTTTTTCTGGTCTTCTAAAGAATAGGTTTGACTAACTTTGGAGCAGAAACTGCACATTCAGTTAATATGTGGAAACCAATTTGCTAGAATAGATTTATGGCACATAAAGTGTCATTTAAGCTACTCATTGGTTTTAATATGGCAAAAACACCTTTAATGAATTGGGCCTCAGAAATAGAATACTTTTAAAATTCTTTCAAATTGCCAAGCAGCATCTTTTTTGATGCACCTACACCTACATCTGTGTGTGTGGCAATGTGCACCTATCTTGTCCCCTGGAATCAACCTGTTTCACTTAATTTCTTGTTGCCTTCAATGACTGTTGTAAATTCAAACTTGGCTTTGTCTCTTACTTATATAAGAAATTACAAGACAAACGGAGTAGAGCTGTATGATATGTTGCTGTATAAAATGTTGAATTAAAAGGCTATGATTTGTTAACTGGCAGTGTGTATGGAATAATGTTAAATAGTGATGATGATAGCACAAGTAATTGTGAATTATGACTACTGTCTTGTTTGACAGTCACCACAACATTCCTTGCTGGTCCCTAAAAGTTGTTTTAATGTTTGTGCATATCCAGTTTTTATTTAATTGCTCTGTGTATGTTGTTGTTTTTCTTTTAGTATGTACAAGCACTAATAAATGATGATGTTTGATTTCCCAGGTTACACCCTGATGCATCCGTCACTGACACGCCCTTACTTGATGACCGAGCCTCCCCTTCACACTGACATTATCCACTACGAGAATATCCCAGGATTCCCTGTTGTTCGGCAGAACATCCTCAGGTATGACAGAATGAGGAACAGTTGAATAAAAAGTTGACTTCAGCCTAAAAAAAACATTTAATAGGAGTGGGAATCTCTGGGCACCTTCCGATTCGATTCTGATTCAGAGGCCAACAATTTGGTTCTAAACCGATTATTGATGCAGCTCGATGCAACAATTATTTTATCTACATTTCCATGCGTGATTTTAAAAATATATAAACATAAATCTGAGTTTGTTAGATTTTGACATATACAGTATTTGTCACACACAAGTTGAAATGTTTTGTCTACTGAGGTTTTTATTTTGTAGTCATTCCATGGTTAATCCTTAAACATGCTTGTGAAAGTCACCTTTCACACAGTAATCTTCCAGGTCAGAGGCTCAGTCATCCTCTTTCAGTCACTCTGTTTTCTGATAATGTCTGGAGACAGTAACTTTTAAATAAAAATCAAAACATTTTTAATAATCGATTATTAACTTATCAAAATCAATCATTGTTCTAGAGAGAATTCGCGATGCATCTAAGAATCAATTTCTTTTTCCCCACCCCTAATATTTTATGTGCATTTGTTGTTGTTTAATGATGTGTATTTTTTTGCAGCCTTCCTCTGGGCAGTCAGGTCATTTCTGTCCCAGTTAACTCCTCTCTGTCCTGGCACACCAACCGACTCCGGGACAACGACAAAGAAGCATACAACGTCAGCTACGCCTGGAAACTGGTAGGTGTCCATCCAGACCTCTGACACGTGTTCACTGGTGACATTAAACTTCACAGTCCAGCAATTTGCCTCTCAGCTTAACAATGAACTTTCTGCTCACTATTTTACACCCACAAATAAGCAAACATGCACATAAATGCTATAAAAGAATTACATACATACTTAAAGTTCTTTTATAGTCCAAGTAGCATCATGTTTTTCTAAAGTTCCCAAAGAGAAAATAGGTGCTACAAAAAGGAGTTGATGCTACAGCAGGATACAATATTTTGTTTCCTGAATAAATTAACATATGTGAAGATGGAAATTACAAATTGGCAAATGCTTATGTTTCCTCATTTGAATTCCGAGGAAATGTGTGCAAAGTATTGTTTTTGAAGCAGAACAAGCACTCACCAGAGACAAATGATGATGTTTGTCTCTGTGCCAGTGAGCCACTGTCGTGGTGGGATACTAATCGCATGTAGTTTCTCTCTACCTCTTCCATCTCTGCATATAGTTCTTTATCATTACTGTACCACTGTCTAAAAGCAGTGTAAAGATTTAAGCTCCCAGCCTTTCTGTCTCCACCAAACCTCCGACACCTTAAATTAGTTGGTGTAATAAAAACCAAGTGCTCACACACCCAGAAACTGTCTGTCTCTTGAATCTGCGTTTCCTCTCCGGCTTAGAGGTGGCATGTTTTAGAAAAAAATGGCAACAGAACAGCAATATTGAGTCTTTTTGCTTTCTGACATTTAGATTTTTGGCAGGAGCAGAAGTATCACAGTTGATGTAGGCATTCCACTTTAAGCGTTTTTTATTTTGACATTTAGTTTTTTTCACACAGGCACTAGAGTTCAAACACACCATCATATGCCATTTGTCAGATATGTTTTTTTTTTTTTTAATTATCTTTCTAGAGCCAGTAAAATGGTAAATTGGCCCAGAACAAAAGTAAGAAATCGAGAAGAGTCTGTTGTTTCCCACAGAATTGTTTTTTTGTCAAAATAATGTCTAGTGGAGTCCTTTATGAATATACCATGTTTTTCTGTTTTTGACCAGAAATTAGACAAAATTGTCTTTTTTGTGATCAAATTCTTTTATTTATTATATTCAGAAAAAATAGTAATGTAAACATAATATTCACAAACAGTTACAAACAACACGCTGGGACATGAACGTGTCCAAGGGCAGAAAATTGTGTCTTTCAAAATGAGCAGTTGAGGTAATTTTTCTCCTATTTATTCTTGAGTTATCAGAAGCTTCTGGGTCTGCCTAAAAACTATTTACTCTTTGTTTGACAGTTTGCAAGTCTCAAAATTTGGGGCCAACTAGCCCTGCATGGTTCATTTAGAATGAGGGGTGTGAAAGCAGAAGTTAAGCCGGACACTTGTATCCTCTCTGGAAAGATGCCAGCGGCCCATGAAATACTGGCTGTGAAGAACACTGAAAAAGAGCTGATAGTATGATAAGGAGTGTATGTAATGTCACAGTTTTGCTGGTTTCTAGTTTGTACAAAGTATGAAGAAGTGGAGATGCACTGAACTTACATCAACTCCCAGTATTTTATTCACAGCTCACACTTGCCACTACATTAAATGTATTACATTATGTGGTACATTAGTTTAAAGCTATAGTACTGACAACAAAACTGTAGATGTGTCCACATGATACAAGCCTTACGTGACTGCGCACCACCCCCACACCCCCTTCACACCGTTGCTAGTAGCCACGGAGGACACGGAGGATTATAAAAACATGATGGACTCTTCAGAAGAGATACTTATCTTCACTCAAGTTTCTGCGCGGGAAAGTCACCCAGACGACACAATCTTCTGATCATAGCCATACTGAGAAATTCAAAGAGTTTTGTGGAGCTGAGAGTCTTAATTAGCTTTGTAGCAACTCATCTGGTAATGGCTTTAATGTAACAGACGTTCATTAATATCAAAAAGTTACACAAGCTTTAAAGGGATAACCTGCCTAAAAAGGTACACCCCAGCTTTGAAATCCACTTATATAATAAAATACTTATGTGTCCATTTTCATCCTTCTTGGCCTCCCTCTTTACATTCTGCATCAATGTCTGTCTTGTTCTTTTCATGGGATATATTATGTTAACGGTAACAAAAACATTTCTTATCATCAGCCTTCATCCTCCACTCCTGTCTTTTATCTTCTAGGTTCAGGACACGTCTTTCATCCTGTGCATCGTGTATGTGCAGCCGGAGATCCCAGTGAAGCATCTGAAGAACCTGAACACAGCTCCCAGCTCCAAGCTACCGTACCATCGCTTAGACCTGCTCGGTCAGCCCAGCTCCTGCCTGCACTTCAAGCAGCTTTCCACAGTTGGTAAGAAAACAGCATGACTAATATATAATAACTTGGGAGTAATAAATGAGTCTACAAACTTTATTTTTTATCCATAGTCAGCTCAAAAACACAGATTAGCACCTCTGACGGTCCCTTTCCTCCCCTTTCTGTCTCTTTCCCAGAGTCCCCCACTGTGATGTTGGCAGCAGGTAGTTTCTCCTCTCCCTACGAGCACCTCAGTCAGCCAGAAACAAAGCGCATGGTGGAGCATTACACCGCCTACCTGAGTGACAACACCAGGCTCATAGCCAACCCAGGCCTCAAGGTAATCATGCATGGGGAACACAGATGCAACTCACGGCTATGACCAGCCTGTAGGCGCACACAGGGTTAATGTTGTTTACCTGACAAACACATGGCACACATCCAGCCCTGCGGTCAGGTTACAGGCATGTACACACACATTCATATTCTTCAAGTATGTACAAACACACTTACACACAATGAATGGGTCCCAAGATAGTGTGTTTAGAGGTAGTTTTTAAATGCAACATTCTTACAATAATGACAAGCAACTTGTTCAGGCTGCTTACATTACAACTTAAATTCACAAATTTTGAATGAAGCTCTGCATCTTTAAGAAGGGGGACAGACCCCCACGTGGTTTTGGCAGCCTGTGTGCATTCCTGTCCTGGGGGGGGGTTAGAGTTTGAACTCTAAGCCCCAGTCCCAGCTCTGATTCCCAGGCTAGTCTTAAAAGCCCCCCTCTGGTGACCTCATCACCCCTTTTAAACTTAGAAGCCTCCCTGAAAATGGCATTGGGATCTTCTGGGTGTTTTTCAGAGCTTTAGGGCTAATTGATTTCCATTTATTCCTAAATACCGGTGTTTTGAGCCTTGCTTTTTGTGATTTCTTGATTATACTTTAATAAAAAATATTGCTAGTACAATTATTTCAAGTTTAGGTGTTTGTTTGACAGGAATCACTTTTTAACTTCCATTTTTTCCGTTTGTGGGTAAACTGGAGACCAACTTGCCAAAAGTTTTTAAACTTTAATTTAAGGCAAACTTTGAATTAATACTCTTCCCTTTCTACTCCTTCCTCAACTTTTTTTGTCCTCTCCTTATTTACCTCCTCCTTTCTTCTCTCTGTCATTACCACCACTTTACCGTCCCTCTTCTCTCTGTCTCCCTTCATCCCTTCATACTTTCCACCTCTGCAGTCCTCTGTCAGAAACGAGGTTATGGCGACCAGTCACGTCACGGATGAGTGGATGACACTAATGGAAATGAGTAGCCTCAACTGCTACATTGTGCGCCGTTACATAGCAACGCCCAGTGGGGTGCTCCCGGATTTACCCAGGATCACTGATGGACAAAGCCTTCGACCCGACCCGCAGACAATGGTGAGGCTTACGTGTGTGTGTGTGTGTGTGTGTGTGTGTGTGTGTGTGGGAAGCGGTGACCAGCCATTACTGATATGAATAAAGTTCAGATTTTCTCATTTAGTTTAAGCAGGTTTGTCCATGCTGTTTACTCAGAAGGTAAACTTAAGTCAAAATCATTTTTAACATAACACACAATGCTTTTTGTGTTTGAAAAAGTTTAAAGTTGTTTGTCAAGTCAGTTTATTTATATAGCACAAGTTGACCAAAGTGCTTTAGGCAGTAAAAAGGAAAAAGTACAGAAATTGACAAATGACACAATGAAAACAACATACAGTATATTGACATAAAACGCATTGAAAGCCAGAGAAACAAGGGAGTTTTTAGCCTGGAGTGAAAACATCCGATGGTCAAACATGTAGAGGGAGGCCGTTTCACAACTTAATTTTATTCAGGAAAGTTTTGTGTTGTTAGGATGATTATCAGCACATTGTGTAGAGCATTATTACTCTGTGAACAAGGCTTTTTTGGGTCATATCCATTAAAAGATTGCATTCATAGTTTCACTATTATAGCTCAGCCCATGGGAAGTGTTCTGCGTTACAAATGTCCATCTTGCTTTAAATGCAGAGATTTAACTTTCTTTTTCCTGCTTTATTGAAACTAATGTATACAGAGAGTAATCAACCATATCGCTTATGTTTGTATACAAACATGCCAGGGGGAATAGAATAAGACATGTGCACTTTGTAAAGCTTACAGCTGTTCTAACAGCTTTTTCCTGGTGCATTCAGCTATGGATACAATGTCTTCCTTGACAAAATCAGATCAGAAAAAGCTTACTTTTAAATTTTGATTTATGAACATAAACTTTAAAGTGGGAGAATTCTGTACTGTTCACATTCTCAAGGTATCTCATTTACCTTTTTAGCCAGGAAAAATAAGGTTAGTAATAAGGCTGGGCCTGTGTGATCTGTTGCGTAGGTACCAGCATGCTGTGGCTAACCCTGGCCTCATCACCTTCACGGGACCGTACCTGGATGTAGGCGGGGCAGGCTACGTTGTCACCATCAGCCACACCATCCATGCCTCCAGGTAAGAAGAAGAAGAAGAAAACCCTTCTGCCATTTCATATTTTACTGTGCCAGAGGAAACCAAGTCTGGTTGTCTGATGTCTATTATTAGTTAATGCTAGCAAACAATAGATAGATATTGCTGTGTAAGGCAAGGCAGCTTTATTTGTATAGCACATTTTAGCAACAGGGCAATTTACCGTGCTTTACATTATAAGATTCAAATAGTAAAAGTTACAGTGCAGTACAAGAAATTAAACATTAAAGAGCAGTTAAAAACAGTTAAACATAAAAAAAAGATAAAAAGCCGATTTTAGGCTGCTAGTATGGGACAGTGTATTAACCGCTGCCCCACACACGTTATGGGAGCGCAATAACCATTACAGAGTCACTGTGCTACTGTCACATATTTCCATTCAGGGTTTTTTATTATAAAAGCAAAAAAATAAGTAAACACACCAAACCTCTCCAGGAAAGAAGAGAATCTCGGGAAATGAGGGAACAATGGATCTGCCGTTACATTGTATTTGAGCTTGAGTTGTCCGGCCACCAAACCAAAACGGTTTTGGTTCACTCTCGACGCTCTCATAGGGTTGTTTTCGGCTTCAGCAGGCAGCTGTTTTCAGCAATTAATCTCTACTGTGCACTAGCTGCTCAGCACCATTTCACCAGAGTGGACTGTCTCTGAAAACAGGAGATCACTTGAAAGAAACTTAAGGAGACCATCAGCCATTTTTGCTCCAGGGCTGTGTAATAAGGGACATAATATTCCTCAACCAAATGGACTTGGTTTAGTCCCAGCTGTCTTCTAGTATCTGCTCTTCTTAAGTGCCTTCAAGCATGCCACTGTAGTCCAGCAACCTCTTTGAGCTCAGGTGCAAAGAAGTGAAGAGTATTACGCTGTGCTTCAGCCAATTTTTATAGAAGTTATAGCAGGATGTTTTGGTGTGTGTGTGTGTATATGTGTGAGTGTGATAAGTCAAGATTAGTGTGTTGATGACTTGCTCAGTGAGCATAACATTACACAGTCTGTAGTCTGCAAAACAGATTTAAAGAGAGGGTGCAAAGGTATGTTTGATGTATTTTGTGTACGTGTTTAATGGGGATTTTGGTTTGGCTGGTGTGGGTAAACACATATGTCATCCTAAAGGTCAGTAGAGTAACTGACCATTACATCAGTCAGCATACAGCTTAACACACAATCACAGCAAACGATTAAACAGTAAAGTTCAATTGTTTTCCTCCGTTTAAAACAAAAAAACCTGTATCATGCTTTTCTGACTCCTCTCTCTTCAGCTCTCAGATGGCCCCTGGTTATGCAGTTGCAGTGATGGGTATAGACTTCACTCTACGCTACTTCTATAAGGTCCTACTGGACCTGCTGCCCATCTGCAACCAGGACAAAGGAAACAAGATCAGGTAGGAAGAGGATAGACTGTTTTGATCTTCTGTTCATGTCTCCCTTTTTGTTTTGTTTTCTCTTTATCCTTTTTCTTCCACCCTCCCATTTCCTTCTCTCTCTCCCTCCCTCCCTCCCTCCCCACTTCTTTCATGCTCTCTTTGTTGGCGTTCAGGAGCCATATAACATAGGATTAGCTCTAAGGGGGTGTGGGGCAGAGTCCGAGTATTTGGCAGAATATTTAAGGAATGCAGATAAGTAAAATTTTGCAGGTTGAAGTTTAATTAAGCACTTGGGAAAATAATAGGGAAAAAACTAGTGGTCAAGTACACGTATGACTAATGTCATATAATCTTTAAATTGATCCCCTCTGTCTCGATGTGTCTGCGGTCTTTACATATATTTGTGTGTATACATTGTAGGTGCTTCATAATGGAGGACAGAGGGTACCTGGTCGCTCACCCCACTCTCATTGACCCCAAAGGTCACGCCCCTGCAGAGCAACAGCACATCACACACAAGGTAAAGGACGAGGGACTAATAAAGGAATGTAAAAAACACCCTTAAAAATTCGCAATGAGCTTCCTTCTCTTTTCATGTTTTTCTCTCATTTCTCATTCTGTCATCCTGTTCTTTTTTTGTCGGCAGGAGCCGCTCGTGGCTAACGACATCTTGAACCACCCTAACTTTGTCAAGAAAAACCTATGTAACAGCTTCAGTGACCGCACTGTGCAGCGCTTTTACAAGTTCAACACCAGCATAATGGTAAGTCAGGAAGACACGAGATAATTGGATGTATGAATGACTGCACAGGAGCATAGAATCAGACTGTTATACTCAGCAGCAGACACACCGTCACAAACACACTTCTTTAGGCCTGGATGTGAATATGTGGTAGTATAACACTGCTCTCTTGTGGTGATCCATGGTGTTGCAACCTTGAATTAATCCTTTATAGAATGATTCTATTAATGCTGCAGTATATATTATTCCAAAGGTCTACAGCTTTAAATTTATTACGATTCAAATATTTTTAAACCTGTCATACTATTTCATTCATGCACACTTAAACATCAACGAGGAGCAGACTGAGGATAATATCACAAATTCAAATCTAAGTCTGCCTAAATACCTCATGTCCTTTACTAGTTTATTTAGTGATGGCTGGTTCTGGTTCATTTTTATGTTTTTTCTTTTATCATAAGTATTTGTGAAAAGGCCTTATCTTTATTTTAGTGCTTTTGAGTGGGAAAAATAAAATATAAAGTTCTTTAAAAAACAAAAAAGCATGTGTTGTCTTGTTCTGTCTTTCTCATAGGGGGACCTTACCAACCTGGTCCATGGTAGCCATTGTTCCAAGTACCGTCTGACCCGGATTCCCGGCACGAACGCCTTCGCTGGTATCGTCAACGAGACGTGTGACTCTCTGGCGTTCTGCGCCTGCAGCACCGTGGACCGGCTCTGTCTCAACTGCCACAGGTCTCATGTTCACCCACACACTTATCGGGGATTTACTGTTTACTTCTCAGGCACTTAGGAGAGTTGCTAACCTACCATAATACTAAATGATTAAAGATTAGATGTATTTTGCACATTTGTTTACCGGAATCACAAGACAAACCTCTGGAGTTTATTAAAGTTCCAGATCTAATAATATCACAATTAACAGGGGGGATGGGAGGGTTGACCCCCTCCAAAAAACTATTAAAATTTCTTTTACATAAATAAAGACATTTGCAACATAACTTAACATAAGTTGTTGCAGAAAAAATCACCAGAAAGCAGGAAATGAAGTGTTAGATAAAATTTCAATTTTGCTTAAAAGTGGAGAACCCCTAAATGGAGCTTTCTCGCTTAACATGCAACTGTGTTTTTCAGAATGGAGCAGAATGAATGTGAGTGTCCATGTGAATGCCCCCTGGAGGTCAATGAGTGCACCGGCAACCTCACCACTGCTGAAAACAGGTCAGTGCAAGACATGTCTGAACCACATACTACATTCCATTTATATTCACAAATTCTACATATTTTATTGAATGATGTTATATGAGGGGACAAAACTATTCAGAAACTATTTAATTCAGGTAGCTTATAGCAGAGGTTACTGTTCAGATGATACCTGACCTGTTAGAGCAATGGTCTTCCACATTTTTTTGAGCCGGGGACCTCTTAGCTGAAAGAGAGACGGAGAAGGGAGCCCCTACTGCTGTGTATATATATATTGTATAAAATTAAGTTAATATTATTTATACATCATGTTTTAATGCTAAACATATATGTGGTATGCACAGTGACTCCTTAAACTTCACTGTATGGTTACCCCATAGTGGCTTTCGTACCTATAGTAAGCTTATATTCAACGTGTAAATTAATATAAAAATATATATATATATTTTATTTATTGAAAAGAGAAACTTTCAAAACTATTTTATTTAACATAAATTAAATGCCGTAGCCTGATGTTTTTTTTTTTTTTCACTTGGCGGCGTTCCATTACATGGTACCGGCTCGACTCGACTCGGCCACGTTGCCCTGTCCTCCTTTGCCATTGCTGATTATCGCCTCAGGCGAGCGTGGCTGGTCGTCACAGCAGGAAACTGCTGTGACCTAACGCGACACACACACACAGAACGTGGAAGGTGTGTTGTTTTTGATTTTCAGCATGTGGCTGTTGCCACTCCCAGAAGACAAATTTAGTTTCAAAAGAAGCTGGAGGCAGCAAAAAAACACCACAGGCTAAACTACCTAAACATGGCGGGGTTTGTTCAGGGCACCCCCAGTCTGTCGCTACCAATGACGACTCAGTGAATAGTGACAATTCTCTCCGACCAATCAGTAGTCTGCAGGTTTTCACGTGACTTTTTGGTATCGCCACAGTTCGCTTGCAGCCTCAACTGAGGTGGTACTAAAAAAAAAAACCTGTTAGCAGGTACCGGGGACTTTTTTCATAATGGAAAACCAAAAAAGCGAGTAGAGGCGGGTCAAGGAGGTACCATGTAATGGAAAAAACGGCATATGACTCTAGAGTCGGCACTCGCTCTGAACTTTCTCCCTTGCTCTATCACCCACTCCACACACAGACACAGACACACACACACACACACACACACACACACACACACACACACACACACACACACACACACACACGCCGGCTCGACGCACACACCAACGCACAAGTATAAACATCAGGCCACTTATGTAGGCGAATGCTCTGCGTGGAGCCTCAGCAAACCATAAATCAAGCTTAAGACTGATTTTTACATTTAATCAAAACTGCTCAAACACATTGTGAAATGGAACTACGCTTGTTGTCTAATTGTTAACAATTGTACCATTACTCTTAGTTTGTATTTTGCAGTGATAGAGCAGTCAGTCACATCCAAGGCAGATATAGTGTTCATAGGATGACATTTAAAAACTGAGAAGAGACAATTAAAAAAGGTTCTTCTCAAAGTCTATTTGATTAAAAACCACTGATATGTCCTGTTAAAGTTTTGCTATTTGACTTACAGTATAAAATAGAATTATGAATGACACCGTTAGCATGCTCAATGCCCAATTGAATGGTAAAGCATGCTAATGCAGCAATGCCCTGCTATAAGTTAGAGTTCACATTACAAATATACATTTGTAAGGCATTTTGTTTTTACCTAGTGTGATATCTCTCAGACATAAAATCAATTTGTTATACTTGCAGTCAGTAGTATTTTCTACGTAGCATTCAGTGCCACATCAAACATTTTGGAAATTAATTTGGGAGTCCCCAAAAGTAGTGTCTGTGAATACACATATTCTCTTTCATATTCCTGTTATTATCATTTGAACTGTGGACATGTACAGTGGGTACGGAAAGTATTCAGACCCCTTTAAATTTTTCACTCTTTGTTTCATTGCAGCCTTTTTCCAAAAATCAAAAAAGTTCATTTTATTTCTCAGTAATGTACACTCAGCAACCCATCTTGACAGAAAAAAACAGAAATTTAGAATTTTTTGCATATTTATTAAAAAACAAAAACTGAAATATCACATGGTCATAAGTATTCAGACCCTTTGTTCAGTATTTAGTAGAAGCACCCTTTTGATCTAATACAGCCATGAGTCGTTTTGGGAAAGATGCAACAAGTTTCTCACATCTGGATTTGGGTATCCTCTGCCATTCCTCCTTGCAGATCCTCTCCAGTTCTGTCAGGTTGGATGGTAAACGTTGGTGGACAGTCATTTTCAGGTCTCTCCAGAGATGCTCAATTGGGTTTAAGTCAGGGCTCTGGCTGGGCCATTCAAGAACAGCCACAGAGTTGTTGTGAAGCCACTCCTTCGTTATTTTAGCGGTGTGCTTAGGGTCATTGTCTTGTTGGAAGGTAAACCTTCGGCCCAGTCTGAGGTCCAGAGCACTCTGGAAAAGGTTTTCGTCCAGGATATCCCTGTAGTTGGCCGCATTCATCTTTCCCTCGATTGCAACCAGTCGTCCTGTCCCTGCAGCTGAAAAACACCCCCACAGCATGATGCTGCCACCACCATGCTTCACTGTTGAGACTGTATTGGACAGGTGATGAGCAGTGCCTGGTTTTCTCCACACATACCGCTTAGAATTAAGGCCAAAAAGTTCTATCTTGGTCTCATCAGACCAGAGGATTTTATTTATCACCATCTTGGAGTCCTTCAGGTGTTTTTTAGCAAACTCCATGCGGGCTTTCATGTGTCTTGCACTGAGGAGGCTTCCTTCGGGCCACTCTGCCATAAAGCCCCGACTGGTGGATTGCTGCAGTGATGGTTGACTTACTACAACTTTCTCCCATCTCCCGACTGCATCTCTGGGCTTAGCCACAGTGACCATTGGGTTCTTCTTTGCCTCTCTCACCAAGGCTCTTCTCCCCCCGATAGCTCAGTTTGGCCGGGCGGCCAGCTCTAGGAAGGGTTCTGGTCGTCCCAAACGTCTTCCATTTGAGGATTATGGAGGCCACTGTGCTCTTAGGAACCTTAAGTGCAGCAGAAATTTTTTTGTAACCTTGACCAGATCTGTGCCTTGCCACAATTCTGTCTCTGAGCTCTTCAGGCAGTTCCTTTGACCTCATGATTGTCATTTGCTCTGACATGCACTGTGAGCTGTAAGGTCTTATATAGACAGGTGTGTGGCTTTCCTAATCAAGTCCAATCAGTATAATCAAACACAGCTGGACTCCAATGAAGGTGTAGAACCATCTCAAGGATGATCAGAAGAAATAGACAGCACCTGAGTTACATATGAGGGTCACGGCAAAGGGTCTGAATACATATGACCATGTGATATTTCAGTTTTTGTTTTTTAATAAATATGCAAAAATTTCTAAATTTCTGTTTTTTTTCTGTCAAGATGGGTTGCTGAGTGTACATTACTGAGAAATAAAATGAACTTTTTTGATTTTTGGAAAAAGGCTGCAATGAAACAAAGAGTGAAAAATTTAAAGGGGTCTGAATACTTTCCGTACCCACTGTATATTCACCTGCAAACATATTAGGGGATGTGTCAGTGTTTGTGGGTGTATCCTCCATTCCCTTTGTCTCTTATTGTCTCTCTTGTCCTGACAGACCTGTGTCCCTCACATCTCTCTCTCTCTCTCTCTCTCTCTCTCTCTCTCATTTCACCCATTTCCTTTCATCAACCATCATCTGCCTTTGACAGCATGTCAATGTTTCAAATGCCAATTCCTCCTTTATTTCAGGAAGACATGCAATTATCATTTTTTTGCTGTCAGATTCTTCTCTGTGTTTTTTGTCAAGCAGCATTGATGTTTGTTACTTTTAAAACTGCTTTGCATAAATTGACATGCCAAAGACTTTGTGGGCTCATGCTTTGATTTCCTTGTCTTTGTCCTGTTGTGCAGGAACCCTAGCTGTGAGGTGCACCAGGAGCCAGTCAGTCTGAATGTGATTGATCCTAGTCTGCATGACACCCTGCCCCAGTGCATCAACACTCGCTGTAGCCAGAGATACACCAGCAGGTATACACACTAAACAACACACATTAGAGGTACACGGTAACGGGTGTAATATATAAATCTATGCACGTATGAAGTATATTCAACACACTCTTATAAAGTCAGAAGTACAACTAAGACACATGAATTTACCATGGGTACCAGGATGTATTTACAGTATATTAAACAGCACAGTGCCACCCACTGGTAATATACTGGAAGTGTGAAGAGTGTCCCTCTCTCTTTGCTCAAGACATTATAGAATTGACTCAATCTCAAAACACTCTATCATTGTTGCTGGATATTTATCACAGAAACAGGACTTAACGCATCACATAATGTACTGTAATGCACTGTTAGATAAATCAATAGCTTTCAAAGGTTACAGACTTTTGTCTTTATATAACTTTGAAATATCCCTTTTGTCTCTCAAATATTATTTGCCACTTTGCCCTTCTAAAAAACAAACTTATTTTAAATGTTTGTCCGTCAATAATCTTATTTTAATCTCTATTGCCTGGGCCCTGTTTCAGTGATTGTTTCGGCGTGTTGGATTGTGAGTGGTGCATGGTGGACAGTGATGGAAAGACTCATCTCGACAAGCCGTACTGTGCCCTGCAGAAGGAATGTTTCGGGGGCATCGTCGGCGCCAAGAGTCCTTATGCCGATGGCCCTGGAGCCCTAGGTGAGTGATATGTGGATATAAATCAAGATCTCCATACGGGCTCACTTTCCAGAACTAGATCAACTAGATTGATTATTTTGTTTTCAGTTAAGGTGCAAAGTGGTAGAGTCTAGAGTATTTGCAGTCTGGTTCTACAGAGACGTTGGTCTTAAATGTACTGTAGGGCGCCTTCTCAGCCAGCAGAGTGAATAAACAAACAAAACCAAAATAAGTCAAATCTTGATCGTAGATCACAGATAACCAATATTTCACATTGACTGAAACTTTTCTGGTAGGTAATGTCTTTGGTTCGGTTAACAGTTCTTCCAATAAGAATTGGTTGTCTGCCTGCAGTTTAATAACTTTTATGTGGCAATTCAGACCGATGAGAGAATAGAAGCAAAGTAGAAAATGTCTCAGTGTTGAGTTAGGATCTGTAGGTGCTGTTTTTGTTGCCGTGTTGTATTTTCACTTCTTCAGCCATCCAAAATCCTTTGTAACTTATTTAACAACCTTCCGCCTATCCTGTCCTTTCCTTTCTTCTTCTCTCTTTCTTCCACAGATGAGGAGGTGGCATCTCTGAACATGATCAAGAGTGCACCTGTGGGTCCGGTCGCCGGGGGCATTATGGGATGCATCATGGTGTTAGTGCTGGCTGTGTACGCGTACAGACACCAGATCCACAGGCGTTCGCACCAGCACATGTCACCACTGGCAGCACAGGGTAAGACTGATGGATAGATTCTGCCTCACAAATTCATCTTTACAGTTAAAGTGAAACCTTTCAGCTCAGCAAAATCGAGATTGAAGGGAAATCTTTACAGTACATACAGCAGATGAGTCATTTTTTTGTCAACAATACATTTGTTACCATAAACCCACATCATAATTTTTTCTGCATTTGTGGTGGATTTTCTGTATCTTATATTCCCACTGGTTGACCTGTAGTGCCCCAGAAACTACAAGAGCAAAAATGGAAACATATTATCCTTAAACATTTTTGTTCAAATTTGTTCTTCACATACTGGCAATTCTTCAAATGCCAAAGAAAGAAACAAAGGGTTAAACATGATTAATAAGCAGTGTGGCAACTGCTGCTGGAACTTACCAGTTGACATTAGCATCACGCAGCACCAGCTGCTGCAGTATGATTTATGTAATTACTCAGCGTTATTGACAAAAATATCAAACACATTACAATCTCATTAAAACTCTTGAGTCCAAGTCACTTTTGGTGTGATAGTTTGGTAAACAACTTCGGATAGATCATAAGGCATTAGGCTGAGGAATTGACTCGTGTGTGTGTGTGTGTGTGTGTGTTTGTGTGTTTGTGTGTGTGTGCAAGAAGTGAGGAGAGAGATGGAATATCTAAAGGGGATATCTAAAATGTATCTTTTAGAGCTCGTACCAATAACACACACAGTCAAAAGCAAGGTTAAAAGTCACTTGCAGTGCGTTAATGTGTACCCAATTTTTTTACAAACTTTTTTTAACATATTCACTCACATACTGGCTAATATCCCTGTGTACACAAGTTATCTGGGCTAAAGAGGTTTAACGGAATATTAACTGTAATCATCATACATGTATCAACTCCCTCTAAAACTAACCTAAACCTCTTGCTTGTTATTCTTCACATATTAGAACAGTAGCATGTATCTTATCTTGGCATTTTCCCTAATTTCCCTTCCCGCTCTACTTTCATGCTGCTCCAGAAATGTCAGTGAGAATGTCCAACCTGGATAACGAAAGAGACGAGAGGGATGAAGACAGCCATGAGGACAGAGGAATCAGTAAGTATGGGCAGTATATTACAGTGCAATTGTTTTATCACTAAACTGGGCCTTTGTGTTGACCTGTGTGTTCTCTTCACTTTTAGTCAGTAACACTCGATTCATCGCCGCGGTGATTGAGCGGCACACTCACACGCCTGAACGGAGACGAAGGTACTGGGGTCGATCGGGGACAGAGAGTGACCACGGTAAGACAAATAATAATTTGAACTCTCATCCCATATACATAGATAAACAGTGGGGGAGAAGTTAAAAAAAATAAAAGCATATGTGTGTGTGCTGTGTTATGTCATACAGTAAATGAGAATTGATTGAAAAAGGAATTAAGTAGATTGCATTTAATTAATTGTAATGCTGTATCAAAGCAAAATTATTGATATAATTTGTATTCTTTAGTAAGTGGTTGCTGCCACTAAGAGAATATGAAATCCTTTCTAAAGGACTCTGACTGGCTATACCTAAAAATGCATGCAGGTCAAGCTGAAGTCATCACGGTTGTTGAAGAAGTTGATTTTGTGATAACTTAGTGAAAACAAAAAGTATCAACATCGGCAGGCATTGTTTTGTAGAAAATCCCCTAATGTCCAATAATTATTTATTAGTTTTGAAACATCAGCTTAAACTTCCTTTCAACCCACCTTGGTTTCTGGAAAATCATTCAGTGGTTACAAAACTGAATGTTCATGAAATGACATGTTGCCCTAGGCAGCATAAGCATAGCTATATAATTGTACGTTTAAAGTGAAATTGTCAATACAACCGTGTACAACCATTTATAGACAGCACCAGTTTTGAAACCAACAAAAAGGAGACAGTCAAGGTTTAGCTATCTAATCGGTAAGCTTTCTGAACACGACCAGCTGGAGGAGACCCCAAGGCAGACACAGAACAGGCTGGAAAGTCTTCATATCCCACCTGTCCTGGGGACACCTAGGGATCCCCAAGAAAGAGCTGGAAGATGTGGGAAGAAGTCTGGATTACCTTCTGCAACATTGACTAAGGCCCAAAGATGTGAAATATTATGAAATGAAGTCTCTATTTTTCTCTAACATTAGGATCTTTCATTAACATACAGTATGTTATACCGTAGGACATAAAACCATATCAAGATAGAATGCAGCAACACTATCAACAATGATATTTGGGGCTCAGGTATTATATTTTTAAATGAATGTTACAGCACAGTCTCAAATTCACAGTTGGCTCTTACTTGGCTGTGGTTCAGCTCCAGGCTTGTTCTTTTCATTATATCACAGCTCAGAGCCTTGTTTTCCCTCATCTCTAGCTCTGGAAGAGTTGCTCATGTTTTGCTGTAACCATTTGTAGAACTTGTAAGTCTGACACTCTGTGAACGTGGATGAACCATTTTCACCCACATGGGCTCTTACCACCTACATATGGCATCACTCCACTTCCTAGCAATGAGTGTCTCCAATATATGTTGCATAACTGATGATGACGGAGATAACAAGGATGAATATGGAGAGTGGGCTAAAGTGAAACAAAGACACATGTAACAGCTATTCAGCAGCCGCTGTTAAACTAGAGAGGATAAAGAGATGTGAGGGAAAAAAAGCTTTTCATTTTTTTTGTAAGATTCTCTGTATGTCACGTCTCCTGCATAACATCAGATTTACAATACAGATTAATTGAATCTAATCCTAAATATCAAATAAATTGTTTAATGTAACTAAATGTTGTGAAGGAATGTTTTTAGGAAGTGTCAAATAAAAGGTTTTTAATCCAAATGTCATTTAAAGGAGAATTCCGGCTAATTTTTATGTTAATCTTGATCGCTATAAATATGTATTTAACTACTCAGTGTTGCCTGCACCAATTCAGGTCAGGGTTTCTTTTCAATTGAAAGTACTTGCATATTTATAGCGATCAAGAATAACATAAAAATTCTCCGTTAATGAAGGACTTCTCTTTCACAAAGAAGTTGCAAGAAAAGCAAACACAGTTATTCATATGTGCTAATCAAAAGAGCTGTCTTCATAAATGGACAGGAATGATCATCACGTTGCATAACTGATGGGAAAAAAAA
Organism: Etheostoma perlongum; assembly: GCA_026937815.1. Classification (NCBI taxonomy): domain Eukaryota; kingdom Metazoa; phylum Chordata; class Actinopteri; order Perciformes; family Percidae; genus Etheostoma; species Etheostoma perlongum. The sequence goes on from CM049379.1 coordinate 9,301,929, forward strand.
AAAAGAAAATGGAGTACAAGTGGAGAGATGTAGGGATGCAAAAGTGATGAAAGAAGGGAAATAAGAGTGCAATGCAAGGGCAAGAGGCAAGGACAGAGAGCAAGACAAGTTTTAAATAATGGAAACGGGGGGTGTTAAAACAAATGTATAAGTTGATGCTTCAAACTTGCTGCTCCTCTCTGCTTGGTCAAAGGTGCCCTCCTACTACAATTGACTCACTCATACTGCTGAAGGGAACACACACACACACACACACACACACACACGCGCTACATGGAGATCACTGAAGGATCAAAGCATTAAATCTGTTCAGTGAGTGACGCACACATACAGAGTGCAGAGCTGAAATATTTGCATACAGGCAATGGCTAGAACTACCCATTTGATAATGAATACTGTAGATATAGAGTGCTGCAGGAGTTAGGGCTGCACAATTAATCACAATTTTATCGAAATCTCAATATGGATTAGTCCAATATCCAAATCACGGGGGGTGGGGGGCAATATTTCTCAAAGGCAAACTATGTGTCATACCATTCCATTTGTGGTGTTGCAAGTATTGTGGTGTTGCTAAATGATTTTTTTTTTTGTTAGGTACAGATCCTTGCAAACATCACACTATAATCAATTTTATCTTATTTTTTTTTTCAGACTAAATGATACAAAATAAGTCATCCTTCCTTCCAATATCGTTAATCACATCGCAACTGCAATATCATTCAAAACAATCAAACATGAACACAAAATTATGAAGACATGAAAAGAGGAATTAAATTGAGATTTTCAATAGGACAAATTTAGTTTGAGATCCTGAAGATAAAATTGACATCCTATAGGCAAGTTATAGCAATAGTTTGACATTATGGGACATTAGATGGGAGTTAGATGTGAAGATTGATACCACTCTCATGTCTGTATGCTAAATATGAAGCTAGCTAGTTACTGCTCCCGACCATGAAATGTAGTAGTCCTTTATGCAACCAACATAAAGCCACAAATTACACTTAGATTTTTTTTAACGTATGAAACAAATGAGATATAACATACTTATTAGAGAGTTTTAACATTTGGACAGAGTCATGCTAGCCCCTTTGTCCAGTCTTTATGCTATGCTAAGCTAAACAGCCGCATACTTAATGTATGCAACCACCATGTATGAGAGTGGTATTAATCTATTCTAACTCTAGGCAATAATGTAAATAAGTTATTTAAATTTTCAAACTGTTCCTTCAAATATTGGTGTATTTTAGTCAACATGTCATTTGTGTTATATGTTATATTTTTAATAACATGTCATGTTATTAAAAATATAACATGGTAGTTTACCCTGTCTTTCCAACTCTTGACATCAGGAAGAATTTGCTTTCTTCACCTTGTGCAGCTGGAAAATGTCCCCAGCACACAGTTAGCTGTAGGCCTGTCAGCTTTATTTCGTTTGGTATCAAAGCTCGGCTAATCTTCTGAGAATCAAGGAGAGAAATGTTTGAGAAAATTCAGATTTTGACTCTAGTACAGGATTTTAGGACTACTCAGTGGTACAAGCAGAAATATAACAACTATTGGATGGATTGCCATGACATTTTGTACAAAGATGTACTGTATGTCAAAACATACCACAACATGCTTAGCAACAGCATGTTAGTGTTGTAGTGTTGCCTCTTTACTTATTAAGCATTTGCTTGGGAATAGCTTGCTTGATAATATTGCATACTAAGAATATCAAGAATGATAATATTTTTTTTTTTTTTTACTTAATCACTTATTTTGCTTTGCATTTTGACTCTTGAGCTGCTATAACGAGTAAATTTCCCCGGTGTGGAATCAATAAAGTTGAGTTGATTGTATCTTATCTTACCCTAATATAAAGTCCTTAAGCCCTGAGAAGAAAGTTGAGAGATCAGATGGGATTACCCGATGGTTTAGATGTTTAACTGTTAGATGTTAGAAGAAAGGTTGTTGGGAGATAAATTTGACACAATAATTCAACCACCTTCTTCCTCCATGCCTTAGACATATGAAACACACACGCACACACACACACAAACACACACACACACACACACACACACACCACTTGGTTCAATATCTCTGGAGGTTTAATGTTTCATCATCCAAAATTGCAGTGATTTTTCTATAAATATAATCATTGAGGCGCGCAGGCTTACAGGGTTTATTTGCTCGTCTGCAATAACAGATTGATGTTCCCGTGGTGCAGTTGTTGCTGGTGTCACTTCAGAACCTGAAAAAGACTATACTAAAGGAATTAAGGAAAATGGTTTTATTTCCAGATGAACTCCTAAATATTTTTTTATATTCAGACCATGTTTTTTAGCTGGATTTCATGGTCCTGAAGGGGATGAAACCCATTTAGCAGATAGCAGTTTTTTTTTTTTTATACACATTTATTACACGTAAACTCAGTGCTTAACATTGAAAGACAAAATATAAGCATAAACCTGAGAACATAGTTAGCATTAACAACATAAATATAAGAATACAGTGAGTAAAATGCAGAAACTGATATCAATGATGCATACATCCAACCAGACAGCAATACAAAAACAATCCACACAATCAAATGGAAGCCCCTGCCATATCACACATGTAACCAACTGTACAAGAAACAAGTGTGACCATTCATGTGCACGCACGCACGCACACTTACAGTAATTGCTTGTGGGAATCAGAAAGTTTTAGGTTTGCTTTTGAATGTAGAAGGGTTATGAACAATTTGTGTTAAAGTGAAGAAACGACTGAATAAACCCAAAGCCTACAATGTTTTCATGAAAATAAGTTGCTGGAGGAGTACATGATAAATAACCTAAGTCGTCACAAACTTGAACTGTAATATAATAAAATATCGGTCTCTTTATGTATGATCTGTTTACTTATTCTCTGACAAGTAATCCCCTTTTTTCTGTGACAGCAGTAGCGCTCTTCCACTGCCCCACTTACCAATGTATACTAAATGCCATGTTGGCTTATGATTCTATCTCCTCGGGCTAGACGTATGTGTAGGAAAGAGATCATAAATATGTATGCCTCTTTTTTTCAGATTGTTTGAGAAAGCTGAACACAAGGAGCAAAAATGCCCTGTGGGGATATTTAGTTGTCTATGTGCCATCAAAGAGCTTGTACTCCTTTCAGAAACAGTGTGTGTGTTACCTTGTATTCACATGAATGTTTCTGTGTTGAATATCTATGACAGCAGGGTGTCATTTGCGGAGTAGTTTTCTTTTCATTGTTTTGCAGTATTCTAAACCGATGCACATGTACAGTAACGCCTTTACCTGAATAAGGCATCCTAGAGCGTATAATGTGTAGCGCTTGGATTTTAAGTTTTTTAACTAGTGAAAACCTGCAAGGGTGTTGATTTTGAGGGTAAATATTAAAATTAAGAATATTTTATTTTGTTCCAGTTCGGCTTTTTGGGTAAAGGTTAAGCGTGAAAAGGTTCTATGACTTGTTTTGGGGAAAGAGTTGTAAGAGGGATAACAAGTCCAGCTACACCAACCTTTGTATGCATGTTGTCTCCAGGCTACAGCACCATGAGCCCGCAGGAGGACAGCGAGAATCCACCTGGGAACAACGACCCGCTCTCAGCTGGTGTCGACGTCGGTAACCACGACGATGACCTCGACCTGGACACACCTCCGCAGACGGCAGCGCTGCTCAGCCACAAGTTTCACCCCTATCGGCACACGCATACACACCACCACCCGCTGCACACACACCACCTGCAGGCCGCGGTCACCGTGCACAGTGTGGATGCAGAGTGCTGATCTACAGCGTGGCATCCGCTGCCCCCCCCCTGCCAGGGATGGAACTTGGATAGAACTTTTGTTTAATTATTATTAAAGACTATTTTTAAAAACATTTGTGCTTGATTAGACAGCACACAGTAGGTACTGTCAGGATGGACGTAGGGAAGAGAAGCTGGACTCACAGTGTCACTGGGCCGCTGGGATCTCTGCCATGAATGAATGTTTAGCTTAATGTGGTCTCATTGTGCCAACATCTCCATCTCAACCCTTTTTTTATAACCCAGTCCAAATCTGGAAAGTATATAGAGTTTTACACACACTGAATATTACCAGACCTGGGCCAGTAGTAATAACCAAATGGAATGTTTGTTTTTTGAAGGAATTTGGCATTTAGGACTCTGTAAGAGCACACAAAAATGCTGTTTGAGCCTATTCATTGAGGACAGGACACAACTGGAACTAAAAATCCCTGAGGGAGGATAGAGGTCTTTATTTCCATGTGTAAGGCCAGAGAAAACACTTTATAGGACCAGAGGATAATCAAATTAAGATGGAAATCTAGATGCTGATTGGATGACACCCCCCCACCCCAAATCCAGCTGCCCCACTAAGTACACTTGTGGTGATGGACAGGAAGAGAACAAAACTCTCTTTAAATTTGTGAAAATGTCTCAAATGAAGATTAAGAATTCTGTCTTTTTACATAGACCGGTACCTAATGTGGGATTTTATCATGAATTATATTGCAGCTTTACTCTCTGTTCTGCAGATACTCTCCACAGCTGGGGTTCTTTTAAAAGTTATTTGGACTCATTTTTTGTTTTTATTTTTGGGCATTTTTAGGCCTTTATTTTCACAGGACAGCTGAAGACATGAAAGGGGAGAGAAAGGGGAAATGACATGCAGCAAAGGGCCGCAGGTTGGAGTCAAACCCACGGCTATTGCGTCGAGGAGTATACCTCTATATATGTGTGTATATACATATATATATATATATATATATATATATATATATATATACACACACACACACCAACTGAGCTAACCCAGCCACAGATTTGGATATTTTTCATGAGTGTCTGTGAATTGCAAAGTGCAAAAAGAAATCAGTAATTCACATAAATGCAGGAAGAAACACTTTTAAGAGGGGAAGATTATTTTTCTATTTATTAAAGCGGTACATTTTCAGAGTAAGCAGCTGCAGCTAACACAAACAAGAAAGTAGTTGGGATAAGTGATACATACTGACCCACCCTCATTATTTTCCGGTTGTTAATTTGGGATTTAAAGAATATCAGAATTTGCCTGTGGTGCATAATCACAAAGCTCATTTGGATTCCATTTCCATTTCTTTCTTCAATTTCTTTTATAAATTCTAAGCTAACCTCTCCGCCAGAGGATCCCATTCACTATATAGTGTGGTGAACAGTGTCTTCTTGCAGCATGAAACGGGTTGTGATGAGCAGAGACCCTAAATCTAAATCAGATCCGCTCCTTTGAAAAAGACATTCAGGTATTTTCCGAAAATACCAGTAAAAGAAAAAAAAATATTAAAATGATGAGCCTTAAATCACATCCGGTCTGAGTAGTTTGGAGGAAGTGGTCTTTGACATAGCACATTTTTCTTTCTGTATTCACAGTTCTGAATCACTGAAGTCTTTTGTGTTATTGTGAGGTAAGACTTGCCGTGCCGAACATCCTCATTCTAGACATGTCCTCTGTATCAGGAGGCAGAACTTCTTTGCTCGCTTGCCTTTGTAAGCCTTCTGCGGATGAAAGAGAGAACAGTGAAAGTAACACCAGCAAAACATTCCTGGCTTTAGCCGTTGCTGGGGATTTGGTGTGTCAAGATAATTGGGGATCCTTATAGAGTTTTTGAGAGATGCACAAAGACTGAGTACTGTCCCCACTATCTGCCTTAGTAGAAAAAAAAAACCCACACACATACTCACACACACCAACTTATTTTGCCCCTGAGGCCAGACTGATACTGTGTGTATGTTAAAGTTGTGTGCTGGATTTTGTGCAAAGCAAGTGAGGCCCAAGATGGAGTCTCCTTCACATCAAAGAGTGAAAGAGGGAGAGATGCTGCTGTTGTACAGAGGTTACACCCATCTGTCGGCTCCTCTGTGGTTAACCACTCAAATGTCTTTTCTACACGTCTCTGGTTTAAGTGTGTGTGTGTGTGTGTGTGTGTGTGTGTGTGTGTGTGTTTTTTTGAGAGAGTGAAGAGAGTGATCATTCACCTGGAACATTTTCATTGAATGCATTATTGTATTTTTTTTTCAAGATAGTATCCGAAAACTATAGGGGAAATTATTATGATTGAGAAATCCACTCATATTCTGATGAAGTCACCCGATCTGTGCTTCGTGGGTGTGATTGTTCAGCTGGTTAAAATCGCATCAGTGTGGCATCCATTTATTTCTGGGTGCAAAAAATGTCTTTTGTTTTTCAGAGATTCATTATGAAGTGTAAATACAGAATCACAAATAGCAATTGATGTCCTTTACACTCCATTTTTTATGTTAAACATGATTTATGCTTCAAATGATGCTCAGATATTCGGGTTTGATATTTTTGAATTGTATGTTCATGGTGTCTCACTATATTTTCGATGCCTTGGATGTTCTCTTAGATTTATTTTTCTTTAGGTCCATATTGGATGGAAGTCAGTACTTGGAAAAATGAATACACATGTTTTATGTTTGAGAGACTTATAGTGTTTAAAGTTTTATCACGTCTTCAAAAATGTTAAAGAAAGCTTAAATCTCCATTAACTAATTTAGATTTGCAACAAAAAAAAACGGTACGGTACTACATCTTTTCACTGAGTTATGACCAAAACAACACACTTGTAGAGAATTCAGTTAACAGTAGGCTGCTGTTAACCGTGCTGTGGTTCTGTTGCTAAGCCATTTACAGGTTTTTGTTTGCTGCAAAAGTGCTACATATTTTGACACCTGATAGAGCAGTGAGATTAAAACAAAGTGGTGTTGTCTTTGTAATATTTCATGTCAAAGTACTGCTGTTCTTAAACTCATTGTATGTGAAGTGGGTTAAATATTCTCAATACACTCAAGGCTTTGATTACAGAAAGGTTTTTCATTACGGTTATGCCATCTGACCATTTACTGTTGCAAGTTTGACCCAATTAACAACATTTCGTTACCTGGAGTCGTATTTGTCACAAAAAATCTATATTCACCACTTTATATGGTACATCATTTTGGTTCTATTAGACATTGGCACAGTCTTGTAGCATTTCAGAGCATATATTTTAAATTTTTGTGTCTATTGGGGCAAATAGTTTTTTCCAAATTGAGTTTGTTTTCAAAAGCATTTTTTCAAGAGATATTTAAAACAGTATTTGTGTGTGTGTGCGTGCGCGTGTGTGTGTGTGTGCGTGTGCGCGTGGAGAACACTCTGAAAAGCATTCATTAATGTACTGAAGGAACATGTGTACACCCCTCCCATGTATTATATAAAGTTATCAAATTGAGAGTTAATGCAATGTGAATGTGATAAAGTCCATTTTACACTTAAATCATCTGTCTTTTTTTTTTTATATATATATATATATATATATATATATATATATATATATATATATATATATATATATATATATATACACTGACTCATATAGCTGAGCAACGACTGCTGCACTGTTCTTTGGGTGTTCAAACTTAAAGTAGCTATGAGGAACTTTCAGTTTGTGTTGATTCTTGGACATAATCCATAGGGTTTTTATCACACCTGCTGTCGTCTTTTTCTAGCAGTCACGAGCCAAAGCATTAGCAAGAGTTTGTCTATATTGACGATGTTCCACTTCCGAGATTGCTGCGGTGCCGCCGGAAAGTCCATCGGCTGTCCGTTACCTTCTGCTTTGTTTGTGCTGGAATTTTAAACTCCGGTTGATTCATGGGGACTATGGTAACTACACCTCAGATCTCTGAAGGGTAAATTGAGACAGCTAGCTTGACTTGTTCAATCTGAGTTTTGTCACACAACTAAAACAACTTTTGAATTTACACATTACCAGGCTGGATATTCAAACAGGCTTTTTCGGTGTCACACTGAAATCTGTGACCCATCCAAATGTGTTACTTTAGAGCCAGTCTGCATCAGTCTTTTTTTAAACTTTGGGGAAAAATATGATCAGGAGAAGGCATTAAAAACTAGGCCTGTGTATATATATGTATACAGTGGGGGAGAACAAGTATTTGATACACTGCTGTTTTTGCAGGTTTTCCTACTTAAAGCATGTAGGGCTATAATTTTTAATCATAGGTACACTTCAACTGTAAGATGAAATCTAAAACAAAAACCCAGAAAAATTACATTGTATGATTTTAAAATAATTTTGCATTTTATTGCATTACAGTATTTGATACATCAGAACTTAATAATAGGTACAGAAACCATGTGTACAGAGATCATATGTTTCCTGTAGGTCTTGACCAGGTGTGCGCACACCGCAGCAGGGATTTTGGCCCCCTCCTCCATACAGACCTTCAGGTTTCGGGGCGGTCGCTGGGCAATACGGACTTTCAGCTCCTTCCAAAGATTTTCTATTGGGTTCAGGTCTGGAGACTGGCTAGGCCACTCCAGGACCTTGAGATGCTTCTTACGAAGCCACTCCTTAGTTGCCCTGGTTGTGTGCTTTGGGTCGTTGTCAAGCTGGAAGACCCAGCCACGACCCATCTTTAATGCTCTTACTGAGGGAAGGAGGTTGTTGGCCAAGATTTCGCGATACATGGCCCCATCCATCCTCCCCCCAACATGGTGCAGTCATCTTGTCCTGTCTGTTTGCATCCCCAAAGAATGAGGTTTTGACCTCCATGCTTCACAGTTGGGATGGTGTTCTTGGGATTGTACTCATCCTTCTTCCTCCAAAAACGGGGAGTGAAGTTTAGACCAAAAAGCTTAATTTTTGTCTCATCAGACCACACAACCTTCTCCCATTCCTCCTATGGATCATCCAGATGGGAATTGGCAAACTTCAGACGGGCCTGGACATGTGCTGGTTTGAGCAGGGGTCCTTTCATGCGCAGGACTTTAATCCATGACAGCGTAGTGTGTTACTACAGTGCCTTGCGAAAGTATTCGGCCCCCTTGAAGTTTTCAACCTTTTGACACATTTCAGGCTTCAAACATAAAGATATACATTTTTTATTTTTTGTGAAGAATTACCAACAAGTGGGACACAATTGTAAAGTGGAACGAAATCTATTGGATATTTTAAACTTTTTTAGCAAATAAAAAACTGAAAAGTGGTGCGTGCAAAATTATTGGGCCCCCTTGCGTTAATACTTTGTAGAGCCACCTTTTGCTGCGATTACAGCTGCAAGTCGCTTGGGGTATGTCTATCAGTTTTGCACATTGAGAGACTGACATTCTTGCCCATTCTTCCTTGCAAAACAGCTCGAGCTCAGTGAGGTTGGATGGAGAGCGTTTGTGAACAGCAGTTTTCAGCTCTTTCCACAGATTCTCGATTGGATTCAGGTCTGGACTTTGACTTGGCCATTCTAACACCTGGATACGTTTTTGTTTTGAGACTGTGGTCCCAGCTCTCTTCAGGTCATTGGCCAGGTCCTGCCGTGTAGTTCTGGGCTGATCCCTCACCTTCCTCATGATCATTGATGCCCCCACGGAGTGAGATCTTGCATGGAGACCCAGACCGAGGGAGATTGACCGTCATGTTGAACTTCTTCCATTTTCTAATAATTGCGCCAACAGTTGTTGCCTTCTCTCCAAGCTGCTTGCCTATTGTCCTGTAGCCCATCCCTGCCTTGTGCATGTCTACAATTTTATCCCTGACCATTGTGAAGAGGTTGGAGTCTGTTTGATTGAGTGTGTGGACAGGTGTCTTTTACACAGGTAACAAGTTCAAACAGGTGCAGTTAATACAGCTAATGAGTGGAGTAGATGAGGGCTTCTTAAAAAAAAAAACTAGCAGGTCTGTGAGAGCCAACATTCTTACTGGTTGATAGGTGATCAAATACTTATGTCATTAAAAAAAAAGAAATTAATTATTTAAAAACCATACAATGTGATTTTCTGCATTTTTGTTTTAGTTTCCATCTTTCACAGTTGAAGTGTACTTATGATAAAAATTACAGACCTCTACATGCCTTCTAAGTAGGAAAACCTGACAAATGAGCAGTGTATCAAACACTTGTTCTTCCCACTGTGTATATATATTTATACAGTATATTTATATATATTAATATATATAATAGTATATTTTATATATACATTATATATATACATTATATATATATATATATATATATATATATATATATATATATAATGTAGCTGATATGTTGTGTTTTTACTGGACAGTGTGAAATTTCATAAATGTAACACTGGTCTGAGAAAAGAGGAAATTCAAATCGCGACAGGTAATAAAGGCCAATTTACACTTGCCAAATAATCTAACCGTTTCAAAGAAAATGTTACTTCTGAGTCTAATTAAACACTGATGACTCTAAACGTTCATACATACACTATAACTTTAAGATAATTTATCACCACTGATGAACCCCATAAGAAGATAGGCTATAGGTTAATCATTGTGTCTGTCTGGTAGCTTTTTTCGCTTTACGCTGTGCAGTTCCGCGAGGTGCATGCGAATCTCGGCGGCCAGACGCAACCATACCATAAATACCAGAGACGGTAGGATCTTTGTAAATACGTATTTATCAATCAATCACTCAAAATGTATTTATATAGCACTTTACAACAACCTGCTGGTATCCAAAGTGCTTAACAAAATGAGTAAAATCACAACATACAATAGAAAGAGTAAACATAGAAAATAGTAAAATCAGAAAAAGTTACAAAGAAGCAAAAGAATGAAATTGTCACACTTATGTCTGGTTTTATATATTAACCCTCTTAATACATCCATGGTTTTAACCTCAATGATGTCAACAAGTGGTGCAGAGTTGCGTCAATTTCATTTCCATGGTTGTGCCGGTGTAACACCAAATTCTGTGACAATCGTATTTTGTGACTGTAGGGGGCGCTGTTGCCACTGGCACAAGGGTCACATATTCTGACAGCTGTTGTCAGAATATGTGACCCTTTGTGCCTAAGACCAGATGTTGACCAGAGTGATTATTGTTTCTTGTCTATACACATGAAGATAAAACAAGTCACCTGAAATGGTTTGACTGTTGTTACAGGTGATTTCTGCAAAGTTACAGTAGGGTCACATATTCTGACAACAGCTGTCAGAATATGTGACCCCTTGTGCCAGTGGCAACAGCGCCCCCTACAGTCACAAAATACGATGGTCACAGAATTTGGTGTTACACCTGTGTCGTGCCTGCCCGCGGAGGTTTGCACGTGAAGCTACCGTGGATAGTTAAAGAAAGGTAAACACCACACCTGGCATTGATTATGGTGTGGTCGAAGTGCAGCAAATCTTCAATTGTAATCCCACTGTGCGTAGGATGGTTCCTCTTCTAAGTGTAGTAAACACCATTCAACTTGCGAAGCTATAATGTTTTAGCCTATTACTGGCTAGCTACCTTCTAAAACTTGGGTTACAAAGACCAGGAGAGAAGGGCAAAGATTATTCCATTGGAGTCGTGTTTCTGGCCACTATGGATGTAACCTAGCTACAGTAAGTTCAACATTCACTCTTCTAGCTTGGTCTTTGTCTCAACTAACTCATAAGAATACATATTATTTCATCTCTCATTTCGCTTCTAGCTAGCTAGATTTTAGGGTTAAATCATAGAATAATGGGGTTCAATTATCGGCTAGCTAACTTAGTTCTGCTAGTTTATGTCTGCTGTTTGACTCGTAGCTACGATTTTCTGTCATAGATTTTTGGATAAAATATAGCTGCTGGTTGTAGTTGGGAATTAGTTTTTTAATGGTAAAATGAGATTTAAAATTTGTTGATAATAGGTTTTGAACAGTATAGAAGGAGTTATTTTCATTACAAAAAAACTCAAAAGTATATTCAAAACGTTTGTCAAACATACACTAGCCTCTATCAAGCGCAGCATGCCAAATTATACAGACACATATGGTGAAGGGAACACACACTCTTGTTGCAAATTGTGTTTTTCTATTATCAGTAGGGTCATTTTGTTCCTATTGTAAGAGGTCATGGAACAGGACAACAACAAACAGTAAACTAGGAAGATTATCTGCAAGCGGTTTTGTGTGTTTTTTCAATACCAGTACTCACATTTACTGACAGCGGAGTAATATTGTCTGATGCACTCCCAGCCTTTATTATTCTCTCTGGTTCAATCACACAGGAATATTTAGGACACTTGCTCTTCAGAGGCTTTTTGTGCTTGTTTGGAAGGGTGTATTTCTAATGTAATGCTGAACTGGGATATTTGTTGGACCCAGTAAATGGAGAGACGCATTTTGGACCCTATTGGAAATGTACTTAAATTGGTAAAAATTAATTCTGCAAATAACATCTTTCACAAATCAATATAGTCACAGTAATATGCATTATGTAGGCTATTAATTAGTAGTAAAGTAAAGTATCACTCTTTGTTTAAATCTAAGTTAATATTGGGTCAAGAGAAGTTTGCGTTTTTCTGTCAAAGGCAAGGCAGCTTTATTTGTATAGCACATTTCAGCAACAGGCAATTCAAAGTGCTTTACACAAAAACAGTTAAAAAATAAAAACAGATAAAACACAAGAATAAAAGTTACAGTGCAGTGTAAGAAATTAAACGTTAAAGAAATGAACAACCATTTAAAGAAAGGCAACATCAAAAAGAAAGGTCTTCAGCCTTGATTTAAAAGAACTGAGAATAGCAGCGGATCTGCAGTTTTCTGGAAGTTTGTTCCAGATATGAGGAGCATAGAAACTGAACGCTGCTTCCCCCCTGTTTAGTTCTGACTCTGGGGACAGAAAGCAGACCTGTCCCAGACGACCTGAGAGGTCTGGGTGGTTCATAGTGTAGTAGAAGATCAGAAATGTATTTTGGCCCTAAACGGTTTAGTGATTTATAAACTAGCAAAGGTACTTTGAAATCAATTCTTTGAGGCACTGGAAGCCAGTGTAAAGACTTCAGAACTGGAGTGATGTGATCCACTTTCTTGGTCTTGGTGAGAACTCGAGCAGCAGCGTTCTGAATCAGCTGCAGCTGTTGATTTTTAGGGAGACTTGTAAAGACCATTACAGTAGTCAAGTCTACTGAAGATAAAAGCATGTTTTTTTCAAAATACTGTTGACACATAAGTAATTTAACCCTTGATATATTCTTAAGGTGATAATAGGCTGAATTTGTAATTGTCTTAATGTGGCTCTTAAAATTCAGTTCAGAGTCCATGACTACACCAAGATTTCTGGCTTTGTCTGTTGTTTTTAACATTGTTGTTTGAAGCTGAGCGCAGACTTTTAATCGTTCGTCTTTTGCTCCAAAAACAACCACCTCAGTTTTTTCTCCATTTAATTTCAGAAAGTTCTGGCACATCCAGCCGTTAATTTGTTCAATGCACTTAGTTTTTGTATTGGACTATAGTCCCCTGGCGATAAGGTTATGTAAATTTGTGTGTCGTCCGCATAACTATGGTAACTTATTTTGTTGTTTTCCATAATCTGAACCAGTGGAAGCATGTAGATGTTAAACAGAAGAGGCCCCAGAATGGAGCCTTTGGGAACTTTGGACGTCATATTTGTATGCTCAGATGTATAATTACCTATTGACACAAAGTAATCCCTATTCTGTAAGTAGGATTCAAACCAGTTTAGTACTGAGCCAGAAAGGCCAACCCAGTTTTCCAGTTGGTCTAGTAATATGTTGTGGTCGACCGTGTCAAATGCAGCACTGAGATCAAGTAATACTAAGACAGAAATTTTGCCACTATCTGTCTTAAGGTGGATGTCATTAAAGACTTTGACAAGAGCCGTCTCAGTGCTGTGGTGTGGTTGGAAACCCAACTGAAAGGTATCAAAACTGTTTTTTACTGACAAGAAATGGTTGAGTTGTTGAAAAAACGCCTTTTCAATGGTTTTACTTAAAAAGGGAAGGTTTGATATCGGCCTATAGTTCCTCATTAATGATGTGTCTAGGTTGTTCTTTTTTAAGACTGGCTTGATTACTGCAGTTTTCAGGGCCTGTGGAAAGATACCTGAAAGAAGAGACATGTTCACAATCTGTAGAAGATCAGAAGCCAAACAATTTTTGAAAACTCCCGTTGGTAAAATATCAAGGCAACAGGAGGAGGTTTTCAGATATTGTATAATGTCCACCAGGTTTTTATGGTTGATTGTATGAAATTCTGTCATATTGGAACTAGTTTTGCTTGAACACTGTGACAACACATATCCTGTACTTGATATGGAGGCACTGACTGTTTGTCTAATCTTCTGAATTTTGTCTTTAAAGAAGGAGGCAAAATCATTGCAGGCCTTGGTGGATAAAAGTTCAGATCTAAACGTCTTTTATGCTATCTTGGTAAACCTTTAGAAATCCCCCCCTAGATCGTTCTTGACATCTACTTCAAGAAATGGTACATTTCAGAGTAAAATGGTCTTTCAGTCACAATCTGCTTTTAGCGCCACAATTTTTTTTTTTCCATGTGTTTCAAGCTGTTGGCTGTAGGTCATGCCATTTGTGGGTGAATGGTTGTACTGCCTGGAAGACCCTATTAGTTATTTATGAGGTCTTTCTGTACATACAGTGTTTCCTGCCAGGGGACCCAGGAAAACAACCACAGATGGAGAGACAACATGCTCTCACCAAAATAACAAGAGCCTATAGTGTTGTCCAGTACTATTTTCACAGTTTCACAATTGTTTCCAGTGTTGTTTTAAAGGCCAACTCCTCTTGTCAACCTTTTTGGAGGTGTGTTTAACTTGCTGTGCATTTACACGCATAGTGGGGGCTGAACAGTCTGCTTTAAAAATGACGTATGATGAATGATGTATTTTCGTGACTTGTTATTAAAGATTTACTTCTTCAGTAGGAACAATCATAAATCATAAAAATACAATTCCAGTGACAGACAGCCTCTGGAAGTAGAAAAGTATTAAAAAAGGGACTTTTCATTGTTGGTTTGTCTTTTCTGGGAATGTGTTAGTAATAAGAAAAACAGATTAACTCTAGCCTCTCATCCTTTAAATCCTTCTTATATAAGTACAACCCTTTTGAACCATGCGCCCGGACCCTTTTTTCTACCGTCAAACTAGCAAAAGTGGATTTGGACACGCCCTAAACACACCTGCGCCATGTGGTTCACACTGTGCGCCTAGATCGTTAAAATAGGGTCCCTAGACTATTTGTAGCATGTGTAAAAATATGTAATTGAAGAATACTTTTAACCCTTGTGTTGTCCTCAGGTCAAATTTGACCCTTTTTCAAAGTTTTTTTATATCACAAATATGGGTTTCTTTGAACCAAAATGCTCAAATATAGTCCTAACATGGATGTATGTTGAATAGAACCCAAACAAACTTCTTTGCAGGTAAAATTAATGACTACATTTATTGAATTGTGGGTGTTTTATTCAATTTTTATGACATTTGGAAAACATGTTTAAATGGTTTTTAAAACAGTATCCTGACTAAACTTTGACAAACGAGTCTGTGATCTCTTAACATCCTTTGATCTTAACCCTTAGTCAAAATAATTTATAATTTCTTCCTTTTTAACTAAAAAAATTGGTATTATAATATATAAAAGAGGTTTATTGATCATGAATTTAAAACACGTTGAAAGAAAGCAACATTTTTTTTTAAACTGTCCAAAGTATAAAAAAAGAGCCAAAAATGCTGAAAACACAAAATTCATTTTTGATCTGGATGGACAACAAGTTCATGGTCAAAGGGAAGACAACACAAGGGTTAAACTGAGCATTATTATTTCAGTCTTCTTTGATTCTTTCATCTGATCTCATCTTTTGAGATACCCCATTTTATTTAAATGAACTATAGACTAGGTAAGCATAGGTGTTATACATCTGTCTATCTTAAGAGGCAATAGAGTGCAGGTGAAAAGGGAAAACAAATAGGGGCACACTGGGCTCTCTATTTACTGAACATCAGCAGGGAAGTAGTTCAGCACTGTTGAGAGCTGAAGAAGAGAAGGAGCTGTTTCCCCATGTCTCTGCCAGTCTGCCTGATGCCATGTCCCATAAACCTTATCAGTTTGTCAGCATTCATTCATATCTCACTGACATTTCTCTTTTCCACAGTCACTCTATCTCATTTACTCTCCTTTCTCCCGAGCTGTCTGCTGAACCCTGCCAGGGAAACGCTGTGAATTAGAGCACTGAGCTCGGTGTCCAAGCACCCTCGGGTCATTTCTGTCAGTCTTCGCTCTGCCAACTGGTACAGCAGTTTTATACTCGCAGCATATTTTGTCCAGTCCAAGGATTTCAAAATGTTCTGAGAACAGGGTTTATTCACGTTAAAATAGATGCAACTTTCTCATTACAGATTCACTTGCTGGCCACATAAAAGTAGCTTCCCTGACGCACTGGTGAAGACGTATGCTTATGACCACTGTAATTAGGACATGAATTGGGCAGGGACCTCTGCATATTGTCCCTGTGGTTTCAGGTCAGCTGTTTTTAGTAGGTCACACCTATGCTGTAAGAGAAAAGAAGCCACGTCACCAGACTGCATAAGTGTAGGAAGAGCATACAGTCCATTTTTATATCTCCAGACAAGATTGCAATGTGAGATGTCTATAATCACACTGCAAAATCATACAAATATACACCTGTATGTGCTCACCGTTAACTCCTACGCGCAACCACTTTGCCATTTAGGGGTTGACCCTCCTTCCACTCCCCTCCTTTCCCGTCCTCACGCCTACTGAGCTCATCCCAGGTGCCTGCTTTGCCCGTTCAGACACTCAGCCCACCCACGCACTCACACTCTCAGTCCCAGCGAGCAGCGGCAAACGTTTTTTCCCGCTTTCTTCTTCTCCTCTCTACTCCCACCCACTCCAAAAGGCTGTGAATCACTGGCTGACACGCTGAAGCACCAGCAGGGCTCTTGTGTTTTTAGATGGAGAGGGACTAACATCTCCTTTTCCCTTGGTTTGTGATGCATAGCCTATTATTTTGGGGATTGACTTAGGTACAACACTTTGAAAGATACAGTTTGTGTAATTGTGCAGGGCTGCTTTAGGCTGATATTAGTTCATGCATGTGTGTCTTAGTGTGTCTTTAAGTGTAATTTGTTATGCATTTGTGCCAGTGGGACCGAGAAACGTTGTTTAGCACTTAGTGGAGTGATTCGTGCGTTTCCAAAATCAGCTTGTGCAAGTGACAGGCAGAGTCTTTTCGGCGAACCACTGCTCAATGATTCATATACCCCAATCTGTCAGCAGGCACCGACTATTGTATGAGCTGTAGATCTGACTTCTCCTGAATGCCTTTCAAGTGTAAAAATCGTTAAAAGTCTTCCATATTTATGGTATGAATGCTGGTCAGTAGCATTTCTCACCTTTTGATTTGATGTAGCCTGATGTATCAGGAACCAAGTTGAGCCCAAATTATTTTCTTTTTTTTAACATTATTATTTGGGGCTTTTCCCTTTTTATTATAGTGAGAGTGGGTAGACATGAAAGGGAGAGAGAGATGGGAGGGTGACACTCAGCAAAGGGCCGCAGGTCGGATTCGAACCTGAGCCGCTGCAATACTCAGCCAACATGGGGCGAATGTGCTTACTGGGTGAGATCCAAATTATTTTCTGGGTTAATCAAATCATTTTTTTTCAATATAATATTTGTATAATAGTGCCCGTAGTAATTTACCAGAGCCTGAGAGCACATCCTCACATTTTCTTTGTTCGACCAATAGCACAAAACCCAAAGATGCAGTATTAAATGTATTATCTAATAAAGCAGCAAGTCCTCATCAGAGAATATTTGGCAATATTTTTGGCAAAAAACCCCTGAAATGATTACATGATTATCAAAACAGTTAAAGATATATTTTCTGTTGATTACCTAATTGATTATTCAACTTGTGGTTTAAGCATCTATTAGTGTTGCATCCTAAATATATATATACTGTATAATAAAAGCTGGTATTGTTGCCTTTTGGTGGTCAAATCATTTGCAGAAGGATGTACGTTTGTGACTTGGATTTGTAGCACATACTGTATGATACTGAGTAGAATCTGATAAGGACGTGTTGAGTCTGTCACAGGATGAAAATGCTGTTCATCCTCTATTCCTTCTGTTTGAAATGACATAAAATGCCCTTTTCTTTGGCCTTTCCGCTATCGAGTGGACTGAGCGTAAGCTTGATTGAAGCACTTATACATATACAGTCGATGTGTGTCAGTTACACTGGTTTAGCCACTTGGCAATGTGAGATAATTTTCACCCACTGACAACTGTGATTGTCTGGAGTCCAATCTGCCAAGAAACGCTTCACACAGATGGCGAGAGAGAGCGAGAACATGGAGGTTGGATGATGGAGGTTGATTTCACCGTCTCTTACAGGCCTCGGCATAATCACACTCTCAATATTTCCTTTAGTAGGTTGATGTGTGCAATTGCTGACATGTTTGTGTTTGTGTGTGTGTGTGTGTGTGTGTGTGTGTGTGTGTGTGTCAGCGACTCACGCAGCCGCGGAAGCTACATAGGCATTGTGAGGAGCTCTGTTTCTTTTGTGTTTGCCAGGAGCAGCTTTCCACCCACGGTGGGCAGGCTCGGCTGGCTGCTAGTTTGGCAATCCCTGGATGACTTTGCTAGAAAGGAAGGCACGCAGCCATTCATGGTCACATTATGTACATGGGGAACAGGATAGCAATGGTGGCTTAGAGATATTCTCCAATAAATGCATCTCACTCTCTTCTGTCTTTGACCAAAAGTATAAATGTGTTAATTGGGCTACAGAACAAATATGAAATGTGCATATCCAGTTCCCTGCTGTATAAAATGTAGGCCTACTGTACAAAGTTTTCAGAACATAAAACACTTGTCAGACTCAACATGTGGAGGGTGATATATTCACTCAAATCTGGAGATTACAGGATTTGAGTTAAAACATTGATGCCAAGCAATAAAATCAAGCAGCCTCCAGTGTGGCTGACTGCACTTAAACTACATTAGATGGTCTGCTGGTGATATATTGACGAATCTTAATTGGCTTCTATACATTCAGCAGACAGTTGGGGTCGCCAGATATAAATCATTTGAGTCGATAACCGCCCATTTAAACAAGTAGTTTAACCTACTACTGTATCCTACTCGTTTTACCTTAAAACAAATAACTAATATAATCAAATAATATCCATGTTTGCAGTTTCACCTTTTTCTTGAAGCAGCTGGATATCTCCCAATTCATGGGAATAACCAGCAACAAACCAAACCAAAGGATGATTGGCTAAGTTAATGAATTAATATTTGATTAAAACAAATGCATACATCTTGGAATAAAGGACTTTACTTGGCTCAATTAAAATAGCTTTGTGCATTTTATTCAGGTAGCTATGCTTTTACGTTTATCTCGCTCTTTCACTAACAGACCTCTCTCTCTCTCTCTCTCTCTCTCTCTCTCTCTCTCTCTCTCTCTCTCTCTCTCTCATTTTCTCTCTCTCTCTCTCTCTCTCTTTCTCTCTCTCTTTATCTCTCTCTCTCTCTCTCTCTCTCTCTCTCTCTCTCTCTCTCTCTCTCTCTCTCTCTCTCTCTCTCTCTCTCTCTCTCTCCCCTCACTTCCCTCACACTTTTCATTCAGCTACCCAAGATGGCGGCAGCCCCATCCATCCAGCCGCCGAGCGTTCACTCTCCTATAGCCGGGGAGAGCGCACTTTCCCCGGAGATGGACAGCCCCGAGAGCAGGCAGCCGGAGGATGCGGCGGCGGCAACAACACAGCCCTCCGACTCGGAGATTAGCCTCCGCGACCTGCCCGACCTGGAGCCGGAGGAGATCGAGAGGAGGCTGGCCAAAACTCGTAAAGAGCTGAGCAACAGGAGGAAAATCCTCATTAAGAACCTGCCGCCTGACACCACTAACCAGGTACACGTTAGTTTGGAAAAAATCTGTAGCAAAAGTAGTGTTGTTAACTATAGTTTAGAGTTTGTACGCATATCGAGACATACAGTTGTCATTAGTTTAGTTTGCACTGACCGTCGCACTTTTAAAATGAACTTTATTGTTTGGCGATAATAAAGACCCGGTGGCAGTGACCTTAATTCACCCCATGATCGTCTAGTATTTGTAATAATATGACAGTATCTGTATAAGTAACATTAGTTTTGAAGTGTATTTGAATAGTTTACAAATTTACAGTGGAATCTGGCTAACAGGCTGTTAGATTTACATTTCATTCGTTAATAGCCTGTATGCACACCGTCTTGTTCAAGGGATGCCCAACTAATACTAAGGCTCAGTTAATTGTTTGGCCATAACAGTTCAAACCATTGCAGAATGAGGCTACCAAATCTACTCTTGTATTTACAACATTTGTGATTTAAACGAATCTTTAAATATTTTACTAGTTTTTGGATGATCTAAATCGACTGAAAGATGTCACAGTGTACTCCAAAACAATGTGGCATGTTGGATGATTTTGTTTTGATTTTGTTTCTAAGTGGGTTCTTGCAAAAGCTGTATGGGGCTTGCAAGTTCTGTTGCTTTTCTTGTAACAAGAGGACATACTGTGGAGGAAATCCCTTACCTTCATCATTCAGGTCTACCTAACGTTGTAACTTATCCATGCACCTGTTCTAGCATCAAAAACGTGTCAATTATACGAGATTGGTAAAGTCAGAAAGCAAAATTACTATTAGTTGGTGTGTGTGTGTAAGTGTGATTGAGAGTTACACTTACTTCAGCTAACTCAGATTACATTTTTTAAGACTTGATTGATAAAATCCAATATTTCTGACTTTGTTTACACAGTTTGCTTTATTCAGATTCATTTACAGCAGATCCGTTTATCTTCTATTTTTAGACTACACACAAGCACTTTGCAAGTATGTTTCTCGTCAAAGACATCAGAGTGACAGAGTAATCAGAGTGATGTTTTTTGATTTCTCCTACTTCATTCATCACTTGTGTCAGCATGCAAGGCAGAGCGTTAGAGGAGCTGATGGTGTTTCCCTTCAGGGTTGTAGCACCAAACATTCTTAGAAAGAGGCACACTGCCAAGCAGAACAAGCGCTCTGCCGGGTGTTAGTGTGTGTTCAAGGAGAAAGTGAGGGAGTGTGGAAGAGTGCAACTGCATGATGTTTGTAAGAAATGTGAAACAGAGGGGGGAGAGAGAGAAAAAGTCACTTGGATCAGGAGAAGCAACAGAAGTGGAATTTCTCTCTCTCTCTCTCTCTCTGTATTTTCCACATTATTCATGTGTCAGAGCGAGTGTGATATGTTTAGTGAGCCTGAGCAGAGCAGTCAGAGAGCAGACCCTGCTGAACGTGCCACATGAATTTATCCATTTTAAGGAGTAGGTCAGTCTTTCACATCCCGCAATACGAGATACTGACTGGTAGTGAAACTGTAAGCTCAGTCTACGTATCTTATGCAGAGCAATCCGGCAGCTTGTCAGAAATTAATGATTAACAAAAATCTTTTAAACAACATCACAAAACCACAACTCCAAAATATCCTAACCATCTATAACAGAATAAAACATTGCTGTGGATAGTTAACATTTTCTTTTTAACGGTGTGCTTAAAAGGCTCCAATTGCTGTACTTATTTCTGTTTGAAAGGCTATAGAAAGGCTGTAATATATTTTCCATCACACGACCTGTAGCCTAAACTAATATTCCTATATCAGCAGAATTTGTGATATTTTAATAATGCTGGTGTTGACGCAGTAGCATCTTCCATAAGGTTATAGATTTATGGTGAAGGAAAGTCCTTGTCACTGTCTTATGTAACCTGTCTGGTGACCGGACTTAATGACGCCACCCGAGTCCACCTCCCATTCTCGTCATACGCGCTGCCCCATTAGTAAACACTATGTCGTAGATTGGATATACTGAATGTGTGTGTGAGTGTGTTGAGTTCATGGTGCACTGTGTTAAATAAATGGCCCAGCTGACAGTCCTCATCACAGAGAGTAGAGGGGGGATGGGAACAACGGAGGGAATGAGAAAGTAGAGCTGGAAGATAGTAGAGTTGGGTGAGAGGAAAGGAAGGATGAAGGTAAAGGAAATAGAAAGAGAGGATTGAGGGATGAGCAGGGAGAGACATTTGGTCCAAATAGAAGCCATTAATGACTCTTATCCTCTACCATTTTATCAAATCAGTAGGCTTTGCTAAAATGCTATCAGTAGCATTTTACAGAAAAGAAATCCACTATTGACTCCAAATCCTTTTGAATCACATTTTTCATGAGCTACCTTCTAATTTTAGAGGTCCCAATTCAGAGCTATTAAGTTGATAAGATTCAAATATTTATACTATGTGCATGAAAGCTAAACTGGGAGGTTATACTGAATCAAGACACGATCAGTAAGATAATTTCTCTAGAGAGGACTCGCTGCTCCACTGATCTTGGAAACAAAGTCCTCACATGGTGATACAGTGGTGTTAATAAAAGTGTTTTTTTTATTTTCCCTTAGTAATGATTTTTGGTACAAATGCTATCTTAGAAATAACACATCAACCACACAAGGTTTATTTTAGCCTTTTCTTTTATAACATTGTGCGACCACGATGGACAAAAAAGTATCAAAATTGATGCAGCAGAACCAGAGATATCGTCCATAACATATGCATTTTTCTTCCTTGTCAAAACTTGGTGCACACAATGCAAGTCACACATGGATTGTAGGAGCCACATACTGTATGCTGTTTATGGTCTCATTTGTATTATTTATTGATTATTATATTGTGCACTTATTTTGTAGGTGGTGGGTTTGTTCATTGCGGCTTGAGTGGAAGTGATAACATTATATTTGTTTGCTTCACCTGGGTTTTTGGGGCTTTGACTGAGAGTGGGTGAGCCTGGGTGCAAACACTTACTGTTGACTGCTGCACTAACTCACTTATTTTGACTCGCAAATAGAGATGGTCCGATACCGTTTTTTGCTTCTCGATACGTATCTGATACCTGAACTTGCGTATCGGCCAATTCTGAGTACTGATCCGATACCAGTGTGTCATATTTTATTATATTTAAACAGCTGTATACTGCTATCCCTGTATGGATGTGATATGATTTCTATCTTTGTTGTCGGTCTGGCTCAGGTTAAAGTCTTTGTGAAACATGAACAAACACCAACAATGAATGCCACAAAACCTTCTGACAGTCAGTTATAACGGGAAAAGTGTGTGTGTGTGTGTGTGTGTGTGTGTGTGTGTGTGTGTGTGTGTGTGTGTGTGTGTGTGTGTGTGTGTGTGTGTGTGTGTGTGTGTGTGTGTGTGTGTGTGTGTGTGTGTGTGTGTGTGTGTGTGTGTGTGTGTGTGTGTGTGTGTGTGTGTGTGTGTGTGTGTGTGTGTGTGTGTGTGTGTGTGTGTGTGTGTGTGTGTGTGCCCCCCTCCTGACCGTGGGCAGTCTTCATCACTTACAAGTTTGTGTGCACACACATTAAACACACGTAATTTAGCTGTTTACAGTGGCATTAGTCACCTTAAAGTTTTGCAGATGTTTTTGCCGTGAGTATCATGCAGCCATTTAAGATACACTTGTTTGACTGACTACTGTTAGTACAACCAGGACAGACCAACAAGTTGTTGGCACAAAATGGCATTATTTTAGCAATCACTCATACTTGTTGGTGAATTTGTTGAGGTGAGAGGATGACCTTAAGATGCGCTGAAACCTCCAATGCCAAACCAGTTGAAATTCTTGGTGATGGTGGAGAGTAGGAGCAGGAGCATTGAGGGTATGGTTAAAATCAATGTCAGAATATCAATGAGGGCATGTTTTCAGTATCAGTGCATATCCTGGTGCGGCAAATGTAAGCATTAACTAACACTTAACTAAATTTGTCATTTTTTGATAGTCTATAATTATTTTACTTAAACGCAGTATGTTTATAGCATCAATAAAGCTGATATGAATATGAATCGACTGAATGTCAATACAAGATCATTTTGATGATTAAAGGGATATTTCACCGCTGCAAAGATGAATATTTATTTAAGTTGGTTAATTTATGTAATAGAAATCTGAAAAAAATGTAGAAGTTGGTGCCTTCTTGACCGAGAAAAGCCAGAAAATGTATTTTTGGCTAATGATTTTTTGGCATCTTTCATGAAGATTAAAGACAACAACTCCCACGATGCACTTGCTTCACTTCCCTACAAGGCCACTCCCAAATCACTCCTACCGGTTTCAGAGGGTGGTCAAGTCAATTGGGTTTTATTGTCATTTCAACCATATAGGAAACATTTCACCGTGGCTCAAGTGGTGTAACACATTTAAAATACTGTATATAAAAAAGACATCATATAAAAACAACATACGAGATAGGCTATAGTTTAGTGCACACACATTATAGACTATAGATAAAGTGCAATTACTAAAAGTAAAGAATTTAAGACAGATAAGGGACAGGACAGACAACAGATAACAAAAGACAGGGCATAAATAAAGTTGTAAGTTCAGCTAACGCATTGGTAGCTTGACAGGATGTAAACACAAAGAATAAACACAACTGTGAATTTGCGTGAAATATAGAATAGTCAGCATTTCACAGTCACAAATTCCAGCAGCGGTGAGCAGTAGTTTGACAAACACCACATTTCTCCACCAGTCCATATTATAGCAGCATCTCTATCTGCTCGGAAGGCTAGCAAGCCTGGTAGCTGGATAGCGGAGTCCGGTACACTGTTGTTCAGCCATGTCTCCACAAAAACAAAAACACAGCAGTCTCTGCACTTGCGGGTTTCATTGAAGTTGGATATGGTCCGGTTTGATGTCTAATGAGAGGAAATTTGCAAGCAGGTTGGATGGGACAGGTGGCCGGCTAGTGTTATTTCTCCACCTAGCTCGAACTCCTGCCCTCGTTCTGCGTTCTTCCACACCGCTTTCGATGTCCCGGCCAGCGGCATTATGCGATAATGCAGGCTGAGGTGCTGGTCCTCATAGCAGATGAAGCGCATAGTGTGTTGAATATTTCGTCTGTAATGCATATTCTCCGATCTCTACCAGTATTCCAGTAGTACACTTTGCCAGACAAACATTTTACATTCTACTGCAGCAGCTGCTCCGGCTGCCTCTGTTTTGCGGCTCGTACAGGTAGCCACGAGCATCAGAATTGCGCACCAGATCTTCAAAATCCCCTTCTGCTATATGCTGCTTCAAAACTACCTTCCACCATTGTGGTTAGCCTACTAAAGTATGAATTAATTACTCAACTTTCTCCACATAGCAATAGCCTAAGCTTAGCTTCAAGATGGCACTTGACACTTGAGTCACATCGGGTAGGTACAGTCCCACCCCCTATGGGTGGGTTGAAAACACTTGGAACTATTGGCTGGCGTCCATAGCCTCTGGGCAAAAATGCCTCCGATGACACAAAACGATGATTTTTGCATCATCAGAGGCAGACTGAGAACTATCGTCTCGGGGACATGAGGGAGGGAAGCACGGTCATTTGAAAATCCTACCGGATTTCTACTGATACAAAGCTTAATGCGAAACGGTGAAGTATCCCTTTAAATGGGCTACGAAAGACAATATTGTAACTGCATATGTTTGGTGAAAGGTCATTCTTGTCTTTTAGTGTGAGATAGAGCAGGTGGAAGGGTATATTTGACCCTTCAGAATTCTGCTGATCCCGGTTCACTAGAGCTCTGGATCCTTTGTGTGTCTGCATGTTTTAACCTTCCTGTGGACTGGAGGAGAGAGGAGACACAAATTTCTACACGGATCAAAACTTCATGATTACATAGACAACACACATTGTAATTGTCTTTTGACAATTGGATATTGTCTGAAGGCAGGTTCTGTAAAATACCTGACCTCATCCATCACAGAGTCAACAGAAAACCCAGTCAGTGGAAGGTCTGTGGGGGCACACACCTCAGTAATAAGAGAGGTCAAACAAGAGTTACGAGAAAACCATGCCAAGTATTGCTACCCATGGACCAAATGCAATAATTCAATTCAATTTCTCTTATGAGATGCTCTTGGCAGCGTCCGAGTAAACAGCATAAACCCATCCATCCATCCAATCACCTTCAGGACTTTTATTCTACCCACAGGGAACAATGGGATCTATAAGGAGACACAGATGTCCTATGCCTTTAGGAAATATGAAAAGAGAACATTTTAACCACAATGCCTTTATTTATCATCTCCCTGTCAAAATGCTAAATGTCTCTATTAGCTTGCAAGAAATCTAGCAGAAATCAGTCTACAGTATGTTATGTTACAGTTTGTTAAATTAATGTGACATTATGCTTGATATGTTGACTCAAATGAACTTACAGTGGAAACGCCGTATTTGTGTGTTTACTTGCAAATGTATTAAATAACATATTTTGATCTAGCTGCATATATTTCAGTTACAGTTTAAATGTTTTTTTTAAAATACAATGCATATCTCATGTTTAGCTTGATTCCAGTAATGTGAAGTCAATAATGAAAGAAAAACGTGTGTAATGCAAATGGAGAAGAAGACATTAACCTTTCCACATCCACTGTTAATGTGCATTGTGCTTTCACTGGTGCCTATAAGTATAAATGACTACAACAGGCCATTTAGCTTTTATGTCTGAGAGCTTGTCTGCCAGTCTCTACATGCCTCTGCAGTTCCAGTAAAGTGTAGTTTTCTGACATAAATCCAAAGCCACACTGGACAAAGTGATGTTGCATGTCAAAAATAAATAGATAATAATAGAAAGAAATATTTTAGCAGTGTTCAACACCCAGGCACAATATAAATTGTAGGTTGTTTTATCTTTTAACATGGTGGCTAGGATTGACCACATCTCAACACTGTTGTGTAAACACTTGCACACATTTTAATTTATATTATTATGAGGCACTTAAGGTACTGCAAGCACACACACAAATAAAATATATATTATAAAATCAATATTCTTAAATGACGTTTTGACCCAACGTCTTCAGGACTCTGTTGAAATGTGAGGAGTGACTGCCGGCTCAGTGGGGAAAATAACCTCCAATCTGAGACCTGTGGCTTCAGGGCCGGAGCCAAGCAGAGACAAGTGGGTGTGAATGGGGGAGGGAGGTGGGGTCACACTGGGTGACAGAAGAATCTGTCCTGTCTGATGGCAAGCCACCTGCTTCCCATAGCCCACTGGTTCTGTCTTTTCTTAAATCAGCTTCTCTATGAAATAAGTGAAATGGCAAAACAGACAGGGTTTGACCAAGCAGCGACCACTAAGATGCTGTTCTTCTAATGCCAAAGGCCAAACTCCACTGGAAAAGTGGTTTGTCATTTATTTCACTGCATGATAAATATTGTATAGTTTGGCGTATTGTATACTTAAAATATTTCTGGCCCAAACTAATTACAAGTTAATGTATACCATAGTAGCAGTGCTTCTGCCCCAATTAATGCTACCTAAAGGGTGATTAGTATAGCTATCGACAGTCTTTCTGTTATTGTTCTTAAATCAGTCTGTGCATGTTTAGGTACAGCACAGCCACGATATCATAAATCAGGCTTAGCATCCTTCCCCACTTACTGTACCTGAAAGGTGGATCATTTTTACATTACATCAGCAAATAAGGAACCAAGTAGTATTGCAGTGGTAGTTGTATATGCCAAGAAAATCTCCTTGTAGATCTTTGTACAATCATTCATGTCCGCTGGCATCAATTTATCTAGGAGTCACAATCGTTCCATCTACCCAGGATGGAAATGATGTTAACAGGATGGCCCGAGTTCTATGCAAAAGTGTAGCTATTTGCATACCATTTCAACCGATTTGCACACAGCAATGCACTGCAGGCTGGTGAACACTGTGCAAAAAATTCAACAAGTAATTAGCTCAGAGCGTTTTGCAGAGTAAAACCACATTAAGAGTCTGGCAAAGCATGCATAACTCTTGAACTATGTGACTGTTGTGGTGATAGAAAAGTTCATATCACTGTTTACTATTAAGTAAAAGAAAATAGGGAGAGTGTCATGAATTTCTACTTATTCTTTGTCATCTGTGTGTGTTCTGTCCCCTCCTACAGAAGATTTGAATAGAGGTAACATGAAAATGTAACCGGATAGCCATTGCTTAGTCCAGCCATGGAAAAGAGCAAACACGTGAGAAAGCAGGAGGATACAAATAAGGGAGAGGAGAAAGGAGTTTAAGGAGAAGGCTCAAGGACAGGAGGAGGAGGAGGAAGGCAGAGAGGAAAAGGGGGGAGAGACCCTATATGAAGAGAAAGAGATAAAAAACAAACATGTTAAAATGAGGAATTCTCTGAGAATGTGCATGAGAGAAAGAAAAGGAGATGTACAGTATGTACGTATGATTATCTGCTCTTAATATGTGAGTGTGCATGTTGTCTAAGAAGCTTTCCTGGCAAGCTTTTGATAGGCCAGTGATTTGTGCTGTGCATGGTTTGAGCCACCTGTCACACACATGCACACAAAGTCTGGCTCAGACCAAATATGGACTACAGTGTTTTTTTTGGATCTATTTGAGATTCATTGTTGCAATTTCCAATGAAAAAACAAGTTGTTAAACTGTGTTAAAACTTACTGCGGCTGGTACTGTAGATGCTATATGTTCGTTTGAAAGCAAACTGCAACATTCTACACTTCCTGAATGATTCCATTTGTGCATTCATTATCGACAACGTTGGCTGTTTTCCATCAAAATGTGTTTGACACCCACTTGGAAATAGAATCAAAAAATTACAACCTCTTCGGTTCAATTTATACTTGAAATAGAAGTTGTGTATGAATGTATAATCACATATAAAAACAAATACAGGTTTTGTATATACATTTTGGTGTACTTCACTGACAGACTACAACAGCTTACACTGGTCATAAAAGTACCGCACGTATAGAGTGCCAGTATTATTGAAATAATAATATCTATTGTAATGCTAATCATTTTAGACCATGTAGTTGTGTTTTGTGTGTGTGTGTAGAAGTAGCACTCTGCAGGCGGGCAGACATGGGTTTCATCCTCTGCACTCTCTCTGTAACATATATCTCTCTATCAGTAGGTCAAGGACACAGTTACTGCCGGTAAGGAGGCCGTGCAGAGGGCCGTATTTGTCTCATAATCCCATGCCATCCCATACCCCCCCTCACAGAGTTGAAATGATAGCTAACTGTTTCACCTTTCCTCAGTGGCCCTGTTTGTATTTGTAAGCCATCTCATTTATGACTGCAGGAGAAGAGCAAAGAGTGTCTGTGTAATGGATGAACAGGTGTTTGAGTAAACACATTCTCCTTCCCTCAATTTCTTCTTTGCCTGTTGGCTTTCTCGCCATACACTTCCATCCCCTTGTACATTTTCCACTGTAGAGAATATGATACGTGTAAGAGTGATTTACAGAGTGCAGCAGAGGAATTCAAAATATCTTAACTGGCAAACAAGCTGACAGATAGAAGGGTCAAAACAATGCCTAGGCTGTTTGAAAGGTGATTTGCAGTTCTTTTTATTTGCAGGAAATTGACAGTAGAAGCTGTGAGTGGAAAGAGAGTTGCTGCAAAAACACGGATGCGGTTTGCCATCGCATTGAAATTACAGTATTCTGACAGTTGTGGCTCTTAAAGGGATACTTCACCGGATAGCATTAAGCTTTGTATCTGTAGAAACACGATATATTTTATTTTTTATATATTGTATGTATTTTTGAATGACTGTGCTTCCCTCCCTCATGTCCCCCTGAGACTAGAGTTCTCTGCATTGTGGGTCCACCAATTTCAAAAAGAAATTCACATATCTACTACATAAGTGAACCAATTTAAAAATATATTCATCTTGGGGAAATGATGAACTATCCCTGGAATGTTTGAAGAGGGCTGCAAAGGATTCAGTTCCTTGTTTAAAGACACTAAAGCAGGGTGGATGCTAAGTGGATGTCATCTGTTTGAAGTTTCTTTTACTATTCACCCTAACAACTGCCCAAAAAACAGTGTTGTTCTGTTATTTGACACTCGTAGCACATAGCCAACGCAAAGTGATACATTTACTGTTTTGCAGGAGCATTGACCTTGCCAATGCTGGAAAATAACAGTGGTGTATCTTTTGTGGGTTTTTGTTGAAGGGATGAAGAATAAAACAAAAACATAAACACTTTTCCTCCTATACTACATTTTGGCTAAATGGCTGCACACTGTTGTCATAGTTTAAGAGTACAGCAAACACAACTGCAGTTTGATTTAATGGTTTCGCTCAAGGCACCGTTTTTTTGCCCAATTTGCATTAGGTAAGACAAAAAAATTATTCCAGGGTAGCACGGCTGTGTAGAGTTTTGACTTAATTATTCATTTGATAGACGCTTTTATCCAAAGCGACATACAAATGAAGCCTTAAAGAATAAGTGCCGCAGCACTCAGTGCCACAAGGCTGCAGGTGTTATAAGTACATAGCAAATAATGATTCTTTTTTTGGGGGAAGAGAGTGAGAGAAAGAAAGGAGGATGGAAGAAGAGCATATTATCTTGAAGATGTCAGTATTCAGCTGACCAAATCAAGTTCACTAACTCGTTAAACCACAGTTAATTTTTTTTCCGAAAAAACAAACAAACAATTTGTTTACGGGCCAGTAAAAATTGACTTTGGCCAAGTCAAACTGAACTGACAAATTCACAAGTCACGATTCTCCAAATCCTCGATTCGATTACATTTTCCATTCTAAGGTCACAGTTCAATTCTCGATTTTTTTTTTTTTTTTTTTTTTTTTTTAAAGCACAGGTTGCTATGCCATTTCTAGACTAGACTTTTATGCAATATAATATCTGACCTTTGTTCGCAATGTACCACACTACATAAATTTAAAACATTTATTAACAACCATGTAACAATTACCTATATCTTCAGTCATTTGGAAACTTAAGCAAAATGACCTGCCATCTAGCTTCTCTTTTGTAACTGCAGTCTTATTTACAGAAGATGACATTCAAGTTCACAACAAAACAAACAAAAACAATAAAACCATGTGTCCATAGTCTGCTCTGAACAATTAAGTGTATTAACAAACTATTTCCAAACAATTGAACATACCACATAGAAAACTGCCATGTTAGTCGTGCTGCCAATGGAAGAAAATGGTACACGCACATAGCAGAGCTTGCAAACTGTGGCTTTTTTGTCGACAACATGAATGTTGTCAACATAACTCACTGGAAATCCAAAATACTTCCACATTGGCGACTTCAGTGAAAGAGGGAGGGGGTTCCTGCATCTGCAGTTGCCATGCTAGCTTTTGACTTGCTGTAGCTAAATAAGAGGAGGTTGACTGGCAGCACTTCAACACTAGTGGTGACGAACTGACCGAAGAGCCTGTTAACTGAGTCGTGTCGCTGAACAGGGAGAATGAACCAACTCACTCCTGTTTTTTACCTCATTCGTGCCGGCAGGGCTTCGCTCAAGGTGAGTGCAATCGGTGTATGCTTCGTTGTGTGTGTAGCTTGTCTTCTTCTGCTACTGAGTGTGTAGTATCTAGCTCATTAGCGCTGTTAGAATAATTTCATTATCATGAATAGACTAAAGTTCTATAAATTAATTAATATTTAAGTTCATTTTTACTTGTGAATACAAAGAGCCAGTTTTCAGCACTACAGGATAGTACAGAAAGTGTCTAACCGGAAGCCCTCTACATCGTTTTATTTATGAGTGAAATACAATCATCAATGTCGTCCGTTGTTATCTGCTCAGTTTTGATGATGTCTCCTTTATCTGGTCAGGGAGCGCATGTTCTGTTCTCAGGCTCCAGACAAGATAGCCAAATGGCTCCATGTTATCTTGTGGGAAAGTACAATCATTATAATATGGCTTTATATGTAAACAGTTTAAAATATTATCAAAACAGAGAAATGTAATTCATAAAATTCCCTAACAAGTGCCTCCACTGGAGTGGTAGTAGAATCAATCAGGAAATGGACTACCTTAAGCAGGCTACAAGTGTGTGTGTTTTTTTCGCCTGGCAAGCCGACTAGACGTGACATGGGGACGTGGCAGCTTCGACAATTCCATTTTATTTTGATTGTAACATAATTTTGATCTATTTCAATTTTAAATCAAAATCCCTTCGTGACATAGGTGAGCTTTAGTTACTTGAATTTAAAGCAGCAGCACCAGGGAGCCAGTCGAGTAATAAAAAGTGGGGTGACAAGCTGTTTTTGGCGGGAATAATTTTGAGATTTGGGAGGTGTGTGCGTCTGCTGCTACAGGACCCATGGTTCTTGTAACATCCTTCTCCACATATAGCCACAAAGACTTTTACGTGTATGTTCGCTGAACTATATAAATCTATACAGATAATACTTGATGATATAATTGTACCTGTGGTGTCATAGAGATAGTATCAATAAAAGTTGTGTGGACCGAAGTTAGCAGCTTAAATAAGGTAGATGAAGACTGGGCGATGAGTTTCAGCTTGCATTACAGCCCCTGGTCTATGAATAAAAGTTTTAAGGTTGTCAGCAGCAGTGTTTTGCGGGTATGCACCTGAGTGCTCATTGTTTCCTTATGTGGACAGATGTAAAGCCAGTGATCCAATTTCATGTTCATTCGTGAACCTACACTCCTATGAGCTCCATGTAGTCTTCTCAGGTGTTAGACCAGGCTGCTATAACATTCCTTGTGATGTCCATTCTGTCAGTGCAGTTTGCTCAAATACCCCACAAATGGCGCTTACCTATTGCTAGTACCACCTCTGCTCAACGCGACTCGGCCGTGGTGCCCCCTCCTCTTTTTTCCATTGCAGATTTAGTACCGCCACATGTGTGAGGTGAGTGTGGCTGGGCGTCATAGCGCCGCCACAGGTAACTGCTGTGATCTAATGCGACATACACACAAAACATTGAAGGTGCGTTATTATTAATTCTCAACATGTGGCTGTTGTGTGTGTATGCGGCACAGCCAGAAGACACAATTATGTTTCAAAAGAAGCTGGAGGCAGGAAGAAAACGGTGCTGGACTATTTCAACTATTTAAACTAAACTATTTAAACACGGCGGGTTTGTTCAGGACACCCCCGTCTGTCGCTAGCAATGATGACGTCTGCGTGAGTGATTAGTGATGATTCTCTCTGACCACTCAATAGTGCAGGTTTTCACGTCACCTTTTTGGTATTGCCTCAGCTTGCTTGGAACCTCAACGGAGGGAATACTAAAAAAAGTACCTGTTGGCAGGTACCGGGGACTTTTTTTTATAATGGAAAACCAAAAAAAAAGGCGGGTAGATTTGTAGCGGGTCGAGCAAGTATCCTGTTAAGGAAGAACGCCAAAAGTAGGCTGGTGCTGGGGTATTGACTGGATATGCTGGAAATTTTATCTTCCTAAAGTGTTCAAACATGCATTGGGATCAGAGCAGTTAAGCACAGCATGGAACAGAGAGACATGCTAGTTATATTATAGAACAGCTTGACATAGAGGACCATATTGAACAGGCTTGAAAGGAAACTGCTTGTCCTGCTGCTTCTGCCCACATACTGTCCAGGTTCTCCATCTCTTCATCATGAAGACGAGACAGGTGTCTCTTTAAATGTGTAATTATATTATAAATTTGTTGAGGTTTATGGTAACTGTATCTTTCTCTGTAATGGTAAGAGGTAACGAAATGTAGCTCTATTTGTCTCAAAATATAAAATCAGGGTCCTACGATTTGCAGTTTGTTGGTCCGTTTTAGAGCGTTTGCTCACTCTTTTTATTGAGCCCAGTGGCTGTTTTGAAACACTTGTGAGTGTCGCTTAGCTCCTACGGAAGTGTTAATTAGGAAGCTTTTGAAATAGCATAGTGGGAATCTCAATGAAACAAAGTGGAACATTGTAGAACAGCATGAAGGGATGTAATGAAAGTAAAAGTAAACAGGGATTGTTAAAAGCACATAGGGCGAAACAAACAGGAATATCATAAAGACGTGCAGCATGGTGTGCTCAACTGGTAAATTGTGTGGCTGAGAAGAGATGCAGGATTGTTTGGACTCCTAAAAATAGTTTTTAAGTGTCTTGTAATGTGCCAATGCTGTGACAGACAAACATTTAGCTTAATTTCAGTACCAAATGGCATATTGTTGAGTGATAAAACACCACCAGAGAAAGTATAAAAACTGTGGTGCCATAACTTAATCTTGTCTGACTGTCACAAAGTACTCTGCAATGTGAGTGTCTGTATCCTGTGCTGTATACCAGTAACTATGGCCCAGTTTTGACCTGGTTTTAAAATCTGTTCTGAGTGATCGGATCACAAGTGGACAGCTCTAGGTACATGTGTTCCCACCTGGCAGTAGAAATGTGTCCTGAGTGACTACTTGTGGTCGGATCTCATTATCCCGCTCTATATGCACATCATTGCCATTTGCATGTAGGCTGGTTGTGTGTGGGTGTGTGCGTGTGTTTATTAATGTCAGTTGTTACTCTCGCATAAATCCTACATTAGAAACATGCAATGACTTGAAAAAGCGCTGCCCACAGTCTGTGTGCCAACATAAGGATGACGAGCGCCAGGAGAGAAAGTCTCAGTGTGTCTCAGCTCTCAGTACCTTTTATAGCTTCTAACTGAATCTCTATTGTTTAAAGTTTAGTTTCTATATTATATCTGCTTTATTTTACTTTTATGTTCGCTTATAGGAGTCACATTACGTTACGGCTGCTGAAGCCTCAACATTTACAGATTTTGCCTCTTCATAGCATTTAAATAACAAAGTAACGGGGGTCTTTTGTTACAACAGTTTCATAGCGTTTTTAGTAATATTATATTATATTCCGGGACGTTTTATGAAACTAAAAGTAAAATGTTAAAATGCTTTTCCAGGCAACCACACTGCATATAAGAATAGGCAGCATAGGAACAAAAACACAGACACATCACCACATAATAACATCCAAAACACACCATTCCCTCAGTGGTTTATGTTACATTAGAAATACTTTGAATGAGTAGGTAGTCTTTAACTTGGCCGAAGACACATTCCCGTTCTCACTGCTAAAAGAATGTGTACAGTGGGTACGGAAAGTATTCAGACCCCTTTAAATTTTTCACTCTTTGTTTCATTGCAGCCTTTTTCCAAAAATCAAAAAAGTTCATTTTATTTCTCAGTAATGTACACTCAGCAACCCATCTTGACAGAAAAAAACAGAAATTTAGAAATTTTTGCATATTTATTAAAAAACAAAAACTGAAATATCACATGGTCATAAGTATTCAGACCCTTTGTTCAGTATTTAGTAGAAGCACCCTTTTGATCTAATACAGCCATGAGTCGTTTTGGGAAAGATGCAATAAGTTTCTCACATCTGGATTTGGGTATCCTCTGCCATTCCTCCTTGCAGATCCTCTCCAGTTCTGTCAGGTTGGATGGTAAACGTTGGTGGACAGTCATTTTCAGGTCTCTCCAGAGATGCTCAATTGGGTTTAAGTCAGGGCTCTGGCTGGGCCATTCAAGAACAGCCACAGAGTTGTTGTGAAGCCACTCCTTCGTTATTTTAGCGGTGTGCTTAGGGTCATTGTCTTGTTGGAAGGTAAACCTTCGGCCCAGTCTGAGGTCCAGAGCACTCTGGAAAAGGTTTTCGTCCAGGATATCCCTGTAGTTGGCCGCATTCATCTTTCCCTCGATTGCAACCAGTCGTCCTGTCCCTGCAGCTGAAAAACACCCCCACAGCATGATGCTGCCACCACCATGCTTCACTGTTGAGACTGTATTGGACAGGTGATGAGCAGTGCCTGGTTTTCTCCACACATACCGCTTAGAATTAAGGCCAAAAGTTCTATCTTGGTCTCATCAGACCAGAGGATTTTATTTATCACCATCTTGGAGTCCTTCAGGTGTTTTTTAGCAAACTCCATGCGGGCTTTCATGTGTCTTGCACTGAGGAGAGGCTTCCTTCGGGCCACTCTGCCATAAAGCCCCGACTGGTGGATTGCTGCAGTGATGGTTGACTTACTACAACTTTCTCCCATCTCCCGACTGCATCTCTGGAGCTTAGCCACAGTGACCATTGGGTTCTTCTTTGCCTCTCTCACCAAGGCTCTTCTCCCCCGATAGCTCGTTTGGCCGGACGGCCAGCTCTAGGAAGGGTTCTGGTCGTCCCAAACGTCTTCCATTTGAGGATTATGGAGGCCACTGTGCTCTTAGGAACCTTAAGTGCAGCAGAAATTTTTTTGTAACCTTGACCAGATCTGTGCCTTGCCACAATTCTGTCTCTGAGCTCTTCAGGCAGTTCCTTTGACCTCATGATTGTCATTTGCTCTGACATGCACTGTGAGCTGTAAGGTCTTATATAGACAGGTGTGTGGCTTTCCTAATCAAGTCCAATCAGTATAATCAAACACAGCTGGACTCCAATGAAGGTGTAGAACCATCTCAAGGATGATCAGAAGAAATAGACAGCACCTGAGTTACATATGAGGGTCACGGCAAAGGGTCTGAATACATATGACCATGTGATATTTCAGTTTTTGTTTTTTAATAAATATGCAAAAATTTCTAAATTTCTGTTTTTTTCTGTCAAGATGGGTTGCTGAGTGTACATTACTGAGAAATAAAATGAACTTTTTTGATTTTTGGAAAAAGGCTGCAATGAAACAAAGAGTGAAAAATTTAAAGGGGTCTGAATACTTTCCGTACCCACTGTACTTCTGGCCTAGACCACCTCCGAATGCAGTTTGAGTAATCGGATCTCCATGCGTCCTGAAAGTGTTTGACCTGTACTTAGAGCTGACCACTTGTGAAAAGATCACTCAGATCAGATTATACTACCAGGTCACAACAGGGTTTATCATTTAGTGGGGTAAAAAGCTGGAAGCAATTTCTTGCAAACTTTCTTGTTGCTTGTCTTCTTTCCTCTTTATTTCTTGCATGCAGGGAATTAGGTTTTTATTTTGTCTATTACCTTTTATATTAGAATTCTAGTTAATACAAGAGCTCACAAACCTGCATTGTGGCCAGAGAAAGAAGGGGGAAAAACAAGAAATTTGATACAGTAGAAACAGTGTATAAAGGGAATAGAAACATGCAAGCATTGAAACAGCGGGATAAACACATGTAGAAGTTGATAACAGTTTAAAGCACTTTGCTTAAATCCTCACACATTTGGTACATGCTTTGATCTCAATAGTTTAATCCTATTTTATTCTTCTGTTTTGGCCTTAATGTTAGTGTCTAAAGACCTGTATTAAAATGTGTTGCCGTGGTAATGTTTGGAAAACCTCTTAAAACTTTGTTCACTTGGGGGAAAAACTATAATCTTTAAAGTCATTTTTTAGAGTAATTGAGACCTTAAAGTTTTATTTTTATTAAAATAAGTAATCAATTTTGCCAGTGTGGTAAAAGTAAGTCAGCCTGTTTTCAAATGAATTACATCCAACTTTGCAACACAGTATACAGAGACCTTATTTATTGATATTGATTGATTTCAATATAAATCCATCCTACACCAAAGATTCTTTTGTACCTTTAAATAATATTTCGAAGTGGTTTATTAACTTGTTGGAATGAGACATAAGAATAATGGTAATGGTAACAGTAATGGACAAGTCCCCTCCCAACCTGTAGTGGGGCCGAAGAGAAAAAGTGCTTTGGTGCCTACAGTAAAGGTGCTGGTTTGCTAGTTGACAAGTAGCTAACGCTAATGTAATGTAATTCATGGTGGGTATATATAAATCAGATAGATAGATGGATGGATAGATAGAGATATCTCTCTCTCTCTGTCCCACTGTCCCCCTCAGCGATTGCTGCTCGCTCTGATTTTAAGGGTGTGAGCTTGACACTCTGCGTGGGCTGCCTTGCATGACCTTCACTGATATGGAACATGCATGCTTCTTGTACATGAGTGGGCTGAATGGTGGTTAGAGAGACAGAAAATCTCATAATTGTTTGACCACTTGAGGTAGATTTTTTTTTTTGTCATTATATAAATGATGTGATGAATGGGATTGGAAAGGTTTTCTGTCCATGCGGAAATGTCAAACCTCTTATGTGAAAGGTGATCATTATATCACCATGAGTTTGCATTACAATAAAGTTCATTTCTTTGTTTTCCTCTTTGAATTTGCACTAGTTGATCGTGAATTAAATCACAGGTTCTTGGCAAGATTAGCAGACAATACAGAACTGTCACATCCCCCCAAATACTGACCAGTTTTTGAAAGGTTGATTTCACTTTTATTTCATTTTGTTTACATTCAGGCCACTTTATGAGGCCTATTTATTTGTCTTGAACTATCTCTTGAAAATGCATGCAATTCACATGTATTTACTATATTTCAACGGTTTTAATAGATTTGTGCGGTAACATAATGAGAGAAGGGGTGGGAATAAGTGGACAAGAGAAAGGAAGGAGGGAGAGAATGTCTCCATATTATACAGACATGATCATGGTGAATTAAGTGTGTTCGTATCTGAGGATAAAACAGTTTCAAATGTTCATCATCATACCGCTGTAGACTGGCCATTACATCTTGTTTCTGGTAGCACTCAACAAAAATTGCTTCTCTATGCTGAAGTGACCTTTCCTGTGACACAGAGTTCAGTCTGTGGCCTGCAGGTTGTTTTCCTTTCTTTTTTGTTGCTCGCTGCTCAGTCCTTGCACCTACACTGTGCTCCGGTTCAATCTGGAACTGTTTAACAGGTTTTGACTATGACTGGATCCACAAGGTTGCTCATTTTACAGGAGCATACCTAAAAAAGCACTTGCTGTCAAGCTCTGAACAGTTTGTGCTTTCAGTTACTTGTGTGCAGTAGTACCTAAGCAACAGTGAACCCCATCAGGAAGGTACCAAGGCTAAAGTGTGTGTGTGTGTGTGTGTGTGTGTGTGTGTGTGTGTGTGTGTGTGTGTGTGTGTGTGTGTGTGTGTGTGTGTGTGTGTGTATTGGAGTAGAGCCTGACCGATAAAGGATTTTTAAGGCCGATACGAATATTTGGTTATTTAAAAATTCGATATGCCGATATATCGGCCAACTTATATTTAAAAAAAGAAAAAAAGAAAAGGAAAGTCCAGAAACGCGTTACAAAACAGATTTCCCTAATATTAGTTATTTGAGTTCTCACGTGACATAGGACATAACATGGTTGACAGTCCATTTTTAATTTTTAAATATTCATTTATCACAATCATTTATTTGTCATTATAAATGATTCTGATGAATGAATATTAAAAAATAAATAAATAAATGGGGCATTATAAATGCAGATACCCATAGACCGATAATGTCGGCCTACCGATATATTGGTCGGGCTCTATGTTTGAGTGCAGTGTTGTGGGCTGCTTTGATTATGAGCTTGACGGGTTGGACCCTTAAAAATACACTTAAAAAACATAATTACCGGTTAGAGACAAATTACTGCAATTGGTGAAGTCTCCGATCAAAGAGTTTATCATAAAGGAAAAGGGTTTTCTCAAGAAATAAGGTGTGATGGGCAAAGAAATCCATTATATAAGATTTACACACATCACATAAAATACCCAAAAGTTCTCATGATAGATTTTGAAATACTCTTATGAATAATCTTAAAATATATACTGTATATTTATTTTGGCCACACTAAATGCGTAATTTGAAGACATCACTATGGTAAATTACGACTTGTCATTATTCTTGACAGATTTAAAAATACAGTATGTTTCATAAAATTATAGTTTAGACTTTGATCAAGCTTTTGAACATATGGTAATTCTGGCATCTTGATGTGTCTCTCTTTTTGTCTCTTTACAGGAAGTCCACGAGATTCTGAAAGAATATGAACTGAAGTACTGCTTTGTGGACCGTAACAAAGGCACAGGTAAAACTCGCACCTAACCAGACATACACGCATGCACTTGTAATCCTTCACCTGTGAGGACCCAGATCAACATAATTCATTTCCTAACCCTAACCTTTAACAATCACAACTAAATGCCTAACTCTAACCCCAAAACAGCCCTTTGGAGAATAGAGGACTATCCGACATGTCTCAGGGTAAAACTCACAGAGAGACATAAAAGAACACACACACACACACACACACACACACACACACACACACACACACACACACACACAACTACGTCATATCTGTCATTACCCATTTGTGTTTATTAGTTATATGGAAAGTAGTGCAGTATTGATATCGACAACGGACACATGACTCATACTTATGACATCACATGGAGGTTTAGGTCTACAGGAGGACTTTGGACTGTCAGTTACACATAAAAATGTGTTTCTGAATTTACTCAAATAAATGAAATTCAACCTAATTTCTAATATTAAAGTTGCATTTAATTAGAAATACACTTTAATTAGCTACACCTAGCTAAAACAGATGCAGTCTAATACAACAGTCCTGCTATGCATGCTTGATTCAACTGAATGATCATGTTGGAGGATGTAGTTTGTTTTAATTTAACATCACCATAAACTACAGCCTCCGAAATGTCCATAAAGTTATATCAACACCTCTGTACATTAAAACCTTTTTTCCTTGTTCAAATAGAGGGCCTAAAGACATGTCAGATGCTATACTGATTTTAAAGCCCCTTGAGGCAAATTTGTGATATCGGGATATATATATATATATATATATATATATATATATATATATATATATATATATATATATATATATTTTATAATTTTTATTGTTTTTTATATGCAGACATACAGAACAGAGAAACACAAACTGATATATATTTTTTTTTTAAGATTAATTTTTTATTGTTTTTTATATGCAGACATACAGAACAGAGAAACACAAACTGAACAAGAACAAAAACCCTCTCCCACTCCCCACCCTCTATGGTCTCTAGGAAAATAAAACAAACCAAAATCACACCACCACGCCTAATTACTCCCTTCTAGTTCTTGTGAGGTATGATATTTGTGCTGCTGCGGTTTTCCATAGGTTGATAGTTGAGGATTTAGCTTTGTTAATCCTTGCTGTACAGAGCTAAAGCATAACTATGTCTAGAAAATACGCCAGCCGCTGTTTTATACAAAGTGAGTGAGGGGGAAGCCAGCTCTGGACTACCCTTTAAAATAATGCAACTTTTGATGAAGCTACAGTGGATTGTGATGGCCAAACAATTGTTTAAGTACACAGGAACTTGATGCAGTTAGAATACAACTTTGTACTGGCACCTTGTATTGGGGTTGTTAGGAAACATTTTGGCATGTGGAGTTAATCTCTTATTGAATAAGACATGGATACAGCCTAGTGATAGGGATACAGCCTCAAAACCTTGTACTGGTGCTCATAAAATATAATTGTTACAAGAAAATCAACAATGTAACAGAACTTCACTGTGCATTGAAATTAATATTTAACAACACAAGGAATTTATATACTGTATATACACGTAAGTAAGGGTTTTTCACATCATTCACACCTTTACACACACATACACACACAAACACACACACACACACACAGCAGCCCCCCCTTACCCCTAGAGTGTCTCCCTTTCCAGGGAAATCTTACATAGTGCCTATATTTAGTCCACGCGGTCAGCCAAGCACCTGTAACATAATGCTTTTATAAAGCAGAGGGAAGCTGTAAACAGCTGAGATATCAAAGCACCAGTCTGTCCAAAAGGTTAATGGGATTTAGGAGCAAATGAGAGCCTGATGAAACACCGGCCCTCCTCGGACCGACAGCCGTGGTACTTTACTAATTAGCCCTCTGTGGTAGCGTTGGTCTCTGATGTGCTGAGGTTGGTCAAGAACATCAGGTTGTTGAAGTTAAGGTTTTTCTAACAGACGCATAGTGATGGCATCACATTCCTTCCCTCTTCCTCCTCTCTCATGTCAGGCTCTTTATCTCTCTCAGCCGTGGAGAGCCAACGATCTGCTGAATTTCCCTACTAAAAAACGAACTAAAGAAGTAATAGTAGTAGTTGTAGTTGTTGTAGTAGTAGTAGTAGTAGTAGTTATTAAATTAGAGGGAAATAACCTGCACACTATTAACTCTCCATGGCACATTGTTGATCATCCCGGCTTTACTTTGTCATTTAAAAAAAAATATTTTCTTCTACTGTACAACAGAAGGCCACTATTATCACATGTTTCCACTTTGGAGAGCATTTTCAAATGGAAATGGAAATTTATTTCTTCAATACATATATATATACAGAACGTACTGTGGTAGCCCTTACTTGCAGAAAACATTTTATAACCTTGGACGTTAAGTTAAACCACTGTTAATCAGGGAACCATTGAAACCTTTTCATTTACCTTTCAGTCTGCTGGAGCAGACTGTTGGTTGTTTCTTGTGGACACATAAACTTAGTGACATTGCTCATTAACACTTTCACCCCAATGAAATAAGTACAAATGGTATTTTTTAAGGTGGGATGCTTCCTCAGCGGGCAGGGTGGACACTGAGTTGGTGTAAGTGTGCATGCATGTGTGGTGGGAGATCCCCCACAGCTTTAGTTAGAGGTGTGGAGGATTGATTTCAAGCCTCCGTAGCTTTTCACTGTGTGCGTGCGTGCACACTGAAGGATTGAATATTTTCTTGATCCGGTAACCCCATGGCTCGTCGCCTCTTCACTTACTCCAAACACCACACCGACCTCTATCCAACCTCAACCTCATGTGATTTACTCTTGTGTTTATGTATGTGTG
This sequence comes from Etheostoma perlongum, assembly GCA_026937815.1. Classification (NCBI taxonomy): domain Eukaryota; kingdom Metazoa; phylum Chordata; class Actinopteri; order Perciformes; family Percidae; genus Etheostoma; species Etheostoma perlongum. The sequence continues at coordinate 9,344,304 of CM049379.1, forward strand.
TTTGTGCTGAAGTATACATGCCTGTGTGTGTGTGTGTGTGTGTGTTTAATATGTGTCATAACAAATTCAAAGCTGTGTTTCTGTGTTCAAGTGGTGTCTGTGTGTGTGTCTGTGTGTGTTACCATTGGATCAGTTTTCATGGCAGCTGGATATCATCACCCCAACCAAGTGTTCACAGTCTGACTCACTCTTTCCCTCTGTGTCTTTTGTCTCTTTTACCTTCTGTGCCTCTCAAAGTCTCACAGCTTTAAAACAAAAAAATAATAAGATTTTATGTTTCTTTCCATCTCTGCTATAATGCAACAGTTGATATATTTGAAGAGAAGCACTCTGGTTTGAAGTGAATGAGCTGAAAAGTGTTTACATTCTTTTTTTGTATATGTATTGTATATGGAGATCCACAGTCTCAGGCATATTGTTTTGGCTATTTTCACTTGAGTGAGGACAGTAACTCAGCAGCAATTTGAATCTTGTGAAACAGAAAAAAGCAAGCAGAAGTGGCAAGAGCACAAGTTGTGAGATATTGTTGAAAATGTTCTTTTTCATCTGTAAATTTCTGAAAGTGTAAATATGAGAGCGTTCCTTTGCTTCATTTTTTATGACTTTCTTGTGCCTGTCCCTCTCTGCTTCATTGATATCTATTTCCGCAAAACCTTTATTTGTGCACGGTTCTCTTACCATTGAAGTATTTCTGATTTGCGCTCAACAGAGATCACTTGTAAATCACAGTGGCTCTCATTTATCAACCTAACATCGAAACCAGCGCAGATATGAGCGCATAAATCTTCTGACAGGCTTCACGTAGGGTTTATGAAACGTTTGTATCACACCAATCAGAGCGTAAGAATGGTCGTACATTGATAAATGCAGCGGCTGGAAACGATTGTAATTTAAATAAAACGCCCCAATATATTCTCGGTTTTGAGGCCTTGCCCCTACTATTTACGACATGGCCAGACGTAATCCGGCTAAGAAGTGGCACTTTTCAGAGGTGGAGATTGAAACCCTGACATCTCAGTTTAATTTGCAGTAACGTGTGTGTTATGTGGCAGCCTAAAAACAAGTATTAGGCTGTAGGAAGAATGTGGAATAGAAAGAGATCACTTATGGAGTCAATAGTGTTGCCGTACTAAATTGGACTCCTGCTGAAGTTTACAATCTATACATCCTTGACATACATATGTATACTCCTAATAGTAATACAGTAGATAGGCTTGAATTGCAATCTCTTAGGCCTACATGTAGGTGTACCTATATTTAAATAAACACACGGTAGCAGAGTTTATGCAGTGTTTTTTTATTTTACTCTTGTTTTTTTGTGAGTCAGATCCAGGCAACAGCTGTGAGGGAGAGCGAATGTCTTCTTCCCCCCCGTGCTGGACCACCACCCTGACCCTGTCTCCTGACAGCAGAGGGGCTGGAAAAACAAGCCGAAATATGTCGGCCAATGGCAGAAAGAAATCGTCACTTGTGGCTAGGGCTGAACGTTATTATGTTTTAGCATCAACATCACAATGTGCGCATGCGTGATAGTCACATCACAGGATGTTGAAAAGTAAACTGATAGAAAAGTAAACTTTCACCGTTCTTCTTTTACATGGCTGCTGCTGACCCTTCCCCTTTCAGACTGGTAGCCATGTGACCAACGTGTGTGTGTGTGTGTGTGTGTGTGTGTGTGTGTGTGACGTTAGTTCTACGAGGTTTATTGTTATGGGAAGTGAGGCTCTCCGTGTGTAGAAAAGTACCGTAGGACACAGTGATGCGCGTAGTTTTTGTTGGGTAGTCAGTGAAGCTACAATTGTCAGTGTTTTATGTTTGCTTCAAATACAAACTAAATCGTCTACCGGTCATTTCCCCCCGCACAAAGCTGCTACCAGCCAGGCTGAAGCTAATATAGTTAGCCTAAATAAACAAGGAGTCCGTCCATCTCTCCGTATCGTACAGTCATACTTGTGGCCATTAACAACACTTTAAAAGACAAACAAAAACCTGAAGAATAAATAAAAATGTTGTGCATTGTCATGTTTCCTGTATTGAATATCATTGCCAAACATAACACTATACCTTTTTGAAAGCAAGGAGTAATATTCTGTCTCCTTTGTATAGCCCCCAGTTGGGGATGTGCTGGACACTGCTCTCTGGGCATCGGGTCAGCTGGCTCCGTCACTACATTTGTGGCACCCTGTTTTCCTGTGCGATGTTGTGCAGAACCCCACTGGCTAAAGCAGTGTTGCAGACTTTTTCTGGCGTGTATAGTAGTTTTGTTTTTTCCGCAGCCTATGCTCATGTTCAAACGGATAATTGCCAAGCTTTGCGTAGGAATCGGAGTACAACGGTCCTACACCTGTTTTAGGTTGTTTGCACGTTTCATAAATGAGGGCCAGTGTGTCCACTACCCTGGCATCCTTTTTCAGAATTTTGAGTTTTTGTTGGTGGTACTTTTTGACTCTTATGGCTGTTGTTTGCTAACACTAACCACACAGCATTTTCTCATTTCCTGTTTAATAAGGTTTTTGTTGTTGCTGCATCTGCAAAGCAGAACATTTCTCCTGGGTAACACAGCCTGACACTAGGGGCTTAGAAATCAGGATATAGTCTGAAATGCTTTTGTGTAGGATCAGTCATTGATAAAGAGTAGCTTAACAACACTTGGAAATGTTAAGTATTGCTCCTTTAGCTCTTACACACTAGAACTGTCAGTCTTCCGCTATAATAACATTCAAATTTAATTTATTTTAAATATTCAATACTCAAATGCAGCCTGTTATTAATATGTACTACACTACACAGGCTTATGCATTGTCAATGCCACTAAACATATGGTTGTTGTTACACATTCTGTCCACTAGAGGGACTTTGAACGTTAACCTGGCCTTAATGGAGACCTACGTCATGGCGCATTGGATTTCTTGCACAGCGCATGGTTTATTTTCATTTTCTACCATGAACACACAGCAACAAACCCAAATCAACAGAGAACCCTGTAATGAAACATTATGTATTAGTGTGTGTGTGTGTATATATATGTATGTATATATGTATGTATGTATGTATGTATATATGTATATATATATATATATATATATATATATATATATATATATATATATATATATATATATATATATATATATATATATATATATATATATAATACTTTGGTAAACATCTTCCGTATCCTGTAAAAAAAGAAATGTGCTCATTGTTATTGTTGGTAAAAAGACAGGCACTCAGATTTTAGTAAGCAGGTTAGAAATAGACAGACAACCTAAGTATTATGTTTCATGAAAAAAGGAAATGATTATTTCAAAGACTTACAAAAACTAGGAAAATACATCTAAAACAACCAATTAGGTATCAGAGGCTACCTGGCAGTGTAGTAGCACTTGCCCATAAATATCAGCAGGTGGTGAGAGAGTTTGTGTTTGACATAAACATTGGCTTTGGGCTGGATTCAAACCAAGCCAAAAAAGGTAGGCCCAGTATGACTCTTATAAAGAACAGAAGCTAACCCAGAAATTGGGCAGTACTTTTACTCAGTGTAACAGAAGGAGGGGAGAGCGAGAGACAAGGACGATCAGAGAGAGTTAAATCAATCTCAGCTTATAGTGTTGCTGAGCACTCATCTGAGAATTAGCCAGAAATGAACTTTAGCCGTTTTGGTTGTCTGTTATCAAATTTTACAAGGAGTAGCTGTCTTTTTTTTTTTTTTTTTTTTTAATTCACGTTTTATTAGTTTTCTTTTATGTGCCATCTGGACACAAAACATACAGCATAACATGACAAGGGGAGGATTTTTGCATTAAGTAAAACCGCAATTAACGTAAGCATATCATACATAACAATAGAAAGATGCTGTTCAAAAATAGGAAAAAAAAACTTTTCTTGTTGAAGGATTCAAGACATGACGAAGGGAGGATTTGTGCATTAAGTAACACAGCAGTTAACATAAGCACATCATACATGAAATTATAAAGATGCAGCTTGAAAATACGGGGAAAATATTTCTGATGTAGCTCTCTTTAATGTAAATTGTTCAAGGTTAGCAGCTTCACTCACATTTCCCCCGCAAGGTTAAATTATAAAAATGTTGAATTTTTTATGAGGTGGAATTATTTGCCTACAAATCATGCTGCATGGTGATAATTTTTCATCAACTTCAGACACCGCACACTCTTGAAGAATTTACTCAAAACAGATTATTTTTTGATAGAGCTCAAAATATTAAAAAGAAGCCGTGTTTTTTCATTGTGAGGCAGCAGAGCACAGCTGTTATCAGCTATCACTCAAATTAGCTTAAAAAGAAAATTGGATTTAAATTGGTTTCATACATCGTTCTGCAGTTTTTATCAGCCCCTGGGCTGTGTAATAAACATATAATGAAATATTAGTCATAGAAAGGGAGTGAAAGTTCCCTCCGTGTGGAAAATCCTTTAAAAAAAGTTTACAAAGGTTTTAGTGTCATCCAAATTAATCTTCTGTAATGACTCAACGTTTATGGGATTCATGCTTTATCACAGAGTGTGTGGCCCAACATGGAAATAGTGTTGTTTTTTTGCCAATTTATAGATAATTGAGTTTTACAATCACATAAACCATCAATATGTTACCGCAATTCCTCAAATATAAACCGTGGCCTTTATTTACCTAAACTGCAGAAGGTACCAGGCTTTTATTTGAAGCAGACCTTTATATCTAATTCTATTTGTTTAATAAGTATAATAGTTACTTAATACGAAAAAGCCATAGCGTTCCGGTGGACAGAGATCATTCATTTTTTAAGAGTTTAAAAATATCACCATATACAACAACAGCCAGAAGGGTGACAAAGCATTTTGGGTCCGAATTTATCAAACGCCACCATTGTCAGTTTGAACCCTGTAAATGTACCGGGTATTTATTTCAAATACAAGAACTACGGTATTGCTGGTAGATTACAATAAGAGCATACAGTAGTTTTGTAAAATACATTGCTGGTTTACAGCACACCAGTATTTGATTAACGTTACAAACGGTAGCTAGCTAGTGTTGTTTCTAGCTCCAGGCTAACTTTTTTTCCTCCCACCTCCAGCTAGCTAGCTGGGCTCTGCTCTTGTCGGCTAATCTTGTCAGTTCATCCTTCTGTTTCTTCCCGTATCAGATTCTCCTATGTTAATGTAGAAATCTCTTGCAAGTTTTCCTCTGCAAACTATTTTTGTTTTGTTGTTGAAAAGTCCGTCACTAGCACCAGAGCCAGTCCTTCTCTGCTAGCACTAAATGAAACCCGTGTTACATCCAATGTAGCTACTGCCATCTGTTGGCACCTATACATTACTACAAAAACTAAACTTGGCTGAGTAACGCATAAAGCCACACTGACTAAAATACCGGTAGGACAATAGTACTTTACATGAGTACCGTAATCCAGAATAAACAAAGTGTAGGAAAAAAGCAAGAATGTATGGTTGATTCTGTTAAATTAAATTGGTAGAAATGTACATTACGATGAACTTAAATGCCAGCCTTTTATTTGTCCGTGTTGACCACACCTCTGGCCACTATCAGAGGTCTGGCTTTTAATTGACTACCAGTTTTTATTTGAAGAATTAAGGTATATCAACATAAGCTTGTTTTGTCACTATACTTCAACACAAACGATTAACTTAAACAATGAGCTAAAATAAAATGGCTGTTATTTAAGCATCACATATGGGTACTCTTCTGTAGAGTAGGTTTGGATTAAAAATGACATAACTACCCCAGGGAACAGAAAACGGCCAAATGGTTTTATTGTGTGGAGAGAGGTTTTTGTAATTGGTGTGAAATGCACACATATTCCCTGAGCTAAGTGTATCACATATGCAGACATAAAAACACAGACAAGCATGACAGGACTCTGAAAAACATTCTAAATGCTAAGATTGTCACTTGGGAGTGTGAATGTGTGTGTGGTCTTTAAGCCCAGTCTGCTCTGATTGGCCAGCGTGCTTCCTGGAAACTTTGAAGCCTCGCCTTCATGTTTCACAAGTTGAAGCTGGAGCTACTGCAACGAAGTATATAGCAGGACTTTGTATCCTGAAAAATCACCAATAAAGTCTTCTAAACCAATTATTACACAATCGGACAAGTCCCAGCAGTAAAGTGACCAAAATTGTGGGAGAAATGACCAGCATTGGTCATGTGTGTGGTGGAACAAAGCAGCACTTTCTACAGTCAAAAATAGACTAGAAACAGATAAAGGCTTCTGAACCAAACATTACACAATCGGACATGTTTCAGCAATAATACGACCTTGGGGAATTGGGGAGAATTTAACAACATTGGCCCTGATGAAATTGTTTATTGCTGTTAGCCATTTTGTTATTATAGTTAGCAGTAGACAGTAGAATATAGTTGCAATTTCTACAGTCAAATTCACAATAAATGCTTTTAAACCAAATACTACATAAACAAAAAATGTTTCAGGAGTAATGTGACCCAGGATTGGGGAGAATTTCACAACACTGACAGCCAAGATTACATATTTTACTCCCATTAACATGTAGTTACATGTGACCGTGTTAACACAGCAGTGGCTTAGGAAACCCTGCTCTAATTAAAACTGCTTGGAAGAGATTTGGCATGCATCTGCACAGCATGACCATATAAGTTCACTGAGTCTGCCTCCGTTGTCGGTGTGTGTGTGTGTGTGTGTGTGTGTGTGCGTTTGCGCCTCTGTGTCTCCATTTGCAGCTTTGCCTCGGGCTGTTGCTTCGATGGTTTTTGCTAATGATGGTTTTTCCTTAAACACTCGCCCTCACCCTGAACACACACATACCATACCCAAGCAGAGGCAGAGATCCAGCACCTCTGTTCTTCCTGAACTCCTGATGTGTGTTTTTTAACCATAACACTTTTCTAGCTAAGACATCCCCTCTAAAAGTATCTAATCCCCTCACTGTCCTTTTGATCTATTCCTCCTTCCCACATCTTACTGCCTCACAGGGATGAACGAGTACAGCATTACCTGTATCTGTATCTGTTAACCACATGAATTATCTGTATCTGTACTTGGACTGGGCGGGGCCTAACCCGGAAATGGGCAGGATTTAACCCTGATTAGAAAACTATTTACATGACAGCATCAGCAATGAGCTTCAGATCAATGGTGTTGTCATGGTAACAAACAAACTATACACAGAACAAGTTTTGCAACAATGAATACAACACATGTGGTTGCAATTATGAAGTAAAATTTAATGAACAAGAGTTTTCATACTCAATATAACTTTCTTTTTTTAACTTAATTTTTTTATGATCAGTGTGATCATTTTTTTTTATTTCGACACCAGGTATGTGTGAGTGCGTGTGTGTGTGTGTGTGTGTGTGTGTGTGTGTGTGTGTGTGTTTCTGTGATTGAGTAAGATACACAGAGAGAGAGAGAGAGAGAGAAAGAAATGAAGGTACTGCCACTGTTTCCATGGTCACTGCACTGATTTGACCCTCACTGTCCTGCAAGGTTAAGCAAACTCTGACTGGTGGTGCAGTGTCAGCTGAAGTACTCTCTGCATCGCTCATTATTCTGGATCACTGATCATGAGAGGGGGGGGTTGGAATGTGTTTGTGTGTGTGTTTGTGTGTGTGTATCTTAACTTGTAATATTTATTTATACCACAACTCCCTTTTGTTTATTTTTTTATAAAATACAGCAAGAAAGTTGCAAAAAAGTTTCAGACACTCAAAAAAAACAGGTTAGAGCCAGCAGGCAGTTTAAAAAAAAAAACTCCTACAGGCAGCAAGCAGCATGTCTGAACAGACCCCACGTTTACAAGAAATCTACTGGTTACTAAGTAAGTACTAGTTCGTACCGAAGTTAAAAACAAACTTGAAGCTGAAGAAACCCTAAATGTTAACGGAAAAGACCCGCGACCCTGAGTGACTGAGGGAGAGCTGTTCACTTCTCCGTGTTCTGTGTGTGAGTGAGCGGAGAGGCACACAGCAACACAAGAATCTGTATACGTAGGGGAGGGACGCTGGGACTAGCCTATCACAGAATAGTGAAGGGGAGGGTCGTTGTGACTAGCCTATCACAGAACGCAGACACAGTCAAGGAGGACTTTTATTCAATCCGAGCACAGATATTGACTTGCATTACTTGTATAATAACTATAATAACGTATAATACTCGTTTCAGCCGAGTATCCGGCTCATCCCTGCTGCCTCATTCCTCTGTCCCTCCTCCCCTATGCCTCTTTCCTTCCTTGCGTCCTTTTCACACCATTAGCAAACTGAAGGTACTTTACCAGCCACTTGTTAGCTGGACCATGGCCTGTGTTCAAAAAGTTAAGCATCCATCATTATCTGTCTCCATGCTCACATTACTTTGTGGTGGGATTGCCAGCACTGGATATAAATCTCATTATCAGAGCAGATTATGGGTTGGCTGCACATTTGACATATTCACACTCCAGCTCTGTTCATGTGTGATTTACCAAATGTTTTAAATCACCTGTGGCCAGAGGCCTTTAAGAATTGATGGTGTGTGTTTGTCATTAAATCGGCCTGTCCACTGCCTATGTTAATTTTAATACAGTGGTTTGATCAGAACAGGCCAAACAAAATTCACTTACACATTCATGAGGTTCAATTATTTATTTTTCATTATAGTATTCTATCTTACATGATCTATTTCCACTGCCAATACTTTAAATGGCATTGCTTTTAGCTTGTTACTATTTATATCCACAAATGTTTAGGATCACAGACCAGCTGAAAAGAAGTTTAGCTTTACAGTATTTCTTCCATTAAAAGCAAATTTCAGAGAGACAAAACAATTTAAAATGCAGGTCAGAAAGACAGTTGGCTTTTGGGCAAACTTTCCTTTTTTTAATACTGAATATGGAAGAAGCTTGATGTTTGTTTTGGTTTTAGCCCTGAATTGAATCCTCAGTCAGGGAGGCAGACAGGCAGCTTGGGAGGCACACAGATGAACATGTTTACATTGGTACCCACAGACAGGCAGATAAAACTTTCTGCCAGTCTGTTAGCCTGCAGGCATCAGGCTATCCAACCAGCCACTGTGACCCAGCCGCCACCACAAGTCCTGAGGTATGTGTACTAATTTGGCAGTGCTGCGGAACCAGGGATCTCGAAATACAATGGCAGGGTTTATCCTGGGAATCCTGGCGTTTCAATGGAGACCTTTGTGTTTGTTGTTGCACTGTCCAGTAATAAAGACAACACATGCTGGCAAAAAGCTCATTGGCCTGGTGCTCTGTGTGTGTGATGGTGTGGATGAAAAGCACAAGCTAAGTAACAAGTATTGGTTCAGTTGTCCTGCAGCACAGCAACCATCAGTTGCATCAGTTTTTATTGTTCCATTAGAACGCTCTTTCTTGTTTTATGTTTTTACTGCCTTCTTTTGTCTGTTGTTTACACATAAGTTATTCTTTTGCTTTAATCTAATAATGTATGTCTTTGGGTTACTGTTGGTTTGTGTTTTTCTCTGGTAATGATTGCTGAGTGGAGAGTTGATTACCTTTGCTGTTAGATCTTTGTGATGTCTGGAAGGCTGCATTTGGTTAAGAAAGCAGAACGTGGAAGTTGATAGTCAGAGAAATGGCTGTGGTTCACTGCCTCGGGGTTTCTGTAAATGTCTGGAAAAACATTAAGCTCATTATATGAGGCATCACTAGGGTTGGGTATTGAATGTGTGGTCTGAATTGGAATAAATTATAAATATATAAGGACAATTCTGCTCATGAATTCCTTAAAATTCATAAGGAATTTTAAGGAATTCATGCAATTCTGCTCTTTGCTTTATATTGGTGGTTAGGGATGTCTCAAAGCATTTTATATATAGTTAACAAATTGTGCTTCGCAAAAGTAAGAGGTGACAGCAAAATGTAATCGTCTTACAGAAAATATTTGCAAGTACGTCTGACATTATTTAAGGCATTTGCGACAGCATGGTTTAGGAATCGATCGTCCATTTTTGGTGAATCCACTTTGTAAAAAAGGGATGTTTCCTGGATCTATCTGAATCTCCTGATATAGGCCACACCCATTTCCGCCCTAGACTTTTATTTGTAAAAAAATCGCAATTTATCAAAAGACTGCTTTTCCTAGCCTGTGCAACCGATCTGCATGAAACTTGGTAAGTAGTATCTCAAGACCGACCTGACAAAAGTTCTTAAAAGAATTTCTATCGGATATAAATTACGGATAAACAACTTTGTGTAGCTAAGTATGAAAACACCAACTTTGCCATATCACGACTAAAATAAATGCTACTGCATTCAGAACAACATTCACAAACATTAAGCAATGAAAACCAACGTAGTCTTGTGTGAACATCATGATTTTGCTTTGTAACAATGAGGCTAAAGAAGATTTTATGTGAACAAATTCTGAAGACTCATGAGTTATTATTCATATTAGGACATAATTGTACTGTAGTTGAGGATTTGACCCTTCAGTCAGTGGATTAAGACATTTGCCATAGGATGATTTTGTGAGTGTTTGGGGTTGTTCTCACAGGACTGCATCATACCCGCTAACAGAACCATTGTGACTCAACACTACTCTTTTTTCACTTTTTGTTCTCCATCTCCTGTCTTAAGTGACAGCAGCCGAGTCCGTCTAATTGCTTCCCTGGACAGAAGCTTGTCACTACTCTCCCTCTCTCTTGCCTTCCCTCCCTGCACTGCCTCTCTTCCACCCCTCTTTTCTTTTTCTCCCTCTCTTTTATCATCTGTCCATCTGTCTCCTTCTGAATCACGAAATGTAAATCAGCCACACAAAAGTGATGTGGCACATACACACACGCACAAACACATGCCCTATTACCTCTTGCTGTCAGGCTGACGTGATGACGTGAATATGTTGTGTCATGTTTTTGAGTGTGCTTTTCCTTTTATGTTTGTTCATTATTTTAAATTCTTCAGTTTTATCAGGCCAAGTGCACTGTGGGTAGCTAGTGAAGCGATAAGTACCCCCATGCACATACTTCAGCTTGTCAGCTTGAAACCTGCTGTAGAGAAGAAGACAGTAATGATGATGGGATTGTGATAATTCTCTTTCCTTTGCCGGTTCTCACCTGCATTATTGTTGCCTCCTTACAAGACGACTGTCAATAATGGGGCCTATCACATTTTTTTCCGGGCTACACCAGAAGCTGCCTCATTGTTCCTGTATTTCACATCCATGCATAAATATTAGGAGTGTCACGATTCAGGATTTTCTGTTTTTTCTGCGTCATCTCCGACTCTTGCAGTCGCCATGGTGTCTCAAAAAGAGCAGCTGCAGGCTACTGGTAAGCTATTGTTACCCTGTGTATTTAGCTGCGTGCTACCAGCCAATAAGCTATGCCGTGCCTGTTTTTTTCCACCAGATGTGAGCAAGTAGGTGGGGATGGAGAGAGGGGAACAAAATACTGGGGTAAATCACTGAAACTGATTTTAATTAATTTAATTGAAATACAAACCGTTTTACAATTAATTTTTGATTTAAAATTGAAATCGTGACAATCTTAATAAATATAATGTATCTATACTATAATGTAGAGATGCGCTGATTACAACTTTCTCTGAAAAACCGCAAATTCATCAAAATGATTATGCCCAACGCTAGTTTCCGATGTATTGTAGCTGTGAGTGTGGTTTTCTTGTTCCAGTTGTTCCAGCCTCAGAGGGGAGAGAGAGCGACTGACCGTTCGCCTGAGATTAGTAGAGCAGACTGCTCTGCAGAGCTTTTCTGACATTTCATAAACAATGATGCTGATGTTGTGAGATGTTAAACATGCGGCGGCGAATGCATTTGTCCGGCATAAATTCGGCATGTCAGTCTGACCTGCCGGTCGCCGGTGGTGTGCTCTGTGCTGCATCTTTCCACTCCCTATTACACCCACAACAGGATAATGATTTTGAACTAAAGTACAGTAATTAATACCTTAGGTGATTAGTCACCCATTTACCTACTTAATCTGTATGTGCTGTGTTTGTATGACTGTTGTAGCTACTCAATAGATCACCATTGTTATTTTGGCTGGTGAGTGGAGAAATTTACCAACCACATGCACATTTTACCAGCAATTGGCAGGTGGATGGTGCTAATTTTGGACCCTGCCTGTGAAGAACTCTACACTCTGACTTAACTAACTGCTAGAAGAGGCTAGCCTTGCATACATGAAGTAAATACCGATTGCCATAGTTTATTCTTGGATTTGCCTCGCAACTGGATCATTGGAGTGCTCTCATGGTACTCTGCAAGATTAGGTGTCAGCAAGTAATGGCGGGTGACTGAATAGGGATACACAATAAGCAACAAGTTTGGAGACCCAGCATCACTGTGAGCTCTGATGGCTAAGACCTGCATGATTGCATGATCACTACCTTGACCGGGTATAGGAGGAGGGTTCTCTGGTCTGCGAAAAAAAACATCCACCAGCTGTCCAGTGATGGCCAGTGCATGAGCTGTACCGCCTATATTTATTCAGCTGGCATGGGGTCACGTACAGTTATGGGTTATGGGTTAAAAAATGGATTTATTGGAGTCCATTATTGCCTCCATTTGTGGCATCTTTTTATCTTCATACACAAACAGCAGCTCTGACCAAGACCTAGAAAAGTGCAGTTATGGTGAACACTTTGTGAAATGTAAGGAAAAACAGGAGTAACTACTGTAGAAATCATGTAAATAACTTGGAACCAGTTATTTACATGATTTCTACAGAAACCTGGAACCTTGGAATAAAAGGTGTTTATTTGCCACAGCCATATTTACATATTTCAGAGATCCTTTCCTTGATCAAGGCAGGCATCTCTGGAATATGGAAAAAATATGCAGATGTCTCATTAAGTCATAATCACTTATTGTTTATTACTTAACTTACTTTGTTGGTTTTATCTGTTTACACCAATGCACATTAAAACACACACACACGGACACATGGTCTCACTCTTGGTTGAAAGCTTCTGTATAAATCAAGGCTGTACACAAATATTCACACATGCAGACATACACATAACGTTAGTGTCTATCTGGTACTTGTGGTCACAGTGTTATCAGGGCTCTCAACATTGCTTTCTGTTTAAGGAGCTCACAAAGGCACACAAAAGAGAAGTACTTATGATAACCAGCTAACCACAGAAATTCACACGTTCACACACACACATACACTCAGCTGGTCTTTAGAATGCATCAAAAGTGGAAGTCTTGCCCGCCTGAGGTATTGTCACGATGCAGTTTTGAATATGCATATTTCTACCTGACTTTTGTGTTTGTGTGTGTTTAAGAAAGAAAGAAAGATTGAGAAAGTGAGATACTAAAGTAGCTATAATGTAGCATTCTTTCTATTGCATTTCTTTAGATTCCTTAAATATATTAATTTAACTATGACAATTTGTCATGCAAAATTACCTTTCTGTAGTATATGAGAAAACAGAACCTTCTGCTTTCACTGGTGTGCATGTGAGTGAGACATCACAGGTGCATGGTTTCACTACTCTGTGTGAGAGTTGAAGACTACATTGAATCACATTTGGGCTGAAACTAATGCATATTTAATATTTCCGTTACTGATTAATCTGCCAATTATTTTCTCAATTAATTGTTTTGTTCATAAAAAGTAAAAAAAAAAAAGAAAAATGCCCATTATTTAGTCCAAAGTCATGTCGCAAAATTCCTTGTTTCATGGACCATCCCAAACATATTTGTATTAATATTATATAGTAGTCTCATATTGCCAAACCTATCTCCAAGGCTCTAGGTCTGGCTCTACCACACATACATTCCAAGATAGTAGAAAAAACGCTCTGGGTTGTTTGCATTTCTCTAAACCAATCACAATCGTCTTGGGAGGGGCTAAGCTTTGGACACAGCGGCGGTGCCTCTGAAAAATGATTTTGGGTTTTTGTGGAACATTTGCCTGCAAAAGAAAATGCCACATACAATATTAAATGAAGTTAACTTTTCACACAACACATTAACACATGGTATAATTTTCACTTACCAGTGTATCACCCTTTGCATTTTGTCCACAGCAATACTGCCAATCAGTCCCAAAATGTCCCAGTTAAATAGTTAATGCCGTAAAAAAATTCTTTGAACAGTAAATCTTTGCAATCATTCCATAAAACAACCAATCATACCTGCCTTGTTGCGCGATCCAAATTTTCTTCAAAACCTGCCATTTTTAGCATGTAGCTTGCTAACTGGAAGGATGTTCTTTCCTGAATCGAATGGAGTATAAGAACTGCAATACACAGAGAGTGGAAGGCAAGGGATATCTGGCGGAACATCCGGCAATGACGGAAGTGGTTATCCTGGAAATGTACTGTTGATAATCCAGACTAATCAAATTGTATTAAGAATTAAATATTTTGTTGGATAATTTTTAAAGAAAAGCAGCTTATTCTTATATTCAAGAAGCTGTTTGGCTGTTGTTTTTTTACTTGAAAAGTGACAAAAAAATTGATTATCAAAATAGTTGCTCATTAACTTTCCAATTACATTTTCTAACTAATTGATTGACTAATTGTTGTAGGTCTAGATTGCATAGAATTTTACAGCTGCACATAGTGACATGTCTGTTTTCGAATACTCTGTTTTGTGATTTAAAATATTTGGTTAGATCATAGTTCAGATGCAGTAAATGTCTTTTTTTACTCAAGACTGAGGAAGAAGAGGGAAAAGCAGGGCAGAAAGGAGAGGGTTGGAAACCATCAGCAGAATGGGTGGTGGTAGGATAATAAGGAACTGATTGATGGATGGAGGTTGAAGGTTAGGCTTGTTTTAAAATGGCAGATTGTATGACTAATGGTTAAAAAGGGAGCTAGGCAGAGGGAGGGCAGAACAGAGAGAAAAATTAGAGAGATGATTTATATACTGGATGGATCAATAGGTGATGAATTGATACTATGGCCAGCAGGGGAGGGATCACATGCACAATTAAAGTGAAAAAGCATGATTACAGTATTATAATAAATATTGTATTTGGTGACTAACTTTTTCTTCAAAATGCAAACTGCTAGAGCAGCTATACTTGCTTTTATCATACGTTTACATTCAGATTCATGGCACAATATTTAGTGTTTCTGGTTCCTCTAGAAATGCAAATATCTATATGTACTGTAAAAACTGTATATAAACACATAAAATTACTTTGTGGATATGTTAAGTGATGCAGCCCTTTTTAGAGTGAATAAAGAGTGGCGTGAACCATGCAGCTGTGGATAGGTGAGTAGGCGGCTGGTTGAAGAGACGCTGAGTGGTAGCTCCACTCAGCAGCTGCCTCTCATGCATGTCATCCCTTCATTTTTCCATCTCTCTGTCAATCTATACATCAAACACCCACCTACGTCATATACTTTAATAGAACATTTAAATAATGAAAAGAAACAATAAGGCTTACAAAAACATTTTGCCTCATGTCCATGTTTTTTTTTGTAAGCTATTACTTCTAAATATGAATATCCATCTTTTTGTAAAGTCACTTGTTTCAAAAGGGATTTTACATTTGGAAACAATGGTATTCATTCTGCATTCTAATTTCAATCTCAATTTGCAGCTCAAGATGCAGCTCAAAAATAAAAGATGTATTATTTAAAGAGGGAGAAGAGAAGAAGGGAGACAGACACCAGGGACCGGGACGCAGAGGACGGGAGGCTGGGGAAGTTCCGGGGGGTGAGGACACTGAAGGAGGAGGAGACACGAGAGAGGAAGCGTGGGAGAGCCGGGAGCGTGGAGCCGAGGAGACACAGGAACTAGGAGCGGAGACGTA
Organism: Etheostoma perlongum; assembly: GCA_026937815.1. NCBI lineage: Eukaryota > Metazoa > Chordata > Actinopteri > Perciformes > Percidae > Etheostoma > Etheostoma perlongum. The sequence continues at coordinate 9,360,043 of CM049379.1, forward strand.
GAAACTGCGTCCTGATTCAGCAGAAGGGAGAGTGAGGAAAAAAAGAACAGCATGGACAAACGGGGCAGGCCAACAGAAAACTCAGATAGAAATAGTAAAAAAAAAAAAAAAAAAAACTCATGGCCAGCCGGACCCCAACCATGGCAATAATTCACTAGTGCTACATGCAATGCTTTTGAAATGCACAATTAGACATATATTGTAATACATAAGTCTTTCATATTAATTCAAACCTATTGAACCCACAAATATTTAAGCAATAATGTCCCTGTGGAAGTGGGGGGGACTGATGGATGGAAACAGTGAGAGAGAGAGAGAGAGAGAGAGAGAGAGAGAACAGGGAAGCAGAGTGGAGAAGAGGTGTTGATGGAAAGGAGAGGAGTGTGGGAGGGCCAACGTGGTGGAAGACAAAAGGCTTTGAGGATGAGAGGAAAGCTGGAGAGAGCGAGAGAGGAGGATGCAGCTTGTGTGAAGTGTTTACTCATGTAGAGGCTGTAATAGAGGTGAATTTAAAGCCACAGAGATGCAAAAGAGGATGAAGGTTTATTGGTGCAACAGAACTAATAGACACAATCCAGTCCCTCCAGGATTTCGTGGCCTTTTTTTGAGATTGTTGCGGCCCAAAATGCATGATGTTGCGGGAACTTTTGTAAAAAATTGCGATATAAGTTGCAATGTTTTTGCGGGAGACAGAAAGTTGCAAAAACAGTTTTTTTTTGTATAGTTCTTTAAAAATAAAAAGGAAACCTATTTTGAGGAGAATAAAATTACTCTGGACTGAGTTTTCCTAGTAACCTTACCAAAAAGGCTCAGGATGCTGCAAAAACGGCTGGTGGATTTAAGACAAAAAATAATTATTTATTGAATGAATCAGGTTTGAACATGTTTGTCAGTAGCTTGTTGATCTTTACATTGTTAGTTCATTTCCTATCCTGGCCGGGGACACACATTCTTACGGTTTAATGAAGTATTTATTGGACTTTAACTTATCATTGCACTTACAATAACAAGCGTATCGATCCTCAATTTAGGTCATCCTGTATGTCTCATCTCCGGGTTTTTCTACGTCCACCGTGTCTGTGTTTGTGTGTGTCGAGTCAGTTGTGGGGGGGATGAGCAGCTGTCCCGCCCGCTGCAGAGAGCCGACAGGATTGAAACAGCAGCAGATTTCAACGACTTTAGAGGGAAAAAAACGTTACAGCGTACATTGATTTTAAAATGTATACAGGTTAGCAGGACGGTCTGAAATGTTTTCCACCGTCGCTGTATGTTTTCTTGGTATATGTGACGTGTTTGAGTCACACACATTTTGTCAACATAGAAAAAAAGAAAAGGAATTTGGCGATGTACGCGTGTTACGTCATCCCGTTCTCACTCCCGTTTGGTTAGTGGCTCTCAGAGTCACATAATGATACAAAGTCTGGCACCTGGGACTGCTGGAATAACAAAAAATCCTCAAAGCGACATTCTTTGCCTCAAAGCTTTGTTAAATCAATGTAACTTATTGTGTACGGCTCACTGTGTTTCCACACGGAAGATTATTACTAGCGCCCAACAGGCTGACACTTCTGTGGACACAAGAACAAAGGCACATTACAAATAAAGGAAGACAGCGAAAAAAGTGAGGGGTCAAAGAGAAGAGACAGGCGATAGAAAATGAAAGAAAGTTTGGGATCATTTTAAGCTACAAAATGCTGCTACATCATCTCAGTAGAAAACATCCGGTGTACTCCTCCATGACACAAGGTAACATAATCGTCTGCTGCTGTCGTCCACCGCGCAGCATGCAACTCTGCAAATATCTTTACTAATAGTTTTGTTTACAAACAATGTAAATCGAAAGCTATCATTTTGTAGTCTAACTGTTTATTAGTTTGCTACTAATCTTTGGAAACTTATCTGCTGCCAGAGACAAACCAGCACCTCCCCCCAGCACGGCTATTTAATATGCACATGAAAGTCACGGACCATGCCGGTGCTGTCTGCATTCTTTATTCTTTCTCCTCAGTCAGTATTAGGCATCTGAAAATGTGGTCCCCTGAACAGTGTAGTTGAATGGACCTCCTGTAAGCTTTGCACTGTCATGTTTACCCTCAGCTTAGTGAACAGCTCTTTTGCATATTCAGTACAAAAAGCCAGAGGCAAGAACATTGGGGCCGCCAAAGATTTATTATTTTTAAGGGTCTTAAAAAATGTTGCTTTTTCTAAAGGAAACCTGTCTTTTGTATACTGTATATAGAAAAGACAGCAATAATAATATATTTACTATTGCTATTTAGTAGTTATTACTTTACCATTTCTTATCCGATTACTCGATTAATCTATGGAATAATCTGTAGATACTTGATTACTAAAAGAATTGATAGCTGCAGCCCTAGACTGACTATAGACCAAAAGAATAGACAAAAACATGCTAACACATGGCTCATTAGCACCAACAAGACTACAGAGAAACAGGAGGGCTGTGGAACGGGTAATAAATCAACAAGTAGTAGTCGGCCCTGGAACTCTCTTGGTGTAAAGCCTGAGAGTAAATCAAGAGTTAAAACTTCAATAAGTGTTCTGCTACAATGTGGAAGCCTGTGTTACGACGTGACATTTATTTGGATATATATATATATATATATATAGTTGCCTTGATAATATTGCTGTTGCTGTGTTTCTTATTGCATAGCTGATAGATGTGATGTGCAGCTTGTTTAATATTACTTGTGTTGATATGTGTTGCTATTCAGGTTGTGTTAGGGTCATTTGCTAGCAAGGTGCAGTCACCAGTAAACAGACTAGCCCGTGGAGCCGCATGCTTAGCTATTAAAGGTGTACACAGTTTGCTCCGATATGGATATGTGTGCTGTATTACAGATAAATAAACCATCCAGACCTCTCAGGTCATCTGGGAAAGGTCTGCTTTCTGTCCCCAGACATAGAACTAAACGGGGAAGCAGCGCTCAGTTTTTATGCTCCACATATTTGGAACAAACTCCAGAAAACTGCAGTACTGCCCCAACTCTGTTCTTTTAAATCAAGGTTGACCTTTCTTTTTGATACTGCCTTTCTTTAAATAATTAATTTCTCATACGGCACTGTAACTTTTTGGTATTTTATCTGTTTTAACTTTTTTTAATCGTTTTTAACTGCTCTTTAATGTTTTATGTAAAACACTTTGAATTGCCCTGTTGCTGAAATGTGCTATATAATAAAGCTTCCTTGCCGTACCTTGCCTGGATCAAAGTGGGGGACCTGTAGACCGACCAACTTTGCCATCCCTAGAGTGACACCGCGAGCATGGCAAAAAATAGGTCTCTTTACGAGACAAAATCACATTTTGGTATGCTAATTATCTAAATGTAGGTGGGGGAACATGCTATTCAGTTGTATTACACTTATAATTAAACAGTTATATAAATTTTTTTCCTAGTTATTAGCCTATAATAATTCGAGGAGTTAACAACAATGAATTTGAAGGCATTAAGACAGCTATCACACGTGGATAGAATTTAGATTCTGGAGCTTTTTCACTTGTCAGCCCACTGAGTTGTTTATTTCTGTGAGACTCCTCTATCCCCTGGAGACTTTCATCTAGGCCTCTGGGTCAGGATGAAACAGCAAGACCACTTTCCACACCGCACGAGGAGGATCAGCCCTTCAAGTTTCAGGGGCCCGCCGTGACGTTAGTAACTCCCTTGATTTTAATTAGCTCCTTCAACAGGGAACATGGCAACAGAATTGCAGCCTTCAAGGTAATTTTAACAGCTTTACTTTTCCTGTGCCCCTACACAGTCCCATATGAACATGTGGAATAATCAACATGTTGGAGACCCATAATTAAGACGTATGCGCTTTTGAATATATGTAAATTTCATGTTTTTTCTCCTGAATGATGTGCAAAGTTCACTTGGCTGCCCACTCAATAATTGCCAGGCTGTAAATTATAAGGTTATTTTGTAAGCTATTAAAGCATTTTAGAGTGCTCCCTTTAACTGCTGGAGAAAATATTGAGCAGGATTTGACAGCCCCCGCTTGTAAGGCTGCGCTGTGTCATTAGACGCAATAGAACGAGAGAGAGAGCTTTAGCATAAAGCCCAAACCATATTCTCTCCATCTCCTCGTAATGCCTAATGTTACATAGTGCACTTAGCGGGTTAAAACCAGATTAGGCTCTTAGCTTAGTGTTAGAGATCCATTACAAAGTGTGTGTGTGTCTCTGTGTGTGTGTGTGTCTGTGTGTGTGTGTGTGTGTGTGTGTGTGTGTGTGTGTGTGTGTGTGTGTGTGTGTGTGTGTGTGTGTGTGTGCGCGCACACGTGAGTGGAGGTAATATTTCGTGGAGACAGACAGACAGAGGCACATAGAAATGAATATAAAGAAACTGATAGCGAAGTAAGGAGAGAGACCAACGGACAGACATGCATAAAGCCAATAGATTTGAAGAAATACAGGGAGTAGTAAGGTGGGCAGAAAAGCCACAAAAAAGACAAAAACAGAGAGATCAATAGAGATACAGATGCAGAAGAAGGAGGAAAACAAGTACAAGCAGGGTGATAGATAAAGATTCAGAGAGATGGGATAGATTATCCCAATCCCGACCTCACATTAGATCTGCATACATTTATGTTCTCTGAGAAAAATCTATTTGTTGCTCATTTCATTTGTGTGTAAAATTTTCCATCAAAGACTCCAGTGCCTACCTGATCTGCACATGCACTGAGTCATGGATGCCTGCACTTATTTGCAGTTTGTACAGTAGCTTTTTGTATCAAGCACCGTGAATCTGGTGCGACTCGCAATTTTGACGAATCACCGCAACTTTTCTGCAAATTTGACCAATAACCGTAGTTTTCCGGTACATCAACCAATCACAGCAGTCCTACTTGCCAGACTTTGAGTTAGTATGTGACTCTGAGAGCCACTGACCAAGCGGGAGTGAGAATGGGTTGACGAAACACGTGTGTCGTTAGTAAGGCTTGTATCATGTGGATGCGCCGACATGGGGCAGACAGAAATGACGCACTATAGCTTTAAGTCATTTGTAAATCATTAGTTGCAGCCCTACCTGCATTTATAAAAAATCTTAAAATCCGTCAAAAATAGTTGTTATAAATATTTATTATAAATTGTTATAAATTTGTTTTAATATAAAAAAATAATCCACCATGCTATAACAATTTGAACTTTTTGTGCCTGTTTGGGTTGATGTTAAACTTGCTTGTTTGACACATGTGTATGACAAGTTAAGGTCTGCCCAGAACTTTAGAAACTGGTTTGTGCCAACAGTCTAAAGGTTTTACTTCTATGAAGAATGGCTGCTCTAATTGGTATGGTTAGACTGAGTTTTAGAGCTATATAAAGTACTTATGTATTGCACTATTGCCTCCTATTAGCTCTAAAGCTTGGTTTGAAATTTAGCCATTGTGAAGGAAGGACCATTTGGAACATATCAAACATGCACAATAATGATGGAAAAGTGGACGCTGACTCAGGAGCAGTTTGAAAGGTTTCTATTTTCTGGATAAGTTTTAAAATGTTTTTGTTATATCTTTTAGGTTTTGATAGTAGCTTAACCTGCTGTCTTGAAATAAAAGTCACATCGGACCAGCTTAGACTGAGTAATCATAATTTGTGATTGAAGCACCATTTTTTAGCACCAACAAGCACTCATCATTCAAATGTTTTCTGGCTGTGTTGTTCCCTCTGATGAGTGGCAGAAACACCAGCTGCCAATGTTTTAATTTGAATAATTTAACAGTTACAGAGGGATTTGTGGGCCTGGAACCTAAACTCCAGCATTTAACTTCCCATTTCCTGTGGAGCCTGACTATTTATTGTGCACTCATGATTAGACATGGAACTTGGCATGACATAATGTTGTTTTTGTCGCTGAATTGATGTGGTGTGTGTGTGCGTGATGTAGTCCTAGACTATAAACCACAAAGAGTATCATTACCTCACACTTTATTAAATTATCTTTTGTCTTCTGTCTTTTCCGTCTAGCTGTTTCTGGTGGTTGTTTTACACATGACCACACATTTCTCCTATTTTTGCAATAAAAGCAATTCATTATTTTATTAATAATACACTAATTGGTGTGTAAAATGGTTCCAGAAGCTCAACGGGGGCTGAGCTGCCATTTTGGAGTCAATCCATAGACAAAATGTACCAGTGATGAGAATTTTGGGCATACTGTAGTTTACCTTGTGCTTGATGTTCAGTCACTAGTCTTATGTCAAAATGTTCAAAATGGCCCATACAATTATTCTATACAAATATAATTCCCTTTTGAAGCTGATATACATATAACATTCTCCAGGTGTCTAATCACTGTTTATGACTCTTGGATATCTGGTTTAGTCTGTATCATTTTAATAGAGACTCAGTATTTGAAGATCAAGACTATTTGGTTTTAGCCATCTGAACAAATACTACATTTTAACTTTGTCTGCTAGATTTGGCTTCTTTATCTGAAGACAAGAGCCACAAATGATACTAAACTTATCCTCCACACTACCAGTTGTCAGGCATTCACTTTCACTTCCAACATGTAGGCTCATTGGGAATGGGATACTTAAAAACCATTCAAATTAAAACATGTCACTCTTTTTGCTTTCCTTTTATATTCATGTTTTACATTTAAAAAATGACCCTACATGATATCTATGATGCAAACCCTACATGATATCTATAGTGATATATCATTCAGTGGGCTTTATATAAAGGAAACTAGAAACGGCCTCAGGCACCCCCACAAGAAGGTTTACTGTACAAGAGTTGTGCAACGTGTTTTACTTTTGATGGACTTGCATTACAGCTTGCATTGGTCTGCACTTCACTTTGTGTGCAAAGAAAGTAAGACATGTATCAATCAAAAATAAGTCATAATCAGGATACTAGCGTGTAACATCACATTGCTGATGGTTTTGGTAAAAAAAAATTTGAGACACCACATATCAATATACTGTATATTACAGCGGTGAAAACACTATTATGCAGACCGATAATCATGAAATGGCGTGTGTATGATGCCAATTCGTATGCCATTATTGGCGTGTTAACAAGACACATACTCGCTTTTTAATGTTTTTATCAACGCCGTATGGCCTCCATTGACTTACATTACCTTGCGATTGCATGTGAATTTAGTATGAAAGGGAGAAAAAAAATGTTGGGAGATTTGTCGGGGTTATGGATGGATTAAACACAGGACTTTCACCCAGGAGACCAGTGATTGTGTCCTGTGTGTTACATTTCCTAAACTCCACCGTTTACGTCTGCTGTGTACAGCGTAGACATACACGCGGATACCTCAAAATGCGTACAGATAACACACCACTTGACTCAAGAAAGTCAGTGTGTATGTTTACGCAAAGTCATGATGTCATGTTGCTATTTCAAGCTTAGCCAGGCAGGACTCCAGGGTCAGAATAACAGCACGTCAGTTTGGAGCTTTAATAAATGACATTAGGTTGTGTTGTGGTCCAGGTGCATGATTGCAGAGAGACATTGTCCAGAGACATAGGGATATTTTCCTGCAGGTCGAAAGCTCACAGTGCAAGGCCTGCAACTGTCTGTGGTGCACTTTAATGGAGATCTTCAAAATCACTTTGATTTTGATCAGCGTGCTATTGTACTATATTATGAATCAGTAAAGCATTTTATTTGATCTCCTATGGGTACTAAGATGTGATGCAATTCAAGTCTGCACACTTGTTTTGAGAGAAGCTACTCAGCACAAAGCATCTTAGCTTAATCACCAAGGACATTGGACTTAGAAGTTGTTTCAAATTAATTCTGTTTGTCTTCTGGTGCTTTAGGGTGCCAGAAGGTGTTGTAATTTTTTACTGCTCTTTCTCAACAATTTTTAACAATAAAAAAATAATGCAATGTCATTGTTATACTGTCTGCCCCTTGGGGCAGCAGAAGCACTGGGCTTTGCTCTGTTGTTCCATTATAAGTTGTTTCAGAAGATGATGGAAAGACTCCTCTACCTTTTTATCCATATTATTATATTATATAATATTATCCCGGTTGTGATCAAAACAATGATTCTCTGGTCTCTTATTGGATGGTTGGGTCCAGTGTAACCTCCTTGCCATTGTGTATGTTATGTATTAGGGCCACCGGTGAATTGCTGCATCTTGTATAGATCAGTGTTATCTAGTGACTGGGCAGAGATCCAAGTTTTCCCTCATGGTTGAGTTTTGTGGTGGCTTAGTTTTAGCTATCCAGTAAAGTTTTTTTTGTTTTTGACTGTGTATATTGTTTTAAATCATTTGAGCCTCTTGTTTTTATATATCATAGACAATGTCAGCACTTAAGCATTAAAATCCTTCAAATTGGATCTATTTGGTGGGCTGATGTATTACATTTAGTGTCTATCCTCTTCTTTTCACACCTTTTCTCTTTATATTTTTCTCTTTATTGTCAGCACACACACACACATACATACACACACACACACACACACACACACACACACACACACACACACACACACACACTTTAGCTACACATTGCAGGTCAATTTATTATCACCTCATTTCACAGCCCATTAATCTCTGTGGCGGTTTTCATGTGAGACTGTTTAAGGCTTTATAGGCTTCTAATGCTCTTTACTTTCACTCGGTTTCTCCATTTTAGCCTAAGTTTACAGTTTTTGATGTGTGTGGTTTTTATCAATGGGCCGTTTAACACGTTATATTTTTAATCATTAAGCTTGTTTCAATGAAGGGATCGAAGTCTATTGGGAATTCTAACTAAGGCTTCACATAACTTAACATAAATATCTAAGCCTTCCACAGATTTACAGGGCAAACGTGGACAAACACTTGTCTTAGGTAACAACATTAAATTGCCAGTATTATTTAACTGTAGTATTCATCAGTATTATTGTTTCTCTGACATATATTAGATGTGTATGTGTGTGTCACAGTGGATTCCCCCTACATAGTGGCTCCCTATTGGCTTTCAAGCTAATGTGTTGTCTTTCTCTCTGTGTATCTGTCTGTCTGTCTGTCTTTATGACTGTTTGGGATTTTGGTTGTTTGTGCCCACACCTTTATCTTATTTGTCTGCCACTTTGCCACATTCGGCCTATACTTTTTTCTTTTTTTTTTTTTTTTACTGTGTCTCCATCCTGCATCCTCCACAAACTGCTTTCTGCCTGTTTTTGAATGTCTGCTTTAAATGTATCTTTGTGTTTGTCTCTTGCCTGCTCGTCTTTCTCCCGTCCATTTATGTCTGTGCATGTCTTTCTTTGTCTGTGTCCTCGTCTTTGTCTGTCTTTTCCTCTCGTCGCTGTCTCCATAATGTGCCCTCCTCCAGCCTTTGTGACTTTGCTGAACGGGGACCAGGCTCAGGATGCCATCCGCTCCCTCCACCACAGCACTGTCCGGGGACGCTTGATCAACGTCACGCTGCAGCCCACCGACTCCCTTCTCTGCCTCACCAACCTGCCCCACACTTTCACCGCCCAACAGTTAGAGGAGCTGGTACGAGCCTATGGGAACATCGAGCGCTCCTTCCTGGTGTACAGCGAGCTGACGGGCCACTCCAAAGGATATGGGTTTGTTGAATACATGAAGAAAGATTCTGCTTCACGGGCCCGTTCTGAGCTGCTGGGCCGACCGCTGGTATGTTAGAGTGATTGTTAAAATGATCCTGTCATGTTTGATTATTTGACATTGTTGCTTGGAACTGAAGGATCGAAGGACTCCTGTTTCTTTGAACCCTTTTTGGATGAGAACAAAAGATGCATTTCATAACCCTTGAATTGCCTCCTTGAGTCCTCCACTTGCCTCTGTATCTTAGTCCCTCCGACCGAGTAGACACGGGAGAGACGCGAGGAAATCATGGGAGAACAGAGACAACGAGAGAAATGTTAGGGATGAGACGTCCTTTCCTCTGAAGCGTCACATGAATGTGTCAGCTGTACTGTATGGGCAGAGTTAGCAACTCCTTCAGCTGCACGGCTTCCTGGAAGGCTTCTCTTGTGTTTCCTCGGCTATAGCTCCTCGATGAACCCCCTTGATGATCCCTCCTCGATCCTTGGGGCAGAAGTAAGAGCTTTGAGACAGCCTTCACAGAGGAGGGACAGAACAATTTACAGTTCAGCCTAGGAGTCGAGGAGCTATCAAATAAGGGTTATGAGATGCAGCCCATGTTTGCTGGGCTAAACCTTGGCTAAATTAATAGTAAATATAAAATCAGTTTAACTTGATTTGATACAATCCTACCTTATGTTATTTAAAATGACCTGATTGTAAATAGGCTTGCACAATTTGGGGAAAAATATGAATCATGATTTTTTTGCTTAGAATTGATATCACGATTCTCTGCCACGATTTCTTTTGACATGACAAAACAAATTAGCAGTACCAAACCAAGGTTATTATAGTTTTGAATTTTTCATTAGTTTTTATTTTTATTTCGTTTTGAAATTAAGTTTAGTTTCAATTAGTTTTTAAAACAGCCTTGCTAGTTTAGTTTTTTTTATTTTTGAAAATGCTTAGTTTTAGTTTAGTTTTTATTAGTTTTCTCTTTTTTTGTAATATGGGTTATGAGTCGGGGGATTTGAAAAGGTCAGGAAAAGTATTGTGTAATAATAACTCAACAAAAACATCATACAATATTAGAAATACAGTATGTATTCACAATGTATTCAACAATATCACCAGTACAAACAATGTACATATGATAATGAGAACAGATATGTAAACAATAAACACAAGACGCCGCAGTAAGTGCAGAATGTGTTTGATATGTTCCAGGAGAAAAACCTAAACTGCCAACAGACTAAAGAAGACAGACATCAACAGCTGTTTTGAACTTTGGTTTGAGTAAAGTGGAACACTTTTTGTAGTCAATCGACTATCACAGTTGTGTAGACATCCCAGTAATAATCCACGTTCCCTCCCGCTTTTGGTGTTCCTATGTATTTACTAACCAGCTATCGGGTCGCCGGTGAAAGCCCGCATCTAGTGTTCTCTGTCCTGCTGTCTCCGTCATGCTGCTGGCCCTACGTATCCATACATCCATGCCCGTAACGTTACTGGGGTTAGCTTCTGTTTCAGTGAAAGGGGGCTTGGTGTTCTCCTTTACCTTGTTAAGCTAAGCTAGGTTAGCCTCCTTGTATAATAAACTAAGGACTCTTTCTCCGCTTTCTTCCGACTTTTGGTACCACCATGATGCCAGGCACGGACTATGTTATTAGTTGTGTTCAATTTTACATGGAATGTTGGAATTTCTGAGTTCCCAGTCGGAAACTATACACGTCTACAGGAAACGTCACAGTTGGAAAGCTATAATGTTATTTGCTTTATGAAAGACATTGACAAAGACAAAAACTAAGGACATTTTTCACAGATTTTTGTTGGCACCTATAGCACACTGTGCATCACCACAAGCCTGTAAACATAAAGGCCTCAATGAAGAGAAGGGAGAGCATTGCACCGCTTGGGAGCACTTTAAAACCTATTTTATACAGTCTACGTTTAAAACTCACAGAAGAAAGTAGTAGCATTTGTGACGCATTTTTTTTTTTTTTAAATCAAATTTATTAACAATTAAATCGTGAACAGGGTGAATTGAGATCGCGATTTTATAGAGATTCATTGTGCAGGCCTAATTGTAACAAAATATATTTTTTAATATACTGGATTGGACTACTGGCCAACACAATGCAAGTTCAATATTTATATAGTTTTATTTTATTTAGCTCCAAACAAAGCTGTGACCAGCTGGCCTGATTTCATTCAAGCGTAAAAGTGATTATATTATTACTTGCGGCTCTTGTCACATCCTCACATTGAGTTGTTTACTTACATAAAATTTGGCTATAACTTATGATCGTAATTTTTGGTTTGTAGAAACTGGCCGTACATACAGGTAATCAGTACAAATACAGGTTAAGCCAGCTAGAGTTGGATTTCAATTTTTCACCTATGAGTATGAAAATTGCAGTTTAAACAAATAATCTGTGGGGAGTTGAATTTTAAAAAATCAGTCTTACAAATCTAATTCTGTACTTGGATTGTGTAGGATGATCGCTCATTGATGGTGCAGTGGATGGACGTCAACCAGTTGAGCCAAGAGGAGAACCTGCACTCCAAGTGTCTGTGTATAAACCGGCTGCCGCTGGACCTCTGTGATTCTGAAGAACTGACCCAGCTCTTCTCGGAAACCTACAAACCTGTGTTCTGCCAGGTGAGTATGTGTGTAGGTGTGTATTTTTCTGTGTGTGTGTCTTTGCATTACAAGTATTTTCTATAAAAAGTTATCAATTCTTACCATTTCATAGCATGTTGAAACCGGAGACATCCAAATATGACTAGCAAAAATAACAACAGGCTAAAAAATATGTGATAGAGCCTTTTAGTTTTTCACACCACGTACGAGCAAGATTACATCTGCAAAATTATCTATCCAAGAGGTTACGGCTCATTAAACATGTCTGAGATATATGTTCCCAAATTCTGCTTATGAGAAGCTCTAAAAGAAAATGTTATTCATTGATAATGTCACACAAACTCCACTGAAGGATCTTCATCATATGTACGTTACTTAAAAATGGTTCCTTCCTTCCACACCCCCGCCTTTATCCACGAAAACCAACAGGTGAGAGGTGCTGGTATAAAAGTCAAGGGGCTAATCTCGCAGTATCACCAAGCCAACAGTTTCCATGGTGAGGTGTGGCAGCTGTGACACCAGCCCCACCCTTCAACTCCCTCTCTCCCCACTCTGTTCTGCTCCAGTTCATCTGTGTTACTGTATATACCGCCAATCCCCATTATATATCCACAGCACCCCCACATTCCCATTTAGACATCATTCAATGGTTATCTGTCCTCTGCTGCGTTTCCAGTTTTAGATCCACCCCCATGCCCTCCCCCCCTCCCACATAGAAATCAATACACTTGCATCATCCTGGTCCCATGATGCTTTGTGGGTGTTCAACTCATGTTGCTTCACTGTTGCAGAGCCAGCAGGCTTTGACCTATGGTTGTGTGTGTGTGTGTGTGTGTGTGTCTGTGTGTGTGTTACTGCAGTTCAGCATGTATGCACTAGAAATACTTAAGGCAAAAGCTTCTGCTACAGCCTGTACACCAATGAACACGATGCAGAACAACAACAACAAAGACATTCAAACGAGTAGTCACAGTATTATTTCACTAACCTGCCTGTGAGAGTGCTGCAAAGCTATTTTAACCATAAATGCTGCTTTGCATTTATTTGACTCACAGCTTTTCCAAGTTTGTCAGCTGGTCAGGTATGATACTACTAGGGATACTTTTAAGTTCAATACAAGAAAAAAAACATTGTGTGAAAAGCATCACTCCCAGTTCACCGGCTTTGTTTTAAGGGGCATAACCAGCTAGTATTAATGCAGCTTGTCCGGTACATTTTCTGCCATAAAGATTGATATATGTAGGCATCCATGAGGTTCAGTTCAGACCTTTATTGTCCCTTGACGGATACATTGTAGTACATAAACACAGCATGGAGGACATGGGACATTATTTACAACAGTTACAACCAAATGAAAAAGATGTATCTGTTCATTAAAAGTATCAACACGTTGGAATGTATTGCTTTTTACCCCGGGGAACCTGTATCTCCGTCGTGATGGGAGAAAAACATATTCTTCCGAAAGGGGGTGGTTAGAACTGGATAAGTTTGACCGTGCCTTCTGCAAAACATCTGTCTGTCACAGAGGTGTTGAAGATGCTGATCATATAATTGCAACAACCCTTTGACATGCAGACCTTCATACAAATTTGCTTCTTTGTTTGCTGCATATTAATTTGTGTTATACAATTACCTTATATCTTACTGTATTAACTGTAGTCTGTGTTCCTTCTTCCTCCTCTGTGCACATAGGTAGAACTCAGCCCTCGTGTTACCTTTCCTATGTGCAAAGTGCACTTATACTATGGCCTTGGCCCTGAATGGTGTAATTCTGCTACCCACGAAAGAGCCCTCCAGGCAGCACTTTAGCCTAAGTCATCCAGGAGAGATGGAGGGAGGCGAGGGTAAAGAATGTCAGCCATATTAGAGTGAAAGACAGCAGGATGGAGACAGTAAGGAGGACTGGGAAGGAGGAAGGATGGTGCTGAGAATGCCAGACCTATTAGAGAGAGGATGGAGTGAGGAAGGAGAGGGCTGACAGTGTCAGGCCTAATAGAGGGACGGAGGGAGACGGAGAGAGGTGGACAGCTTAAGTGAAATGGTGAAGAAACTTACTGTCAGTTACAGTCAGAAGATTGTTGGCATATTTGTAAATGATGACCTACTAGGAGACAAATAAGAACACATTTGATCAGTAATAAACTTATATCTGTAAAATAATGGAGATGTAGATGGCTTCACAGAGTTAGGGAGGGAGAATGGGTTAAACAGAAATGGACTACGGATGGAGACAAGTTAATGAAAACAATACTATCCCCTCTCTACAGGCATCAGGGCAAATTAATGGCAGACTGAGCTGAGTCAGTTACTCTTGTATTGCTCCATAATGTTGTCATGTGTTGGTGAAAGTGATATACAGCACATTTACAGTAGATGACACCATTTTCCACAGTTACGGCAGCAGATCACCTATTGCTCAGACGAGCCGATATGCCGATGTATCGGCCAATATATATTTTTAAAAAACATCCAGGAACGTGTTACAAAACATAAACAGATTTCCATAACATTAATTATATGTAGTTATTTATGAGTTCTCACTAAAATAATATAACAATTTGTTTTATTGTCACAACAGAACAGAGGAACATCAAAATATATTAAAATTCTTATAAATAAAATGTATAAAAATACAAACTTTAGATGTGAAACTTGAAGTCAAAAACAAAAACATAATCAGCGTTGCCAACAAGGACGTTGTAGAGTGCCCTCTGGTGGACAAACTATGCAGCGTCAGTTTTTATTTTTTTATAATTCATTTATCAGAATCATTTATTTGTCATTATAAATGAATCTGATGAATGAATATTTAAAAAAATTAAAATAAATTGGCCATTATAAATGTCAATATTCTGCGATATATTGCAATTTATTACCTTTATTCCAACTTCTAATTTTTCCCCAATTTCAAATGATGTCCCCAAAAGGAAACTTTGTCAACATCTGTTTTATCTAAAAAGATACATCTCTGTTTGTTCATATCACTTCAATGTTATTGCTGAAAATGGCATTGCCAAGCAGGCAAACTGACCAACACATATATAATAAAAGAGCGATACTTGGCACCTGTGTATCCATACAGAATTGCTACGGAAAATATTGTGATACTATGCTGTATCGATTTTTTTCCCCACCCCTATTATTTAGATGCCCATATAATGCAAGGGCGGAAGTGGTTAAAATGAAATCACTAAAATGTTTGATACTGCTGTCACTTATTCAACTGAAGACAGTACACAGTTCTTACTATACTATCTTGAGTTAATCTTAGCTTTTACATTTGCTGTTATTAACAGCTGGTGCTTTAAAGTCGCTCCAGAAAGATAAATTTGAATATAAAAACAAACATCTCGCAACCATCGGTACACATGCACAGCTAGTTAAAGTCTTTCCAAGTACAATCTTAAGATGCTTTTTTACTCTTCTTTGGTAGAACTTTCAGTGTTTTCAAAAGTTTTATTCAAAGAAAGAATAAATCTGAGATCAGTTTCATGTTTAACTCCATCTTTTGATGCACACAAAGATAATGGAAAAACCTCCAGAAACACTTTGTTGAATTAAAACCTTTTTAGTAAAATTTCATGTGAGATCACCCAATCTTAAGACTAATGATTTCTTGATTATTTATCTTGGGCCTTCCACTTCTAAATGATCTGCTTTTAATGATAGCCACACTTTCACACCACTCAGTGTCTTTCACTTTAATGTGCACACACATCCTCGGCCTGACTCTTTCAGCTCTCTCCGTAAAGATCTTTACAGTTGAGCTTTGACACTGTGACAGGTCATGTACCTGTCTTCACAGACAGCTGTGACAGGGCTGTCATGATCTCATCACTCGGTTCAGACAGCTGATGTGGCCATTTATACTCTGTCAGACATGCATACATACATACACACACACACACACACACACACACACACACACACACACACACACACACAAAACACAGAGTTTTAGTCCTGCTGGTGCCTCAGTCAGCATCTCTTGGCTGAGGACCATGACTTGAGGTCAAGAGCTGTCAGACACACTGATAGCTAGCTTAGCAACTTTTGTTTCTACACTCACACATACATATTTACAGTATATATTGTTTTCTGGAAAAGATGGTTTATTAAGAAGTTTACATTGTTTTTCTAAAGCGTCAAACCTGCAAACCTGCATGTGGTACCTTTGAGTCTTTGAACATCCTTCTGGCCTTTGTGACTTTGGTGATGTCCTTACTTGTATTTTAGATTTCTGCTATTGAACCAATTATACTTGCTGGTGTTTATACTAAGGTAACTTTTGATGTCAAGCAAGGAACCTATGATAATATTGTCTTTTGATGCAAAAATACATAAAGTTGACCCAGACAAATAAAGTTGCTGATGAAGGTAAGTTGCACTCTAGGCTACATCTAAATGTAAGACCTACAGTAGTTGCAAAAATGCATTAATTTGTGTTTTTTGGGGATACACATGAACACATAGAAAGAAATAATCAAATGAATGCTAGCATTTGCAAGACTTGCATACTGTACAAACATGCCTACTTGAAATTTACATAATTGTTTGTGCAGATCTAAATAATGATTGAATCTTTTATATAGTGTGAGTGCAGTTGGAGAGAATTTTAGTAGAGAGAGGCTCACTCAGTCTTCACATCACTACTAATGATGCACACAACACACATAGTTGATGGTAGCTTGAATACCATTTGCACACAAACCAATTTGAATCCAATTTGATACATAATGTATGTTTCACACTTTCCATTGTGTTTGCGCACACAAAAATAATGATTAGCAAGTTTTTATTTGTCTTCCCTCCTGTCTTTTCTGGTTCATATCTGGCTCTCACTGTCTTCACTTGTCAGTCACTTTATCAATCACTGATGTTTTTCTCCTTCACTCCTCTTTCCTTCTCCACTTATTCTCACCATCTTCTCCTAACTCTCACTCTGTCTTTCTTCCATCCATCCATCCATCCATCTCTCAAGTGGTAGAGTGGGTCAGGTCATTTCCATGCAGTTTGCTTAATGTATGCTGATAATAATAGCCTATCGACCTACTCCTCCACACATACATCTATTTTCCTCCCTTTATTCATCCATCCACTGTTCAGACCAGAGGGAACAGCAGACGAATAAGAGGAGGGAGAGAGGGAGTGGAGGGCCACTTGATTGAGCGCTGATGGTAACAGGCATTAGCGCTCAGGCTGAGAAAGTATGAATACATTTGTCTCCCACTGATTCGTAATCTCTCCATTTTTTACAGTGAAAATGTGATATGATTGTATAGCATAGAAGTGTGATTATATGATACTTTTTTGTTATTTTTTTAGATTAGTTTTGGACATTTTAGGCCTTTAATAACAGTACAGCTGAAGAAGTGAAAGGGGAGAGAGGGGGGGAATGACATGCAGGGGTCAAGGGTCGGGGTCGAACCCGGACCATCTAGGAGCTAACCTCTATATATGGGCGCAGGCTAGGATTGGGTAACTTTCAATTAAATTTTATGTATAGTATCAATTCATAACAAGAGTTATCTTGAGACACTTTACAGATAGAGTAGGTCTAGACCACACTCTATAATTTACAAGGACCCAACAATTCTAGTAGTTCCCTCCAGAACAAGCAAGAGTGAGACAGTGGCGAGGTAAAACTCCCTTTTAGTAAGAAACCTCGGACCAACCCAGTCTCTTGGTAGGCGGTGTCTGACGGCCGGTTGGGGTTGAAATGAATAGTGGCAATAATAGTCACAGTGAAAGATAATGGAACAGTGACTAAAAATAGTTGTTTGTAGTAGTTCATGGCATAGCAGGGCACTGTGCGGCATGTAACAGGGCATCGCAGGACGTGTAGCAGGACCACAGTGACATCCGTGATCTAAGGAAACATGCTGGAGGAAAAGAACACAGTGACTCCCCAGAGCTAGGTTAGTAACAGGTATTTCTGGACATGGATGCATACAAATGGAAAGATAAAGGAGAGAGGAGCTCAGTGTGTCAAAGGAAGTCCCCCGGCAGTCTAAAACTATTACAGCATAACTAAGAGAGACAGGGTTAAGAGAGGAGCCTGGTCGGGCTGTACAGCCCAACCTGCCTCTAGTTTTATTATATATGTAGTATTGGTTCGGATTCGCATCTGAACCAGTACTAGTCCCTATACCGGTACATGAAATGTGGTTCCCGGTACCCAACAATAATATTTTCAGTACCTTCCCTCTGTGATTACAAAAAAATTATTTCAGTTGTAAAAATAATTCCAAGCCTATTTACTTAGAACATTATGTTATTTATTTTGAATATTTTACCCGGACAGAAATTAAACAAAAAAAAAATAAAACCCCTCGCTCTCTCCTCCCCAAACCCTCCCCAAAATATTCATTTCTTACTCACTGTAACTTGTATTCTTGAATTTGTATATTATTCTATTTTAGCCTGTTTTATTTTCATCATGACCGTTTTAATTGCTCTTTGTTTCATGTAAAGCCCTTTGAATTGCCTTGCCTTATAACCTCAGCCTGTCAGTCAGTCCCCAGGGCATAGAAACCACCCTTGTGGTGCCTGCTCGTCTCAGAGGAAGTGTAGCTAATGTCAACAGCACCGCCACCGAAACCACTTTATCGGCATTGCCGTGACTCACTGTGACTTAGACATAACTGCAGACCTGACGTAGTTGTTTCGTCCCCACCTCTGCAAGCAAATGTGTGTGTGGTACCGACGTCATTTGATCGGTACCCAACCCTAGCGCCCGCTCTACCACCTGAGCTATCCGGACGCCCATATAATAGTTTTGGATGTTTAATTGCAATCACAAATCCTCTGAAATTTAGTGCTTGAATCGGCCTTCTTGTAAATAATGTATGCTTAGGTACACTTGATTTGTGCTCTAGATACTTAAACAATCTGATACAGTGGACACATCCTAAATAAATCAAGTACTTCTTGTGTATTTTTTCACTATTTTAATATAATTCAGCCACCTACACAGCAACAGGTCAAGTGGTGTTTTTTAACCATAAGCCATTAGCTTTTAGCCACTTTCATTATCCAGTAATATCCATTAGCTTTAATATATTAGCCTGCCTGCATTATTTAGCTGCTCCTTACACTCTAGAAATGACTGAACATTCTTGCCAGAAAGTCTGTCTGTTACTGGTCAGCAGTATTTTTATTGACCAGCAACCATATAGAAAATGTGATAACATTACCTTTCCATGTTGTTCACTGGATGTGGCCATTCAATTGGTAGCAAGAGTTTATTATTTGGATTAGATCAGTCCACAATTTGGGTGTTTTTACAGACATACAGAAAAATGTGTGTGGGCTGGTTGAGTGCAGGAAGAGCAAGAAAACATAACTTTTACATCATGTTATTCTTATCTTTTTTGTCTTTTTTGACAAAAGGAGCTGAGACAGCCTGCGCCCCTCCACAGTTACTGTCTGACACACACACACACACACTATATTTGAAAGTGGAAGTGTGTACATTTGTGTCAACTTTGATCCTCTCTGTAAGTTCTTGTTGTGCTGTGTTTGTGAGTTTGAAAGATGGACTTTTTTTGATCCCACACTGGAAAATTTCTGATGAATACATTTGTTAGCCCAACAATATTACTGAATTAACATCGGACTTGTTGTGCTGGCTTTGCTGTTTCACGCTGACTATATCACCATGGTAACTTTGGCTTAATGATATAGATAGCCTGCTCTGGAGGATATTGTATTTTGGCTATTGGATCCAAATATATAAAATATCCCACCAGACAACTTTATGGATAAATGGTATTACTCTTTCTAGATGGGGCCATGAACTTGATGCAGAAATGAAAAAGAGAGTTTGCATGGACCTCATTTGCTTACCCTAATGATTTATTAAAATATAGAATAAATGAAAGTAATGTTTCCAGGCTTTTTGCATCTCTGGTGAAAGAAAAAATAGTGCTTCTATTAAGCAGCATGCAGCTTATATTTGATGATTATAATTATCAGTGAGTACATCACCTCTTGCATATTGACGAGAGAACCTAGTGAACTTGAGGAGTGACGTCTGAAAGGTGAAAAAGGGCAGTAGATGTTATGTTTTGGGTGTCAGTTACTGTAATCAGACATAAGGTATTGTATGATTGTTGAATTTTAATAAAAGAACATATATAGTTACTGGTGCTGTCAAACAATTAAAATATTTAATCACAATTAATTGCATTGATGTCATAGTTAACTCGCAATTAATCACAACTATTTTTTTAATCCATTAAATGTCCCTTGATTTCTTTTTGTCCCATTATTTGTTCTCATTTTAATGGTCTTATCAAAATGGAAAAGTGGATCAGCTTGCTTTGTGCAAATGTTTTTTTCTTTAAATTGAAAACAACATTGGCATATAGCCTACTGTAGTGTTCAATTTCACACTAACATTCACACTTGGAGCAAATAATCTCTCCCACAATGTAACACTGTCCATCAATAAAAGGGTGAAAAAAAATACTTTGAGGGGGCAGAGAATTTGCATCAGCTTGGCCATCAAGTGGCGTTTCAGACTGGACATGCTGCGATGGTAGCTCAGTTCACAACGACAAAATCCACAGATCACTTAATCTTGTCAATGGAACCATTTGGCAAATTTAAAAAAGTAAACTTTCAATCCAGAATCTTATTGGCATCCATTTCGGCGTCTGACGCTCGTTATCCACTCAAAACGTAACTTTAGCCTACTACTCTTTGGTCGGCACGGCATGCCTGTTTTGTTTTCGGTCTAGCCTGTGGGTGTTGTAGTTTTTCTAACGTTACTAGTTGTTGCAACAGCATGTGAAAAGAACTACAAAGTTTGCTAGGCCAAAAAGAACGTTCATCTTGCAATAAAAAAACGTTAGCGCCGTTAATAACGTGTTTAACTGACATTACTAATAGTTACACATATAATAGTTCATGTTGGTTGTGTACACAGTATGTGACAGGTTGAGTCCATACCAATTTATTCCACTGTGAGATTAATGCTATTCTTTGTATTCTTCCAGCTTGCTCAGGATGAGGGCAGCCCAGTGCGAGGCTTTGGTGTGGTGGAGTATGAGAACTCGGAGCAAGCGGAGGCTGTGCTGATAGAGATGGACCGAACACTGGTGGGAGGACAGGAGGTCCGTCTGTCACTCTGTACGCCCGGCACCTCAGGGAGAAGCACCCTGGCTGCACTCATCGCTGCCCAGGGTATGGTGAGTATGATGCACAAAATACTTCTTTTAGATTGTCACCATTACAACATTTCCTCAAATCTGGAAGCCTATACACTGTATATGTGAACACACAAACAAGCAGACATGGTAATTGTGAGGCCAGTTGGACATCCAGTGATCAGCTATACATCTATCTGATAAACATATACACATACACATACATATACCCTCCTGCTGAAATAGTCTATAGACTGTCCACTGTCTCTTGCTGCCTAAATAAACCAAACTCTCTCTCTCACACACACACACACACACACACACAAGTAAAATAGATTCATCAGACTTTCTGACACAGGATGTAAATGCAAGTTATCAGGTGTGGAAAAGGAACAGTACCTTTAAAGTTAATCTTCATAAGAACATGGATTAATAGATAACTGAACACTCACAGGTACAGAATCTAGATACAAATGTGAGTAAGCAAACATTACAGGCTCAATGCTTTTGCAATGTGGCTTTGGGAAAGGGACATTTGGGGTCCCTTGCCGAAGCTGCTGCCCCATCGACTCAACCCGAGATTAGCGGGATGATGGATGGATGAATGCTTCTGCAATTAAAATCAATCGCATGAATACGAATATGTTTCTGTGTGTTTGTGAGGGCATGAGAGAGGCAGGCAATACTACCCCCAAATATTAGATACATGTCGTTTTTTAATTGAAATTGCGTTGCAACGTGAGGTTGCCTTAGATTTAAATGTCTCGATTCAGTCATACACTTCCGTCTGTCTCTCTTCCTCTCTGTGACTCATAGTCTCCGTAGAGAGAATAGTGGTTGTTGCTTGAGAGGGAACTGAGTGAATATACAGTATCTTCACCAGCTGATTACAGTGTTGATGATAGTTGTTAATCCACCAATCAACTGGTAAATGCTAGTTCTCTTGGTAGATGGTATTTTATCTAATATTTTTATAGATGTATTTCTTGTTTCTTTGTTATTGTGATAGCATTGTCTTGTAATCCGTGTGTTCACTGTGAGCCATTAGACTAAACACATTCATTATAATGTACTGTAGACTTACTAGGTTTCCTTATTATTGTATAATACTTCAAAGTTAATAAACGCACTCATTCACAATGTCGGTGGTAATTTAGCTGTGTTATGCACATTTAACAGCCTATAGGCACAATTTACAACAATTTTGCTCCTGTCATATTGAAAGCCACAATTATATTTTCACATGAACTGCAGGTTTATGGTTTATTAAGAGTAACCCATAGGCCATGGAACCATAACAGCTTGCTGCTTTACTCTGATGATACTTATTTTATATTACACTAATTGGGCTTACTGTATGGAGGGCTACAATTAAAAGTCAGAGTTTGTAGCTTTTGATGACCTAAACTGCAACGGTGTTACGCCAATTTTGAAACAATGTCCTGTACCAACAGTACATTAGTAGGGGTAAGATAATAATTCATTCATGAATTTCAAACTTCTACACTATATACTATATACACTGCTGTATTTTCTATGATTTTATTCCTGGCTGTTGCAGAGCAAGAATTATTAGATTGCAGGTTAAAGAGGTTGTGGCCTTGAGATAAATGGGTTCAAAATAACAGGTTGAAAAGCAGAGCAGTAACAGTCACATAGTTGGAATTAAACAAAGAGGATGAAAAGACATTGAGAGAGAATGTGTCTCTGAATAAATTAGCTGAGGAAGATAAACAGACATGAGGAGGAAGGAGCATATAAACACATTTAAAGAAAAGGACAGATTAGTTGAGAAGGAAAAGGAAAGGATGAGGAAGAGGTAGAGAGATAGAAGACGTTTGAGTCTGTGAGGACAGCAAGGTTACATTAGTACCCAGAGGCTTTTTTAAGATTATTGCAGTTAATGTGAGCTGCAGAAACATCAGACCTCAAGAAAGAGATCAGACCTACTCCTGGCTAAAGTTCTCCTCTGAGGCGATTCTCTCATTTCTCCCATTAGTGAATGTGATTGTGAACGCTGAGGACCAGATGGCCACCTCCTCCCTCCTCCTTCTTTCTCCCTGCATCCTTCTCCTTACGCGACACTTCTTGCCTCCCCTTTCTTCGCGGCTCCCTTACCTCCCTGGAGTGTGTGTGGGTGTATGGCTGTATTTTCTGCCAGTAGCCAAACAGACTGATGCATGCTGACATTTTCTCCAGCAGAAGGAAAAGAAATGAGAGAGCTGTCCTCCTCGTCCCGTCCTCCTCCTCCTCTCTCTTCCCTTAAAAGACGCTGTCAGCTTTGACTTGCCTTGTTCAACACCGGCGTGCGTGCGCGCACACACACACACACCAGTTGTTCCCGCTATAACACACAATTACACATACTGTACTGTATGTGTGCACCAGACTCTTCCCTTCTTGCTGACAGGCTGGAGTCAGACGCGCTCCATCCCCGTCAATACTGCTCTCTCTTCAGGATGTGACAGTGAGGAAACAAGGTTGACTTGAGCTGAAGTCATGCTGTAGCTCAGGGGCGGACGAGGAGGACATATCACCATCCTGCTAATGTTGTTTTTAATAGCTGTGTCCTCGGGCCAGACAGCAAGCACTGCCGCCACACTGTCAGTGCTGAGGAGGATCTACAAGGACTGATCCATTTGATTTGACGCAGTCTAATTCAATAGGATTTCATTTGAGTCTGATGAATTAAATTTACAGCATAATGAATGATTAAATTATCTGAGGATTTGCTTTACACTGTTTTTTCAATTAAATGTAAGATAGCAAAGATCTGTTTTATTTTTAGGAGATTTTTCTCATATCAAAATAAATACAAGCTTTAAGCACACGTGTGCTAAGTGGAGAATTAAATACAACATGCTACAACAACATTGTGAGACATAAAATACAAAACACTGTAGTAAAGTCTGGGCAACACCAAACAAGCAGGCTGAAACAAGTCAGTGAGCAGTGCTAAATAGACACATCAGAGGTGACTCTAGTAGTAACTCTAGTAGCAGTGGCACAGACATCTTTTTCCTCCCTATTTACAATCCAATGACATTTTTAAACACCTTAAGCCCCTGGTAGATGAATGATTTATACCTAGTTAAGACGCAAGCCATATACCAGCTCCAATTTCATTAGGGGACCTTTGTTGGATGTCATCCCCCTCTCTTTACTCATTTCCTTCCACTGTGTATAACAGCTGTGTAATAAAGCTGAAAAATGCCAAAAAAATGTGAATTAAAAACTGTAACTTTGCATTAAAAAAAATCTCTTTGATCAATTTCAAACACCATACTGTGATGAGTTAGAAGAGGATGAGACGTCCAAGCTATATGAGCGACATTACTTTTGAAAGAGTGCAAACTGGTCCAATGCTAAAATTAGAGAGCTGCTCTCCCTCCCCTCTGTATCCCCTTTCAAATGTGAGTCTGTAACATTTCTTTGTTCATTTATCTTATATAATTTGGTTTTCACACATAGATCATTAAAGTATTTTAAGGTCCTGAAACTCAATTTTCTATATGAGCTTCTTTTTATAAATATGCCATCTTGCATAAACAGTGTGTATGTTGCATATTTCTCTGCACCTATCAGGTTTCAGCAATATTTTAATTCAAATCTGATGCCAGTTATTGGGTTGTTTACTCATGTTGCCAAGCCATTGTCAATCAAACCGGATCAAACCACACCAACACAGTCCTGAAGAAGATTAATTGAGTTTCTTTGTGTTAGACTCCTAAAAAAATAGTTGTTATCTTATTGTTTTGTATCTCAACTTAATGATGCTTTGATTGTTGAGAATTTGGCAACAAATAAAAATATTATTAGAAATACTATTTGAAATTTAGTTCAAAATCTGATTTGGTTTTCTCCTGGGATTGGTTTGCTCACTGTACATGAAAATATGTAAGATTGTCTTGTTAGTGTCATTTCTTGGTGTGATTTCTTTTCATTCTCACCTCAGCAAGATTGCAGCAGATTTACAGAAAAATGTGTCATGTTTTTTTGTAAACATGTCAACATATACATTTGGCAGATAAGTTATGAATTAGTGTCTGAAATGTCTGAAAGGTTCCCTTTATTTGTTACTTAAGGTTTTTAATTTAAGTTACTTCAGCTTTTTTTCTTCTACTGCCTTGTTATTTTACATCTCTTTTCCCCGTCCCTGTCCTCTTCTGCCCCTTTGGTGTTTGTCAAACAGCTCTGTCCCTTTTTCCCCTTTTCTTTTCTTTGTCTCCTAGTTCGAAACCCTTCTGCTGACATTGCAGACATATGCCGCTGATGTAAACTAGTGTAATGATTACTACAGCCATCAGGGACTCCTAATGACAAGATCAAAACACATGCTGCACACACAAAACACACACATGCCCAGTCTCATTCTGACTCTCACGCTTCCGTGTGTGTGTGTGTGTGTGTGTGTGTGTGTGTGTGTGTGTGTGTGTGTGTGTGTGTGTGTGTGTGTGTGTGTGTGTGTGTGTGTGTGTGTGTGTGTGTGTGTGTGTGTGTGTGTGTGTGTGTGTGTGTGTGTGTGTGTGTACGTGTGTGTGTTCTCCAGATTCTGAGTAATAGAAAAGGTCTGCTACCAGAACCTAACCTCGCCCAGCTGTTAACCAGTATGACCAACCCTGCTGCCCTGCAGATCCTCATGAGGCCGTACCACACTGGGAAAAGAGGAGGTATGTGCTGCTTCATGCAACAGTTTTTAATTTCCAGAAGTTATGATATACATACATTGTTTTAACAAAGTCTGAATGTGTAATATACCTAATCATTTTTTCATGATTTCTTTTAGCCCATTGAATTATACATAGTGACCTTCATCAGCATATGTCGAGTAATGTAACACCATGGGCTATTAGTGTGCAACGACATTGCACTAGCTTTCTCTGACATACTTTTTAAGAGATGACTAGTGCGCTAGTGAGGAGAGTTAATAGAAATCCACTGGCACAACAGGATATGTCACACATCCCTCTAATGTTAAAGGTCTGGTCTGAGGAACACATTACCACACATGCAATGAAATGACAGAAGTGTGATTGTAAGAAGATATTAAATGAAGGGTCCAGGCAAGATTGGGCCTGGCCTAGTCCATATCGACCAAGTTTTATTTACGGGATGGTTCCTGCTGCCGCAGGAGGTTCCGCTGGATGTTCTGTTTTCTTTGTGTTTTCATTCAAAAAAGTGAAGAAAATTAGAAAAAAATGTAATCATGTAAAAGTATATGATATTAAAGGGTAGAAAACAATAACATGACTATACTGTAACATAAAATCTGCTGAGGAAGTTTGTTTGATGTGGTCAAAAGCTCAGAGAACAATCTAGTAAATGGTTTGATGTTAAGACTAGTTTCTGTAGCCTCCCCATCACTTTAATGGGGGGATTAATCGCATTAAACTGAACATTTTGCCAAGGTTGCAGTACCTCTTTCAATCACTGCCTATTCCATTACCCCAAACGTCTGAGCGTCGTAAGGCTGCTGTGCAGTGGTGGTGTTAGGGAGTAGTCCCCCCTGAAACATTTGATAAATGATAAAGCGCTATATAAATGTAATAAATTATTATTAAACTTTGTTATGATGTACATAAAACCATTGGCAAGAAGATACGACTGTTAAAATCACCTTTAAAGCAAAACAAATGTATCCCTCTAACTGTAAACAATAAGATCCTGGAAGCATGGCATCATTATGGGATTTGTAGATTGGAGGACTTTTATGAGGATGGACTTTTCATGACTTTTTTAACAATTAAGAGGAAAACATAATTTGTATAACAATACATTCTTTTGTTCCCTTCAACTGCGGTCATTTCTAAAAAGCACTTTGAATAATACTATTGGCTTTACACAAACTCACTAAAATGAAAACATTGATACATGATAGTGGACCGTACGAGCTTATTTCTAAAGTATATTATTTGGTAATATCGGAATGTCCTAAACCGGCTCTGTTTAGTTCTAAGAAAAGGTGGGAATCATAATTAAATATCACATTTGAAGACCAACTTTGAGTTGTGTCAACATAGTTTATCTGCCACTATTTATGCACGGTACAGGCTTGTCCACTATAATTTCCTTCGTCAGCTGTATTTGACTTGAGAGAAAATTCTCAAGTCTAAGCCTGATCTACAGTATCTGATACATGTTTCTGATGTGCTGCAGATGTGGGCTCTTTCCCACACTATTCTTGGTTGTGTGAGAAGGTGAGAGATTACTGGATTGACTTTTGTGACGTCTTGACTACTCAAGTTTCATTACCTGTTCACCCAGAATTTTGCTTGCTGGTGAACTTTATGAAAATTGACAAACCACTTAACAAATTTAAAATAAAATGTTTTGGAAATATCCAAGTGGCCAGAAAGTGTATTTCTGTCACATGGAAGTCTGATTCCCCTCTATCCATAACTAAATGGTATTTAGAAAAGAATAACTGGTTACCTTTAGAAAAAATAACATAACCTGAGAAAGGGCTACAATACCTTTCTTAAAATTTTACAGCCCTATCTAGATTATGTGGATAATGTGACTAACCTCAAAATATTATATACCTACTTTAAAATATTGGAGCATCCTTTTGGGGATTGGGGGTTGTTTCTTTCTGTTTGTTCTTGTTCTTGTGAATTGAAAAATAAAAATAAAGTATTCCAAAAAAAGACTTACAGATTCTGAATTTACAACTCTTACAACCAGTGTTGACATCTCTTGAAATCTAGAGCTTTTTGTTATTGTACATAGATTGAGTTTGCAACTAGTGCAGTTCCCTTGTCAATATCCAACTAAAAAACCTTAAACTTAAAGATAGTTTCTCTAATTTGCATGCACATTAGTATAATCTTTGAAATTTTAAAGCAAATCAGCATCCTGAACTTGCTCGTTTGAGTAGTCTTTTTCGCTCTTGAGGGGTCTTGGATAATCATGCCAGATCCGCTTTAAGAGTCTGTTAGGCCCTCCTATATACTGTTATCACCTCGTTGACAGCTTCATTATTTGATGAATGGCTAATCAGGTATTAAAATGTAATCATGTGACATTAGTGAACAAATGAGAACAGGAAAGGGAGATGATGAGGGAGGTGGGGGAAGCTCTCTTAAAGAAGAGCACGCACAATTATGTCTAAAATTAGGACCCTGATTAAATGTTAAACTTCTCTACCTAGTCAGGAGGGAGCTACCATTAGCATTGACGCTTACATTTATTATGAGGAGGCCTTATGATTCAGAGAAAGAACACACACGCTCACAAAAGGGAAAGAAAGTTTGTGTGTGTGTACTGTATGTATGTAGTTGAAGTGTGTTAATCTTGCCAAACCTCTGATAAATTGATTTTTTTCCATTAAATATATTTATATAGTTTTTTTCACTCTAGCATAGAAGCAACAAGCCATACTAGTTATAATCAATGAAGTCAATGCAAAACTTCTTCTTGTTGCCATGGGGATTTGGGAAGCAATAGGATTTATTATGTCTCCGCTGATGGAAGAAAATACAATGTAACTGCTAATTTTCAACATCGGATCAATTCAAATTATTCAGCATTACAAAGAAAGCCATACGGGGCGTTGAAATTGTTGGAATAAGCCAACATTTTGCGGTCCTTCTTCTTCAAGACTTGATCAGTATTAACAGCAGAAGGAAACTATTGCATGTTCGTTACTTGATTACTTGTATAAGAAACATACACAGCTGTAACTATTTCATTAGATTCTTCAGCAGGCAGGTTGTCTTTATCACAGCTATACAGCGAGCTTAACACACATGTAATAAAAAATTTCAGTGAGAAGCACTGATTGATGAATTTATTGTCTGTGTTTTTAGGGAAGTACGGACGTCACACCAGCCTGCCATTTCTCAGACCTCCTCTCACCACAGCTCTGCTCACACTGGGAAAAGCACACCAGGTCACAATAACATCAACACCTATGTGGGGTTTATATACTTGTGTGTGTTTGTAACCATAATGTCTACTTTCCTTTACCTTGCAGAATGCTATGCTGGGTAATGGACTAGTCCTCCAGAACCTGTTGCATATGCAGCTCGCACAGCAACAGCTTCTTCACATCAAAGACAAACGCCTCAGCAATGTAAGGCGCGTTTGTGCGTGTGTGTGTGTGTGTGTGTGTGTGTGTGTGTGTGTGTGCGTGCGTGCGTGCGTGTTAATTTGCATAGGCTAGTGGTGTGGGTTAAACATAGTTTTGGGCATATGTGCTCTTACATTTTCATCTTCGGCACTTAATACATAATGAAACTAATCAACCCCTGAAAATTACACAACCGAATTGCTCTTCTTCTGTTTAAAAGGAAGACCTCGAGGTGTTAAAGTGTCTCTCCATATTTTGATTAGCATATTTTTAAATGTCTCTGGTGTTTTCTTTAATTGCTAAAGTGAACGTTAAAAGGCACAGTGTCTTATGATGAGAAATTAAAAATCCCGTTTTTATAAACTCTAAATCTTGGCTTTTTCTTTTCCACTGTTTTTCTTAATAATAAATAAGAAATTTCCTCTGGCTTTCCAAATAATATGTACAATCATAAGTGCTGAGGAGAATATGAAAAGGAGAAATAATAACACATTCTGCATTTAGCATGCAGTTGGTGCTTTTCTTCTGCAGTGTAATTTAATCTGTATGGTTGATACTGTCCCTCATCGTCTCTCTCAATCTCTCTCAATCTCTCTTCACCATCTCTCTTTCTTTCTTTTGACAACTTTTTTTAGTCCATGTTTTTCTCTATATTACATCTCTCCTCTGTCCTCCACAGGTCTCCAGTCTGCTCGGGGACCCGTCCAGGCTGCTGATGCAGAAAGCTTTGTCTCTGCGGCCTCCAGGCCTTGTGTCCCTGGGGAAAGGCCTCCTGGGAGACTCCCCTACAGGTGAGCAGCACCCAGGATCAGTAAGCCCTCGTCAAATGACTTGGTGTCATTACTACAAACTAGTAAGACAAATGAGACCTTGCAGTACGTCTCTCACCAGTGTTTTTGTTAAGCACCTGTTTCAATGGGTAAAGAGAGTACATATGCCTCCCACAGATTTGTATTGTCTCAGGTATCTCTCTCTCTCTCTCATTAAAATGACCACTTTTTGCTGAAAGCATAATTTTTTTTGATGTGTAGTAGCTGAGTATTTTTGAACAATAAAAGGATGTAAACACAGAAGAAGAGGGTGCTATACATGTAAACGGGTATGTAAATAACCTTCAATTACTACGTTAGTACTGGGTGTTGGGGTTGCCCCTCGCAGATTCCTCAGCAGATTCCGGAATGTTTCACAGCTGTACTTTACTATGTACAATTCAAATCTCAAGCTGAGAAAAGCTGTGTTGCTCTAAATGGAAATGACATATCAAAAGCATACATCACAGTGGAGGTCTCTTAAAAAATCTGTAGGCAAGAGCAAACATTAATCTGCATGCATCTGATGTTTGTGTGTGTGTGTTTGTGTGTGTGTGTGTGTGTGTGCGTGCTTGTGTGCGTGCGTGTGTGTCGCTGGGACTGTTAGCTTAAGAATTTTTAGAGCTCATTCTGTTATTGTGCTGTAGGGGGCATTTGTCACAGCAATATTGGATTTATAATAAGTTTGTGTGTGTGTGTGAGAGACAATATTTAAATTATATGTGCTTGTGTGTACATATTTGTGCTTATTAAACCCTGGAGTGAGTGAAATATTGAGAGTGTGGAGCAAAGTGCTGGGCTATAAATAAACATGATAAGTGATGATGTGCAAGCAGGAAACCCATTCTCAGATATTACAACTGAACTCTGTTTCCTGCCTACCTGAGTCATTTGTCTCTGTCCTGAGGAGGCAGAGACGCTGATGGTTGTTAGTTAAAAAAAAAAAAAAAACATTTCAGATATTGATCTGGCATCTTTCCCCTTCTTGTCTTTATTTCCGTTTACATAATTTCATAATTTATTTTACATCGTCTTTCCTATCTTTTGCTTTTCTTAACTTTATTTTGTTTTTGTCTTTTTAACTTTTTGTACCTTTTGCCTTCTTTTATTCTTCACCTTTCCTTTCTGTTGTTTTCTATCTTTTCCTTTCTATTGTCCTTTCTTTCTCTTTTCTTTTCTTAACTTTCCCTTTGTTTCTTCTTGTTTCCTTTTTCCTTTGCTTTCCTTTTCTTTCTTTTAATTTCCTATTCCTTTCCTATTCTTACCTGTTTTCTCCTTTCGTTCTCTGTCCTTTCTTTCCTCTCACAGAGCTGGGCCAGGAGGCAATGCCATCCCACAATGCCACAGTAGTGGTATCAGCAGCAGGTGTGATGCCATACCTCCAGGGTCGAGCTGGAGGGGGAGAACTAAACAGCACCCATTCTATCTCCACAAACCCTTCTGCTTCCTCTTCTTCCTCCTCCATCTCCTGTGACAGGCAGTCAGCTCCTCCTGGGATCATGGTGAGCTCTCATCTGCAGGAACAGTGCTATTCCTTGGGTTTCAGTCACTCAGGCCTAGGTCCGCCTCCACCTAAACCCCCCTGGAGGAGTTTATACGTCAACAGGCCAGCGCCACGGCTCGGATGGCTGCCCCTTGGCTAGCATGGTGAGCACAGAGAAAACAGAAACACAGACACACAAACACACCACTGGGCATATAACCCCATTGTCCCTTCTGTAGCGTAAATCAGTTGTTCACTACACATGTACAAGATTAGATTTTGAATATTAATATTGGATGGTAATCTATACCTTGAAGACTGTCTCATCCTACCACCAACAAGTCTATCCACGTCTGACCCTGTTCTAACATAAAGCCTAGCCTTTATTCACTTCAGGCTCTGCCTTCTCTATGGGGTTTGTCTTTGCTTCATTTGGAGGTTATCCAACCCAGGAGCGGTGCGAGTCGAAGTCACCCCATGACCTGTATCTTACTTTTTTACTTATTAAAACACAGCTTCATTGTTCTCTGATGTTCCTGATCTAAGAGTCTTTTATTAAACTCAAATTATTTCTCCAGTGTTCTGGTACTCCCTTTTAAACTTATCAGGCCAGATGGTATTCTCACAGTCAGGAAGAGCAGAGAGTCAAGGTCAGTCATGACTTTAAGGCTTCTACACAAAAAATATATCCTACAGTATCTACAGTACATAAGAGTGACACGACACAGTCATGACACATGAACCCTAACCGTATTTTGTCATAATAAAACCGAATGACACTTAATAAAAGAAGACTTGTTTATGACTTGTTTATAATGTTTATGACACGTTCATGACAGTGTCATGTCACTTTTGTATGTAGATAGACAACCCAATTAAAAAAAATTAACACATTCATTACAAACTATACAGTAAATAATTGGTTGTTGCAGCCCTTCACTACTCACTCTCTCTTTCCATCCCTCTACACACCTGTCTCTTGTCGACAGGTATTTACTCCTGATTAAGCCTCAACAGGGCTTCAAAGCACACAAACACACACATCTAGTGAGCCTATTAATAAACAGCCTTAGTCCTTCAAGGACTCTCCCTTTGGTAAATTCCAATAATGCACTTCCCCCTCACCCTTATTTACTGATACAGTACAAGGCCTTCTCTTATGCTCTATTATGTATGTACACCTGTCAGCACACACTGAATTCCTGTCTGCCTGGTTTATATAAAACACTGCTATGCTAGCAGCTTCAGCTGAAATAAGTCAGTGTACAGAGATAATCACAGTGCTAAGGTTCTTAGGGGAACTGATTGAAGTCCCAGCGCCATCTTCTCTAAAGTGTCTTTAATGGAGGGAAAGTGTAATTAAACAGAGAGTACAATCCTCCCCGGGTTTTCACAGCCTCTTCAGCATTTCGTCAGAATATTTGCATGATTAAAAACCTTCAGCAAGGTTGGTATATTGGCGTGGTTGAAAATCCAAGCTAAGAGTGAGGATAGAAAGGATGCTGAGTGGTGGATCAGCTGTTTAAGGTTAGACTTACCAGTAATTCAATTTTCTGTAAAACTTACAGACTGACTTTTGCTTTCTTTGACTTGCTGATGGCTCTGTAAATAATACCATTTAAATATGTTTCTCTCTCGTTAGGTAAGCAGTGGTCAGGGCTCTCTATTGGGCGATCCTCCTAAAGAAGTGAGACTGCCCTCTAATCCTTATCTGAACCTGGCCAGTGTCATGCCAGGGATGGTTATGCAAGGTGAGCACACAACAAATGAAGGAATACCATTTTTTTAATAAGCATAATGTTAAGGTAGCTCTTTCAGTACGTTGACCATCTGGCAAAATCATATCAATTCCTGTTGCACATTTATACATTAAAAGTCTAAAGATGCTCACTTAGTTAAAGTAATTTTTTAATAAAATGTGTGTACAGGAAACCTGTTGTCTCACAGATAAACACTTTATTAAAAGTATTAAAAGGAATATTCCAAAAAATCTATCTTTTGAATATGTGGGTAATCACATTTATGTACACATTAACATCGCAAAGAAAGACTGTAGGGTTGAAAGGTGTCTCTACAGTGTTTAAAATTGTCCTTCATGTAAGGAGGCAGCTTTGGTTCAAGCTCACAGTGACGACCAGGATCAGGAAGTTACTGCCCCAGACCCAGAAATAGCCCTCTTTTGAATAGTACTCCTTTGAGAAATTTTGCGATGTTAATGTGTACATAAATGTGATTACCCACAACATTCTCTAACTCATTGTGCGTCCTCCACTGTTGCTCAGGGTCAGTGGGGAGTAAAGCACAAGGAGGACAGCCTGGCTCTGGGGTTTACGGCAACTCGGTTGCTCCTGTCGTCTCCCAGGGTTCCGGCTCCTTCTCCCACAACGCAACAGCTACAACCACAGCCCAATACAGCACTGATACCTCCACTGACTACAGCCAATACAACCAGGCCTACACACAGGTACAGATGCAGACATACTAAACAGAAATGCAATGTATGAAAGAATAATGGTGTTGGATGAATGGATATGGGTCTGCCTACTTAAAATGATGTCGCTTGGCCTGAAATGTTAGAGAGAGAGAGATGGTGGCTGAATAGATGATCATTGGATGGATACATAATGAGTGGATGGATGACAGCAGGAGTGACAGAGTGAGCTGTAACTACAGGAGGCAGGGGGGGAAGAGATAAGACTGGGTATAGATATTTGGACAGACAGAATGACATAGGATTTGGCACAGAGCACTTTCACAGAGTCTTTCCATCTGTCCCTGCTTTCTCCATTTCTCCATCTCTCTTAACGCTCCACTCTGAACAAGTCCTGAAGCTTCTCTACTGGCTGTTTGTCTGCATCTCTTTCTCCGCGTTTCTCTGTTCTCCCATCGTAGTTATGCCTCCTCCAGCAGCAAGTGACATATCTGATGTTTGCAGCACGATGAAAACACAATTTCAAATGTTAATTACAATCTACTGTTCCAAACGAATGAATCATGATTAGATAACCAATAAAACAGTTGGTTTAATTTGTCTTGAAATACAAGACAAAAGAGAGGAACAGCAAAAGCTTTTGGCAGGAAC